>JAQMCX010000037.1:7946993-8192623 GCA_029814765.1 Acanthurus leucopareius | reverse complement strand
ACCCAGGATGGGATCATTTAAGCCGGGCTGGCGCATGTACTCGCCCTCCATTCCTCTCTTGCAACCGCCGAACTGACGTGCTCTCGTGCTCCCATGCTCGATTCTTTTCTCACACATCGGGGGGGATAAAAAAAAAAAAAAAAAAAAAATTTTAAAAAAGGCAGCGAGGAGGAAAGGTCCATCCAAATGTCAAGTAGTTTGTGCTTCTGTGAAAAATGCATGTCGAGCCTCGTCTCTGCTGAATGCGGCCTCGGCATTGGTCTCGGTTATGTCTCCTGACAACTGAATCCACTACTCCCTAACACTCTCTGACTCGCTCTCTTCCTTCGCTCGGCCGGTGACAGCAGAGGACCAGGCCTCTAAACTTTCTGTATAAACTGATCATTAAAAGGCAGTGCTATAGAGATGGTCACAGCATAGAAAGAAAGACGAAAGTGGACTTATTACCTCCTGTTTAAACGCCTCCACCAACCAGTCATGTGGCAGTTCACATCCATGTCCGACCACTTTTACACATCATACGTGGTGAAGACGAAGTATTTCCAGTAAGAAACATGTTCACTGAAAGATTATTTTTAGTGGAGGTCGACCAGTAATCAATTCCCTGATAAATCACTGCCATTAGGACGTTTTACAAAGTACCTGCGGCTGCTGAATATCAATAAACAAGACGTGCATCACCACCCTGCATGCAGGCTCCACAGTGAAATCAAGAAAACATTACTGCGTTCCTTAGATCATTTATATTTAAATTAAATCAAACTTAATTAGAGCTTTATTTGTAAGTTTGTTCACAGAATTCACTGTTCCAGTATTTCAGGCCAAACTGCTGACATTTCTTAGTCTGAGCTCCTCAAATCTGAGGACATTATTTTGTTATATATAATATGTCAATCTGTATATGTCACGTTTATTCTGTGGAAAATAATAGTATTAATCATTTTATATCAAAATGATTGATGCATTAATCAGGAAAAGAATCTGCAGAAAATAGTTGCAGCCCAAATAAAACCTACAAATAGAAATGCTTGTTACTTCTGCTCAGGACTTTTCAACTTAAAAGCCTTTTTCTTTTGTCTGATAAACGACGGCAATAAAATTTCCAAATGCTCTCTCATTTTTAAGCCTTTTGAGTCATTTCCTGCTTTTCATTACTTTGTAAGGACTTTTGGAGAGCTTTGGATTTGAATAAATGCCAAAGGAAAAAAGTGCAGCCGTGCACTTCATTTCCAATCACCAAGCAGAATTGATCAAAATGGAAAAGAGCCCAAATTATTGCATTTTAATAAATTTGGCCACCTTTTATACTCTGTGAAAGGATGAGCGGTCAGCACTTTCAGGTGTTGGACACCTTTGCCTTGTATTCATCCGTCTCTGAGTTATTGTTTAGTGTTCTGCAGCCTCCTCCTGTGGTGTATTTTTTTTGTCTGCATGCCATTATTGTTCCTTTCAAGTCTAATGTCAAACCATTTTTCTTTCACTTCTTGTACTCTGTAATTTGTTGTCAGATTTCTATCCCTGAGCGCAGCAGAAACCCCAGTTCTCTGGCTGCTAAATAACATGTCAGAGTTCTGGTGAACAGAGAAAAGTGTTTTTCATCTCCACCTCTGCCCTGAAGAAATTCCTCCTCTTCCTTTTTTTTGTTCTTGTCAATTGCACTTTGATTTATTTAATGTCAGTCGGGTTCAATTAAGTGAGATTCTGGTTCGGAAATTTAGCATTTATTAGCATGCAGAAATGGCTACAACTGACCTCACGTCTCTGTTTTTGTTTTGTTTGAACATATTTGATAAATGAGGGTTTGCTGCTTTGCCAAAATGTAATTTTTTAAGTGAATTTGTCCTTTAATCTTGTCCCAGCCTCGTTTGTCCCTCCGCCCCGTCCTTCTGTAAAGATTTCGGGCCTCTTTTATCCCAAACCTTGATAATATTCATGTTCACCAGACCGTCACATAACAACAGCTAGAAAAACACGGCTCGTTTGATCAACACCGGAGGCGGCGAGTGAACCGATACGCGCAAGCTAACCGCTTCAGCTCGTGCAGCTTTTAGCGTTTAGCTCGCACAGAGAAGCTGTGTACACAGGAGTAATTGTAATATTAGTTTAACAAGCACTTTTGGCTTCCATCCATTTTAACCTGAAGGAAGGAAAGTGGAAGGCTGATGGAAAGGGAAACAGTCTGCGGAGACTCCATCAAAACAAACACCTTTTTTGCTTATTTTTTTCACAGACTTTCCTGATAAATTGGTTGTTTTCTTTTTGTCTTTGAACTAAACATTGTGTCTTGATCTGCTGTTTTCGCTTCAGCTGAACTCTTGAGCCCCTTTGACTCAACACAGGAACACGAGCTTTTACCACTGTGACCATTAAAAGATCAGATGTTATCAGTTTATTTGGTTTACCTCCACAGTCTAATGCAAAATCCTTCAATAAATTCTGTCTTATTAAATCTGTCTGATGGGATTAAAGGTGTTTACAATATTCTGTCCACCTTAAGTAAGTACACGAGGATAAGCAAACAAGTTTAGTCTAAAACAGAATATTCAGAGAGCAAATTTTGCATTTTAAGTACTAAATGACGGATTGATTGACAGAAAAAGTACAATAAAGACTAACTTTTTAACATCAAACATGTGACTCTTCATGACAGAGAACTTGGGGGCAATTACTCATGTTTTTTTGGATAAATTAAGCAAATAAAGGGTCATATTAGCTTTGATTGAACTTTAAAGAACTTGTGATTTTGCCTCCAACAAAGTCATGATGGACAGGAGAAGTAATACTGTAATAACTCAAAAAAGTGATCCTTAACTTTTAAAAAATTAGAGTTTTAGTAGTTTAATTATATGTTGTTATGGTTGATGCAGATTCCACCGAGTTTCGAATCTCGCCATGAACAGCCAGTGTGTTATAGATCAGGTCTGTAGTCTTCAGACACACTGCATCACACTGGAGGTGGCCAGTGACAGACTCATATTGGATTTGTAATAACAGTTCAGTATTGACCTAAATTATCATCAATCATCAAGCTCATCAGCCATTGAAGTAATTACATTACTCATGTCGTGATATTTATCATGCAATCTAAACTAAGGCAGGAAGGAGCTTCATTAAACGGGCATGATGAATAGTGTCGGGTGCACCTCGTAAATCGCAGTCGACTCCTCTTAAATTTAAATGTAATTTCAGTCGTCAGAAATAGCAAAGTATTACCTTACGTAAAACATTGTATTCCTTATAATTATTAGTTGTTCTCTGGAAAGAACTGAGGTGAAACTGTTCATAACACTTGGAGAACTCATATTTCTCCTCCAGGGTTCTTTTATTTTTCTGACCAACAAGCCCCAATCCTGACGATGATGAGAGTGTTGCAGCGGTGGTGGCGGCGGCGGCGGCGGCGGCGGTGACAGAGTCAGGTTATATCACGCTGAGGCCGAGGGGTGAATCAGTAGCCCAGCAGGTGAATTATTCAGGTGATGAGATGTAGACCTTCAGCTCTGAGGCCTGGCCAAGGCTAACATTCATTTAGACCTGTCAGGCTCTATTCAGCTGTGCAGCACTCTCACAAGCTGCTCCCTGCCTCTTTTTTTTCTCTGCTGTCTTTTTTTAAACTCGGGTATGAGCTTATTAAATTGTTGTTTTTTTTTTTGCTTTCTTACCCTCTGATCCTCCACCGTACCTCCCGCACTCCCCTGGAGAAGTTTATTGTAGAAGCTGCCAGTCTTTCTCCTGTGTTTTTCACAGTAAATTGGGCCTCGGACTGCGACTTGAAGGCTGATCATCATGCATAAGGGAATAACAGCATGTTTTCAGCTTCGCCCTCGGGTTATATCCATTACTGTGTTCACAGAGCAGCTTTAATACACACTGTGTTGCTGGTTGTCAGTCAGCCACATCAACATAAATGATTTCTCTCCGCCAAAGCCATAGTTACTCAAAATCTGACCGTTTGCACTGTGTAATTGTTTAGTTTCAACTTTCTCATGGTTGGAATTTTTGCAAAAAAGATTTAAAATATCACTCAGACTTCCACTAAAATAGAAGCTCAGCAGGAGGTCCGCATAGTTTTTGTCGACTTTCTGTCCTATTTCTAGCTACAAAATAGTCTCTGAAAAAAAGAAGAAAGCTTCTGGCGTTTTTTTTTGCTATTGTTCTTTGGTGGAAAGAGAGACAAGAGCAGGTGCACAGATCTGTTTGGCTTGATATTTTAAACCATCTGGTTCCCTGCAGCAGAAGGTCTGCAGGTGCAGTAGGTGGCCAAGTTCACTTAATGAAATCAGTGACTGCTTGGTTTGAAAGCCCCGTAGAGCAAAAATTATATAAAACAGTGGTGTGTGAGTGTGTTAGCTGATGTGATTACATGATTACAGCTGTCTAACATTTCAGAGGAGTTATTCAGAAGCTAAAGCTAATGACAAGACGCTGCATCACTGTGTAGTTACATGAAATGATGAGTTTTAATATGTAACACTGATATTGTTCATTAATTTTGGCTAATTGGTTAAAAATCTATTATCTTCTTAACTTCTAGCTGTTTTTAACATAATGTCAAGTACACATGAGTGGTGTTCTTCCTTGAACGTTCTGCTGAAAGTAAAGAATTAACTCTCTTATCCTGCATTAACCGTGTTACGGCTGTGAAGAAGAAGAAGCTGTCCATCATATTCTCACACTCTTTCATTCTCTATTATTTGATGCAGTCGCCTTCCACTGAATCTCAATTTTTACAAGTTTCCTTCTTTGTGTTTTTCATCCGCCTCATCTCCCCCCTCCGTCTTCTTCCCTGACATATATTCCTGCAGGGATTGTGGGAAAAAGCTCAGATTGATCTACGGCTCTCGCTGTGTGGTCAGCCCCATAGGAAATGTTTGTGTAATGGCTTCTTTACGAGCGCTGTCAAAGCAGATGAGGATCCGGCGCTCTCGGCGGCCGGCCTGAACGCTGTGTCGACAAGGCCCAGCAGGAAGCGCTAAGCCCCCTTTTAACCCCTGCCGCTTTGTCACTTCCATCAGGTCCTCTCATTAATTCAACATGACTGTGTGTTCCTCCTATGGTGACTCATGAGCTTGGAGTGGGCAAAAATGGTGTAGCTCTTGATTCAAGCATGGATGTAACCTATGAAATATGCACACGGGGGTATTAAGGCCATGGCTTATGTATGAGTGCTATGTTTGCAACCGCCGCGATGAATGATTTAAATGGAAAGCTAATAGTTTCCCAGCAGTTCTCAAAGCTCTCGTCGGTGTCACCCGTCGCTCCCTTCTCCTCCATCTTTCACTCCTGCTTGTTGACAACCCGTTCTCTCTGTTTGCCGTGCACAATCATTTTGGGAAAACGGTGAAAAGCAAGACATGAAAGCACTCGGAGCGACCGGTGTCCCCCCCCCCGTCGTTCATTTATCTCTGTTGTTCCTCATCCTCCTGCATCAGCCTCTCAGTTTTCCTCTTTTCCTAATTCCCTCCCCCTATGTTTATTTTCTTCGTCTCCGCTCCTTCCCTCCTGTTTTCTCTCTCTTTCCTGTCTATTTGAGGTCGGTGGTAATACGCCGGTGTAGTCTTTCCTCTGCCCCGTCCGTCACTCCACATCAAAGCCTTGCTTGTTCTCCAGCTCTCTCTTCTTCATGGTCTATTACTTTACCCTCTCTTGTTGACTGAGAGATGCTGTTTAGTGTGCGTGTGTGCTTGCATGGTTAAAGGGACTTCTCTGTCTTCATTTGCATCCCCTGGAGGACCCGTTTCCCAGTCGTCTCTCGAGATGTTTCTACTTCCATAGCTGACAGTGGACTTGCCTCGAAAGTATTCAGGCGAAAAAATGGCAAACAGTCAACACTGCTTTTCACGGCGATGTCGCCTTCAGAGCTGCTCATTTTGGTCGGGAGTTCGAAAAAATGTGTGCTTATGCAGTCAGGAAGCTTTGAGGCTTTAACTAGCTTTCCCTCAGCTCATTCACACCAAACAAAAAACGAAAAGAAAGGAGAGGAAAAAAAAAACATTTGGTAAAGAGAAGCAGCCTGGGTGAAAAACAGGCTGAGCAGCAGTTTGTGTTCTCTTGTTGTTGTTGTCCTCCCAGCATAATTCATGCTTTGTGAAATCTAGGACATAATCTTTGGCTCCATCCAGCCTCAGCAGTCCAGACAGCATCGTATTTACAGCAGCACAAAAGCTGGAGTTACAATGATGTGCTGCACCTCAGCCTCCGCCCGAGTCAGGAGGCATCACCTCTGCAGGCTGGTCTCAGACCTGCAGAGCGTTCAGAGCGGTGATAGCTGCCACCTCAGGCGTCATGTTGTCACGTCTGTATTCGAAGCACTGAAGTCTGCAGAGCTCATTGGCCTCGCTGGTTTTGAGCTTCAGGAGATCGTTGCTGCACCTTGTAACAAGGCTTTTTATCAGACCTCTGTGCTGCAGAGTCTCTTGGTAAAGACATCATGTTTATTACAGCATGTCAGTCTGGACAAACATGGATGCAAACAGAGTTTTGCCACCTCAGAAACTGAGCTAAATGAGATATTACACTCACTGTCCTCTTGTTCATGCTCATCCTGTCCCGTCTGCTTAAAGCAAGATGGAAAAAAAATTTAGGGATAAGAATTGAGATGAGATAGCTCCCGTAGATAATGAAAAAAATTGAACCTGCACAAAATAATCTCACATATTTTATGGCTTTCCATGCAGCCCCAACAAAAGGCAGATAATTTCCTGACCTTGAAACACGCACTGACAGCGGCGCTGAATTGGATTTTTAATATAACCACGTATTTAAATTCAACTTGAGGGACCGCATTGTTTGTCTCGGGTATTTTTGCGCATATTTACACCCGACCCCTTTGCATTTTCCCCCCCGAGGAGAAGTCCGTTCAGTCTCTTATCTTCATTTGGCGGGACATTTTCATCATGTGCCGTCGTGATTTGCATTGATATATAAAGGATATGACATGAATAATGTGACTCGCTGAGACGATAAAGACGGAGATAAAACAGATTCATCACCACACTCTCCGGTTCTTTCACACTTCTCTCCGACCAATCGGTGCTTACGCTGTTTATATGATGACAATAAAGAGGCAAACTGTCTTTGAAGCTTTGTACATTTTTAAAGTTAAAACTGATCACTAAGATTTTCAAGAATATTTACACCCAGGCTAAAAATCCCCATCTTGTCCCTAAATATTCTCATTGTCAGATTCAATTGTTTTTGACTTTTGTTTGGCTCGTCAGCCATATTTTATGGTTTTCTTCAGCCAGTTTCATTTGCACCAGCACCATTCTTCAAGTATTTTTTGAATAGAAACAGGGACTATGATTTATCTCCATGCACAACTTCTTATTGCCAGAAGTTTTGTACTCAGGTTGCATCATGACCGCAGTCAAAATCTCTCGGAAAATCTGAGTTGTGACCTTATGTTTAGAATCACAGATGTAGAGATGTTCCTAACGACTAGTTTCACTGACATTTAAACAAAAGTTTAAACTCTGACAAGTTGACCTGTCTAAAAGTAAATAAAAACACTGAAAACACTCAGAAAACTGGTTGCCATTGTCCATAATAATATATAATAACCAACAATGACTATTTTTCAATAACCATTTGGCATTTAAAACACGTGAAATATGTAGCACTTAGCATTTTGTACATTGCAAATTACCCTGTAATTCAAATGTCTCTATTAGCACAATAATAGTGAGTTTAACTGACTAGTATTTGCAGATTGATTAGCTTCAGTAGCAACATTTAATCCCTTGGTTGACACACACATCCCTAATGTAATACAGAACAGTAATGCAGTGATGCATTCAATGTCAGCTTAATTATCTTATTTTTGTCTGTTTTCTATGTGCCTCCTTCAGTATAAAATCTATTTATTCGTACTCGTTGCAGGTTGTGGGTTTAGTTCACACCTGTAACTGTGTGAAAAGACCCCTCACAGATGAAAGATGAAGCGAAATAACACATAATAGCGCTCCATCTCTCAGACCCCAGGCTTCAGCCCCCACCGAGGACACGGCCGCTCTGTATGTGCAACCCAGAGGGCTGTAATAAGGTTAAACAGCACACATTAGAAAATAACCCCAGATGTCATTGTCCTCTGCAGTCCAGCGTCAGAAGCTAATTGGCTGATATGGGTCTATTTGCCTCCAGGACCCATTTTTCACTTTTAGCATCTAATGTCACAGATCTCCTCTTTGTAACCCCCCCCCCCCCCTCCCTGTCTGTCTGTCTGGATGGTCTGACCCACGAGGGCTGAATGGGGACCCATAATCGCTACTCGCTGGAGCATCAAAGATGGCCCATCAAGACATTTAAAGGGTTGCGTCATTTGAGACGGATCACAAATAGCTGAAGCACTTCACCGGTCGCGTGTGCCCCCCCCCATCCACCCCCACCCCCCGCTCTCTGACGCTCAGGTCGTGCAGTCCGCCGTGACTTTGAGAGCTCCGTTCAGACTCCACCTGAGGTTTTATTTGAAAGCTTCTCAGAACTGAGTCATTCTGAATAAAAAAAAAAAAAAAAAGGAAAAAAAACTCCCTGACTGGATAATTTGGCGTGTGATACCGACCTCGCTCTTTTCATTTAAAGCAGATACCCATCAGAGATGAACAATGGCCTCGTCGAACCCAAAAGCTCCGGTCTCAACCTTCTCTTTGATTCTTCTTTCTTATTTAACGCGGCGCAGCAGGGTGCAGACGCCGCAAGGAAGGAGCAAAGTTTCCATCTCCTGCTCCACACCTGTGTCTTTGATACCACCTGTATGTTGTAAGACCCTGCCTGTGTGTGTGTGTGTGTCCATATGTTTAGGATGCAGAAGTTTAGTCTTCTGTACTGTTTATGGGGCTTGGAGGGTTTTAACGGTCTGAGGAGAAGCTTAAATGTTAGAGTTACGCAAAAAAAATCACAATATCTGAACAGACTGACAGAAAATTTTGGAGCTTGTTCAATTAGTTTGATGTTTTCTTAATGAAATTTGGTGTTTCAGCCTCTAAAATGGGAATATTTCCTGTTTTTCTCTCTTACATGACAGTAAACTCAATGTTGTTTGGACAAGAAAGATTTCGAACCAGTTCTCTTTGGCTCTTGGACCACATAGCATTCATTGATTTATAGACTATTCAGCATATTTGAATAGTGTGTTTTTTAGAGAGAAAAACTACAAATGTCTTAATTTTGATTTTTAGGCAAAAAATGTTCCAAAATAATTTGTGCGTTAATTATTTAGCATGAAAAGATGCTCAGAAAGACCACGATGATTAATATGAGAATATTTGATTCACAGCATCCTGAGAAAAAACAGCACATTTTAAGACTTGAAAGGACTGAACCATCAAATGTTTTGTTTATTTGTTCAATAAAATATTCCCTGTGAATATTTCATTGAAATTTTTAAAAAATGCATTGAAAATTAAATAAAAATTCAACTTTCTCTGAACTTTAAATGCCAAGAATTTAATTTTGAAGTATGGACTGTTGTTCACAGATGTCAATATGATCCCACTTGCATCCTCTGCATTCTGTTGTTTTTTTCTCACCAGCTCTTTAACACACTCACAGAAAACTACTCACACACACACACGCACACACACACACGCATTTAAACATATTCTTCCAAATCTGGAGCGTCACACGTCCTCGCCGGCGCTCTCGACAGCAGCGGCAGACGGATACAAAGACTTGTTTAACTTTACTCACGGAGCCTCGCGGCATGTCAGACGCAGTGGTTGTATCATGCTCGAACAGGGATGCACGCACTCCACACATATGCTCTCACACACATGCACACAAACACACGCACACGCACACATTCACTAAATAATCATGGCAGAAGCAGGCCCACACTGACACAGCCTGTTAAAGTAGTGGTGACAGATGCTCTCCCAGGAGCAGACAGTACGGTACAGTGCAAATGAAGACCAGCGTAGTGTAAAAGCTCCTGAAAGCACAGCGATGGTCCTGTCATTTGGAGGATGCTGGGGTGGCGAGAGAGCTTTATCACGGCTGTGGGACGGATTAGACTGTAATGAAATTGGGTCGGAGTGGGATGTGCGATGGGTTTGGGACAGATATGTCTTACTCTCTGTCTCCCTCTTGATATGTCTCATGCCCGCCGCCGCCTCCGTCTTCTGCACTCAGATTTTTACACCCATCTTCTGCTCAGTAAGAGATCAAAAGGAGGGGGTGGGTGGTGGTGATGGGGGGGGCGATGATAAACCGCTTCCCCTCCCCTCCCCTCTTGTCTCCCCCCTCCTCCCCCCCTCTGTGTCTCCCTCTCCAAGGTTGTTTGTGCATCGGCAGTGTTTGCGACACAGAAAGTCGATTACAAACCTTTAGCCCAGAGTAAATTAATTGAAAATAATGAGAATGGGGGGGGCATAAATATGCATTGGCATCCCGTTAAGATAAGCGTAATGGTTTTTGCTTCATTTAGACACACACAGACAATTCAACACTCGTTCTGAGACAATAAGGCTGTTGCTAATGTTGCTAATCAATTAATCATAGAAGTTTTCCTGGAAGTAGAGACTGACATCTTTCTGTTTAAATCATTAGAGACTGAATATTTTTGCTTTTTTGGACTAATTTTCTCATAAAACACATATCTTTTTAAATATTTTCAGACATTTTGAAGATTAAATTGTTAATTTGGGAAGAAAATAAACATGCTCCTGTTTGAATTTGACTCTCAGTTTCGGCTTTTCTTGTCTCCAGAAACAAGGTTGGAAACACTCACATCATCTCTTTACAAACATCTAGTTTGTTCACCTGAAACATGGCTGAAAATGGCTCCATCCTCCCATTGAAAACACCTGGTTTTATCACCTTAAAGCAGCTGTAAATGTCTTAAAGGTCACTCAAATGACTCGACCTTGATTTGATTATAAGCACTGGTCTCCTGCTTGGCAGCCGTTTTATCAGGCTGGTTCACAACATCATCTCATTTGTCCTCCTGCTGAGATAATTTAGCTCATATAAGCCTGCATTGGTGGAACTACATCACGTGGGTTTGAACTGTTAACACATTAATATGTTAGATGCCATACATCAACAGAGGCTCTGAACGGACAAACTAAACAGAGCAGAGATTATTAATTTGTTATAAATCAACTGGCTGCATCCTCTGCATATGTATGACTGCATGAAATATGGAAATGTGGGTGAGATTAGTAAGAATCTCTGCTACTTATGACCCAAATACTGCAGGTCTGCTGCTCTGAAATGTGCTTGAAGTCAGTATCGTCATACACTGCTGTTAATACACATGTTGCACATGTTCCAGCTGTGTGTGTGTGTGTGTGTGTGTTCTGCTCTGTTTTAACTGTGATTACTGCACTGACCTGAAGGCAGAGTTGTAGATTCACCGTGCACTCGCATAAAGCACAGTGACAATTTATTTGAATGGAATTGGATCAAATTAAACACCCACTTCAGCCTCTCTGCAGCTCTCACATGTTCCCTCCTCTCTTTCATCTCCTCATGTATATCCCAGAATTTGTCCTAATTAGTCTCCGCTGTTATTCTGGCCTTTTGTCTGACTTTTAATGTTGAAAAGAGATCAGTGAGGCAGGGAGACGAGGAGTCGCCACGGGGAAAACATGCACAAAAAAAAAACATCAAGGCCAAGTTTTGAAGCATCAAGGGCACAAGATGCTAACAGCGTGAGCACGAAATAGGTCTCACACACAAGTTGTCATTAATTGGAGGGCTCACCATGAATATTGTTTTCCTGCAATTAAGTTTATTCATCCTCTGATTGTCTGTTGTGTGTTGTTTTGTTCATTTACTTGAACAAACAACCGTGCACTCACTTTAATAACATGCACATTGCATATACTTTGTTAATGCAAACCAAGTTTACCATCTTGTTATACTTTTTACAGTATAAATTGTACAGTCAGGTCCATAAATATTAGGAAACAGTTCTCATCTTTTTGGCTCTAAACACCACCACGATGGATTTGAAATGAAACAAACAAGATGTGCTTCAACTGCAAACTCTCAGCTTTAATTTGAGGGTATTTACATCCAGATCAGGTGAACGGTGTAGGAACTACAACAGTTTGTATGTGTGCCTCCCACTTTTTAAGGGGCCAAAAGTAATGGGACAAATTAACAATCATAAATCAAACAAACTTTCACTTTTTAATACTTGGTTTGCAAATCCTTTTCAGTAAATTACAGCCTGAAGTCTGGAACACACAGACATCACCAGACACTGGGTTTCATCCCTGGTGATGCTCTACCAGGCCTCTACTGCAACTACCTTCAGTTCCTGCTTGTTCTTGAGGCATTTTCCCTTCAGTTTTGTCTTCAGCAAGTGAAATGCATGTTCAATCGGATTCAGGTCAGATGATCTACTTGGCCATCACATAATATTCCACTTCTTTGCCTTAAAAAACTCTTTGGTTGCTTTCGCAGTATGCTTCGGTCATTGTCAATCTGCACTGTGAAGCGCCGTCCAATGAGTTTTGAAGCATTTGGCTGAATATGAGCAGATAATATTTCCCAAAACCCTTCAGAACTCATCCTGCTGCTTTTGTCAGCGGTCACATCATCAATAAATACAAGGGAACCAGTTCCATTGGCAGCCGTACATGCCCACGCCATGACACTACCACCACTATGTTTCACTGATGAGGTGGTGTGTTTTGGATCATGAGCAGTTCCTGTCCCTCTCCATCCTCTTCTCTTCCCATCACTCTGGTGCACGTTGATCTTTGTCTCGTCTGTCCATAAGATGTTCTTCCAGAACTGTAAAGGCTTTTTTTATATGTTGTTTGGCAAACTCTACTCTGGCCTTCCTGTTTTTGAGGCTCACCAATGGTTTACATCTTGTGGTGAACCTTCTGTATTCACTCTGGTGAAGTCTTCTCTTGATTGTTGATTTGTTGACACACATACACACCTGCATCCCGGAGAGTGTTCTCCATCTGACCGACCGTTGTGAAGGGGGTTTTTCTTCACCAGGGAAACAATTCTTCGGTCATCCACCACAGTTGTTTTCCGATTAGTTGATTTGGTCACACCTAATGTTTTTGCCATCTCTCTGATGGGTTTGTTTTGATTTTGCAGCCTGACGATGGCTTGCTTCACTGATAGTTGACAGCATCAGATTCCAAATACAAATAGCACACTTGAAATGAACTCTAAACCTTTTACCTGCTCCGTGTAAATGGGATAATGAGGGAATAACACACACCTGGCCATGGAACAGCTGAGCAGCCAACTGTCCCGTTACTTTTGGCCCCTTAAAAAGTGGGAGGCACACATACAAACTGTTGTAGTTCCTACACCGTTCACCTGATTTGGATGTAAATACCCTCAAATTAAATCTGAGAGTCTGCAGTTAAAACACATCTTGTTTGTTTCATTTCAAATCGATCGTGGTGGTGTTTAGAGCCAAAAAGATGAGAATTGTGTCGATATCCCAGTATTTATGGACCTGACTGTAGGTTTTTGGTAGTATGAGACTTAAACTTGTCGATTATTTAACATTTTCTTTGTTCCTCAACAGATTATAATTTAAGAAATGATGCCTCCTTTACTGCGGTTAGTTTAAACTATAACCTTTAAAATTAGATGAGAAGTAGCTGTTTTTAAAACTATCTACGGTGGAAGTTTCTGCTAAAATAGCCCATCAGTTTGGTTAAATTTGGTATTTAGCAGGGTGAAGATCCATGCTATTTTTCCCAGAAACAAATAGAAAAGTCTGACATCAGGTCAGCCTAATGTCCTCAAAATGTGACCAACACATTTTGATTTTAAAGTGATTTTTGTTTTAAATAAACGGTGAAAATGGACAGTTACCGTTAAGCAGGTCCACACTAATCAGTATGTGGACCTCAGAGATGTTAAACTTGTCGTAAAAAGGCAAATATTCTTAAAGGTGAGCCCTCCAGAGCTTCACCACTTCACTTCATCCACAGAGGAATGTCAGTCCATTACATGTATTTAACTGTAGCCCATATTCTGACTTCACCTCCGAGCCTCCAGTGTAACTAGTTTCTCTGCGCCTGTCAGCCTGTACGCTCCCTTGAGGAAACTGTTCGGCTCTTTTTTTCCCACCTATCCGTCACTTTTTATGGGGCCATTCCCATCTGTCACTCAACCCAACAGCCACCCATCAGGACAGGCTGTCAGACTTCTTTGACCTGGTTTAAATTTTCGGGATAATCAGACCAGGTGTGTAGGATGTTGTATGCTCACGCCCTGCCCCCACCTCTCCATCACTGCCCCTCCACCCATCGCTGTGGATTTGTTTGGGGGAAAAAACACGTTGGTATCTACAGAAGTGATGTAACTTAAAGACTCAACATGTAATTTCTGCCGACCAGGTTTCTCTATCAAAACAGCTTAAACAAAAATGGTAGTTTGATGGTTTAGTGAAGCACTGAGGGATAATTGGGGTTATGTACTTTGTAATTGTAGATGAAAAACTGACTGACTGAGACAGAAATATTCACAGGCAGAGAGGTAAAATGTCACAGCTTTAATTCCGTTTTTTAATATAGTTTTGATTCATTCTCATTCGTTTTTTTGTATTTGTTTTTATTTTTTACTTAATATCAAGTGAACGATATGAAAAAAAAGCCCATTAATTCTTCAGTTATTGTTTTGGTACATTTTTTAAGTCTGTGAAGTAGAAAAAAAGTGACATAACAAAGTACTGAGCCCACCACTGAAAAAAGTACAACAAAGCTGTTGTTTGTTCTACGTGTTTTTTTCTCACTCTACTACTTTTTCCATTTAAACCAAATGATCTAATTTATATTTGTGGTTCAGCCTATTATTTTTAGATCAGATTCCATAATTACATTACATTGTCTTAACATCACACATTTCCCGTGATTGATTAGTTCAATATTTTCAAGTTGATCCACGTGTTGATATTTTTGATGCATTCAAATTGCTTTTGTTTATCAGCCAACAAGCCCAAGGCCAAAGATATTATCGTAAAAGTAATGAGAAAAGCAGCTAAATGTTGCTGCTGGGACGCTGAAACCTGCCTGCTAATGTCAGCGACGCTCGCGGTGCCTCCCGAAGAGAAACCGTCAGGTCGGATCACTCATTTGTATCCATTAATTCATCAACATCATCTTTCCCTGTAAGCTCCCCTCGACTCTTGCTTCATTTTTCACTCCTTTTCTCTCTCTCTCTCTCTCTCTCTCTCTCTATCCATCTTCTTCAAGTCACATTAACTCCGAGGCGGAAATGAGCCGTCTGATCTCTGGAGACTCTAGAAGAACATGTCCCATGATGCTCAGCTCCATACTCCCACCTTCCCATGGGATTATGAGTGATAAATAAAATGCCTGACTGACCCATCTTTATTTTAAACACTCACACACGCTCACACGTTGCACTGATTGTGTGTTCAGACTTCAGTATTTTGTGTTAAAAAAAAACACATTTCTCCCCCGTTTTCTCTACTTTCACAAGCACTTGACTTTTGTCATTCAGTTGCTTTCCAAGTATCATCCATCAGCTGGAGATTTAACTTCATTCAGTCTCAAAAAACCGAGACTGATTACTTTACTACACCCTCTTCTTCCTCCCCTCATCCTCCTCTTCTTTCCTTTTTACCCATCCAGGACATCCAGGCAAACACACTCATAAACAAACAAAAAAATGGATGCAACATCTCCAGGGAGAAAATATGAGATTTTTTTCTTCCCTCCCTGCATATTTTATTCACTTTTGCCTCACATTTCTGCAGGCATGTTGATTTAAGGGATGTAGGGCTCTGAGGGTCTGTGATAAGGGGCTTCCATCGGCGCCACGCAGGGACGAGCTCGATAGGTGAACACTAAGCTGCATGCTGCAAGGTTATCTACCAGCAAACACACACAAAGATACACAAAGACACACAGACCTAGTTATCATAAACAAGTATGCACACATACACTAAATAGACACACACTCATATGTGCCCACAGACTTTAAACATGATAAATACAGTAAGATCTCATTATTTTTCATTTTATATTTTAAAAATCAGGGAATAAACCTTCCTGTTGCTGCACTGTAACTTATGGTAATGTATATTTTTGCTCGTCTCCCAGCAAAACCCGTCAGTTTCCCATGACCAACAAGTGTGTGATTTAGGAGCCATGAATACATTTTACACACAGTGCTGATAAGGCTAATGCCTCTATAATTAGGCGCTAATATGGGATTATTTTTTTAAATGATTAAGGGATAGGTTTAATGATGGCCTCGTACCACTGAGGAGGGATAATGTCACTATTAAAACAAAGCTGACATAAAAGGCCTTTAAATAACTGAAGAGACTTTAATTACTTAACTCATAATTATTAACTTCAACAGACACTTTCTTCTTTTCTTCTTCAAACAAGTGATATCTTCAGAAAACCCTCATCAAAACAATTACTACAACCTGAAAATAACTCTGAAGGACCATCACATCTTACCTCCAGGGGTATTTTCCCATTTTTCCAGGACTCAGTCTATTAATTTTACTCCAAAACTTTCAAGGATTAAGAGTATTGACATGTAAGGACGGTCAATCTGTAACTTTAAACTCCTTCTATACCCACTAACATAAAGAAACCATTTTAACTGCTTTAAATCCTCCCTTACATCCAACCACATATGTGTTTCTGACCCTTTCATCCATTTACAGGCAAGTACAGTCACAAAATGTTTAATTTAATCCAAATAATTTTGACTACTTTGAGTTCAATTAGTCTTCTTTCATAAACTGGAAGTAAAAACTAATTCAGAGAGTCTTTGTAGGTGAGATCAAGCACCTATTTTATCTTTCTTATGTAATTTCTCTTCTGTGACTATAAGAGAAGAATGAAGAAGAATAAATTACTTTTACAGTTCAACAAGAACTATAATTCTGATTTATAAGTGACTCTGACACATTATATTATTTTCTCCCTTTAATCTGCTTCACTTTTGACGACCTGAAGCCTCTTCTTAGCTGTTTTTGCTGTAATAAAATCTCATCAGGTGTAAACTTACAGAAATGAGCATCTTCTGACAACTAAAAACAGAACTTTGAGGAGCTTTGGGACAAAAAAAATCATGCTAAAATAGTCCTAAAGTAAAACTCTGTCTTAAATTTGAAATATTCACCAGAAATAGGACCAAATATGTGAGTTAAATTTATATAAATAGCTTTTAAAAAGACAATAAATAGCATTTGAATCAATATTTTTTAAAAACTGTTGAAGAATAAAAACAAAATAGGGCAAATAAGCATCAATAAAAGAATTTTTGACTGAAAATAGGTTTTGATTTGATACTGAAAAGACTTAAAAACGCTCGAAAGCTGCCCTATGTTTAATTCTATGCTATTCATATATGCAAGGTTACACTTTGAAGCCTGAGGGACACACACACTCACACCCACACACACACACACACACACTCTCACTCACACACATAATAGGCTTGACCTTCATGATCTGTACATTCATCCTACTCACCTGCCATTCATAAGCGTGTGTGTGTGTTCGGCGTCGTCGACACGCGTGCGGCTCGTGCTCCACATTCAGTCGTCATTAGCGTTAACACAAGAAGGCAGATTAATGTGAGCGTTTCCCAGCAGGTGGGAGCGGGAGAGAAAGGTTAACACAACCGCGGTGATGAATGAATCACTCTTGAGTGCCGTTCGTTTCGTAACACTCCGCCGTCGTGGCTGTAATGATGTTTTGTGCCACTCAGAAATTGTCCTTTCGTCTTAATCAAAATGGATTTTATTTTTGTCTCGCCCTCCCCCGCTCAGCCTCTGTGGCATATCAATGTGTTGCATATGTTCAAATGTGATTAAGTGTATTTAATTAGGCTACAGCCAGATGGTCCAGCTGGTGATTTTTATGCTGCCGTATGTTTTATAGTAAACATTATAACCTTACAATGCTTTTCAATGTTGTGGCAGTGGGGTGAACTTGCATGCTTTGCACCTCCGGAAAAAGAGCGCCGGATTCTTTTTCCTGCTGATGTTTTTTTCTTTTCAATTGACTTTTTCCATCCTGATTTCTTGCTTCCTCTCTTTTACGGATGTATTTTGGCATCCCGGAGGAAGTAGAAATACACAGGTGACTGAAAATTCTGCAGTTTAACTTCCCGAGAGACACGAATGTTCTGATTGAGTCACCACACAAGCTGCCTTTCCCGCTGTTGCAGAAGAAATTGCTGGTTTGAACGGTTTCCGATGTTTTGTGCTCTGAACTGAACACAACTGCATCTATTTCTAACTCCTCTTGTTGGAGTTTTTTCAGTCAATTAATGACTCGTTTGCCAAGTTGATGTTGACAAGATCTGTGTTTTGCTCCAAGAGTCCAAAAGCTGAAGATATTCACTTAAATTTCACAAAGGGCAAAAAAAAAAGCATCAAATCCTCACAGTTCAGATCCTTTAACAACAAAATGTTTGGATTTTTTAGCTGTAAATTGACTTTAAGCTGTTGTGTGGTTTATAAATCAACCAATCGATTCTCGTGTTGCTGTTGGAGGTTTTATGATTGGTGAGCATTTAAAACTACTCTGCCTGATGAATTATGCACTTTTTTGCTTAAATTAGAATCAAAATACCTTCTGAAAGTCACTTTTCTTGGCTGTTTGAGCTCCAATGTGCAGAAATGGTTGACATTCACACATTAAATTAATTATAGAGGCTTTATTTGACCCTATTTATAATATAACCGACCTCGATGTTTGTGCAGCTTGTCAGTCACCTCTGTTTGTGTCAGACAGATATATCTAAGTCCTCTTGTGTTAAAAGTGTCTCGGACATTGATATGAACTTTATTTAAAAGTCAGAAGCTTGTACTGTGACGTGAACGATGTGTCATCTCTGGAATAGTGTCTTGTCTAATCGCTCGGCCTTGTGGGTAGTGACGGACTGCCCAGCTCTTTTTTTAGCTCGGGGCTATTTTTAAGGGCAAGATGATCAGTCTTCATGATGAACACAGTTTGAAATCGACTTTTGGGTGTAAACAAATCCCCTTTTTCTCTCTTTACCGCTGAGTTATGAACCGTCAGGACAGTCACCTAAAATTACAGAGCGTCCTTTCGCACCTGGACAGGTGAGTGACCCATCCATCTGCTTTAAAATGTGTCTGCAGCATCCTTGTCTCTCCTCTGCTCTGTCATTCCCATCTCTCTCTCTCTTTCTCTATCCCTCCAGGAGGGTTTGTCTCTTTATATTTATTGTTATTAAGCTGCTTACTGTTCTCCCGTCATCCATTCATCCATTCATTCCTGCGACTGTGCCGCTGCCTTTTGATAGAGTGCTTATACATATATTATTCATTTGATTGACTCTTGCTAATCGCCTCAGAAGTGGCAGAAATTAATCATTCCAGAAATCCCGTCATTTGCATCCCGTTCGGGGAACTTTTGTTGGCAGCGTTTGGAGAAGTTTTTCTTTTGTTTTTTTGGGGTTTTTTTTTTCTGTCTTTTTCGTCTCAGTGGAGGAGCTTTGAATTAACCGGAGGAACCGAGTGGAGAAGGTGTCGACCAATAAAAAAAAAAATAAAAAAAAGAGAGACACTTAAAGAAAAGGAAGGGTCACTTAGCTCACAGCCAAACAAAATCAATGAGGCCGGATGTTTAACACTAGTCTCTGGTTTTTATGGTGACCCATAAAAACCTCATTGCAAAAGTATATACAGCATGAGATGATTTCTCTGTGGGTGAAATTGGATTAAGCCTAGTGTAAAATGTAAAGTCTGGCCTTTTTTTACCCTCTTCCCACTCTTCCTTTCTCTCCTGTCTCTCCCCCTTTGCTCGACTCGCTCGACCCGCCGCCATTAAACTCTATAGGAAGAGAAACCTAATTACATGGCTGAAAGTGGCCATAGTGAACACTATTAAAAGGATCCAATTAAAGTTTGTGCGGCGTTGGCAGCGGCATTCTAGTGAGGGATTATTTGTGGAGGTGGAATTTGATCTGTGGCACCGAGAGAGTCATCCATTGGCCGAGCAGCGTGAGATGGATGGCAAGGTGGGAGGGGCCTCGGAGCGATCGAAGTAATTGGATCCTGAATTAATGGAAGCTTGTATCAAAGAAGGTTAGAAAGAGAGTGACAGTGTTAGAAAGGAGGGGAAACGTACTGAGGCGAAGGTAGGCGTTTTTAGGTCCTGTAAGGGCAAAAGTAGTGATACCATGCTATAAAAATACTCTATTACATGTAAAAGTCCTGTATTGAAAATGTGCTAAAAGTACAATTACTTTTATTTATAATATTTCATTGGATTAATATGACTCAGGCGTGTAAAATCAGGATTTTAATGTTATAAATGTATTAGTTTGAGCGAATTTTAACTGTTTTAATGCTGTAACTAATGATTTTGCTCTTTCTGGGTTAATCAATTTGTATAAAAACATACCAACAGCTTGTTTGTACAAATTCTGAAAATAGAAAAAGATACCGTCAAAGTTTCCCTGAACACATAGACCCTTTCATAACTTCTTTTTTTGTTTATTTGTTTCTTTTGTCCAATCAAAAGTCCAGATTATAGTTGTTACTTTTTTAAGTTTTTTTTTAACTCAAAGAGTTCATGGTAACAATGACATTGTGATATTTATAGAAAACTTTGAAAATACTTTGTTTATTTTACACTGTACAAAAGTGTATGATATTAACATTTGCTCTTGAAATTTTCCATTTTATAATGAACAATAACCAGCATTAGGCAAGAAAGGACAGAAACAGAAACTATTTAAAATGCTGTATTACACACACTATATTATGTTTAATACATAAACTCTGTATTTTTTTTAAATATCACATTTATTAGCAACACCCCAGGTCCAAACCTCAAAATTAACGATAATAATCTGAATTGGCAATAAACAACTCCTTGCAACATATCACTGTGAAGTAAATGTTGATTGCACAAGGTAATGGCTATTGAATAATGACACCATCAGCTTGTGAATTGCCTTATAAATTTTCCCTATAAGAATCACTTTGCAGCTCTGTCTGCTGACAGATTCGATCTCCCAGTAAAATTTCTCTGAAAGAGAATAAAGGAGAATAATTAGTTCCATTTAAAACATCAGGGAAAGCGACTTTTATTAAGTTTGATAATAGTTTAGCCTTTGTGTGGATGTTTAAATGATTTGTACGAGTTCTTTGAATCCATCACTGATGATTAGTTTTCTAGCATTTCACGTGGCAGCTCAGTTTGTTATGTTTTTTTCTTTTGATCCTTAATGCAGAGTCAGAAGGGAAAATGACCCCCCATAACTAACAGACTGCTGTCATTAAAGAAAAAGTTTCTTTTTTTTATATAGTTTCAAATTAAAGAAAACTTGCCAGAAGTTCATTTCTTATCCTGACAAACAGCCACCAGGAGCAGCAGCACCTCCTCACCGCTCTCCATCCGTCAGTCCACCTGCAGAGGAGCATCTGTCTAAACACAAATTATCTGTGGACACATTTTCTGCAAAACTTTATTCAGTTAAACTTTAGAGACTTCTAGGAAAAACTTCTCTTCTCCCTTTTGTCTCATCAAAAAAGAGGTACGAAGATAGAATTCATGAATAATTTACCGTCATTTTTAACAAAAGTTACTGTTCATTATTCATGGCTTTTTCTTTTAGTTTATGTACTTTAAAATTCCCTTTGGACACCTTTGGATATAATCAGTTGAGTCATGAAAAATACCTAATTCCTTGAATGCAGCATTAACAGCAAAGTCAATGTTTAAAAAGTCAAGCGTCAGCGTTGTTTCCCATCTTCATTCATTTATGACAAGTCGATCATGTGAGCTTATTTAAGTCCCAATGCATCAACATGCAGCTCTTATAAAAATTATTAGATATTTATTTTTTCTTTACCAAGCAGTCTGGTTGGTTGTTGTCTGTCTAATTCTGACTCAACATGTTTCAAATATACCAATATGTATTTTTTATGTAGAGTCTTTTTCCTGCACCTCAGTCAAACCGTGCTGTAAAATCTGATGCTACAAACTCAAAGTATATTGATCCCACATGGAAGGGTGATAAACAACAGGAGTAACAAAATCAATTTATTTTGTTGTAAACATTTTTTGACAGTACTAAGGAACAAATTTACCAGAAAAGCTGATATTCTCTTCTTTTACTTCACTTAAAAGACGTTTACTGTACGCAGATTGAAACCCAAACAGTTTCAAGTAGCATAAAGCTTCTGTTGTGCTATAATTGCCCCAAACATCTGCAGTTATTTCAGAGATTTAAAGGCCTTTATGTCAGAGAAACAACCAACCAATCAGGGCTTAGCTGTCAGGATTAAGAACGAGACGTTGTCTTCCTACGTTTCTGCGTTCATTGAAAATTGCAGTAAAAACAGAGACAGGCGTGAATGAGATTGACACAGCTGTACATGCTGTTTGTAAGCAGCTCTGAAATCATATTGTTAATCAGCTGAAAATCATATTAGTAGGTTAGAGTGATGCTACTGATTAGTTTGAGCGCAACAAAAGCAAACATCACCACCTCTCAAAAAGAAATCAAACGGCTTGAATGCACCGTCAGGTTGAGTTACTGAAGGAGCTGGACTCCCCTGAAAATCTTGTTGACCACAGGTGATGTAAAGGTTTGTTTGGGTGAAGTAACAGGTGCAGCAAAAGCAGACATCTGATTTCACCCATCAATGCCTGTAAGTAATGAGTCTTGTAAGTGTCCGGAGTGCTAAAGTGTGACTAAGTCTTTAAGTAAAAGCATTTAAATTCAAGCAAAAACAGCCTGGATTTTAAAAGTGGTAAACAAAGCCACATTAAAAGCACAAGGATCTTTCCTGTTTGGTTGATTCTGGCGGCCTCTGTGGACTAAAGTGGTATTACCCCTGTTTGCTGGATACATAGTAATGATCTAATAAACTCTATTATACTGTATCTATTTGTTTAAATTTTAAAATTAAGTCTAAAGTTATCAACATTCATTAGTAATGTTATTTCATCATATTAAAATCCAACAGCGAGATATAACTTGGTAACGTCCTGAACTATTACATCATGAGCCAGTTGTTGTGCAGCTGTCTGTCTGACCACCAGACCTCAGAGCAGCTGCTTTTCTTCAGGCTGACACACCTCAATTCATCCTCAGCACTCAAACATGAAAAATATTTTTAATCTTGAGAGTCCAACGTGGTGTCAAGCGGAAAGAATAATCACACACTCAGATAGCCAGTCTTCTAACTGATGGTCCTGTTAGCCTTTGTGGGTCACATGGAGGCGTCAGTATTGAACCGAGACTGTTTTACAATCAATTAAAAGGCTCTGATAAGTGTTTTTTATTACAAAAAAGGAGTAACACTACATCCCTGCAGCTGTAACCGAGGCCTCCTGTCCGTCTAACAGCGAAGTGAAGACTTTTTAAAGTGCTTTTACACACATTTCAAACACCCACAGCGACGCTGTAGGTCCAATAGCAGGACAGGGGCAGAGGTGATGGCAGTATGAGATAGCTTAGCTTCTGGTATTAAAGGGCCAAGAGGTCTCAGTATGAGATGATTACCACCATGTGGAGTGTGATGATTATTCCAGCCCCTCTGACCCACCGGACTGTCGGTTCAAATCCCTCACACGATTCAAAGAGGTCGCTAGAACCAACAAATTGGCTCTCCTGGCGCTGCAGCGGTTGACACTGGAGGACTGGAGGGGTAGACGGTGAAGGACGAGGGAGACGGGTCGAAATGGGGGTTGATGGGATACATGTCAGGTTGTCGTTCTGGTAGAGCGGGTGGTGGTCCGAGCCTGAGGGCTCAACAGTCATGGCGGGGGAGGTTGTGGTTGCATGAAAGCGACGCAGGCCGTCCTGACAAACAGATTGTGTCATTGGGTGATAATGTGCTCGAGCCAGCGTGGCCCTGGCTGTGGTGGGGGGGGGGGGATTAGGCTGACAAAGCAGCACGTTCACATCTCTGATCACTGCTCTCACACACACACACACATGAAAAACACCCACCCACCCCAGGGCCACATATCCAAACGAATGACATCAGCTTTGCGTTAATCTCTCCATATCTCTGCCCTCTCTCTTTCTCTTCCCTCTTTTTCTTCTTCTTCTACTTTGTACCTGGACATTGTCAGCGTGTGTGAAGCTGCGATGCACCCGGTCCTGCCTGGAATCAGAGAAAAATCGGAGTAACTGCTGAGAAAATGAAACTTTCCTCTTGTGCTCTCTCTGATGTTTTTCGGGGGGTGGTCTCTGCAGATTAAAGTTGGTCAGCTCGCTCAGCAGCCGCCTGTCAGGACTCTCCTCCGCAGCTCTGAATCATCAGAGCGCCTGCTTTTATTCCACCTATTCCTCTTCCTTTTTTTTCTTTTCTTTTTTTTTTTCATTTCAACATTCTCCTCCTTCCTGCAAACATCACGGCTTTGATTCCCATGGAAGTTGAGATGCGGCACAAGACCAAAGGCGATCTCTTTTAGCGGAACGCTGGAGGAGCGAGAAGATTTAGACAGAACTCGAGATGCAATGAAAGGAGCCATTCACATCTTTTCCACAAGAGACAGCAACGAGGATAGAGGAGCTCTGATTCAATCCTCCATGAAAACAGATATGATGATGGCTTCCCTGTGTAGGGGTAGGTTGCTTTAACGCCGTGCATATTAAACTTGGCTTCATATTGTACCACATGTGTCGGGTAGGCCTGTAAATACTCAAAGCAGGCTCACTTGTCGCTGCAAACTTTTTGAATTCACTCCTTTTATCTACACTTAGACAATACAGAGAGCTCTTTACAACGACAAGCCAATCTGCCTCTGACACACACATCAGCTCTGAGCAGAGACTTTGTGTTCACACAGCATCAACAGCTTAAGATGAGGGTGTCATTACAGGCCATTAACAGGAGGATGTGTAAGACGTTTTTCATGCTCTTTTCATATCTGCATTTGTTGGCACCCGGAGAAGCTGCAACTAACTGTTATTTTTATTATAGACTAATGTGCCGTTCAGTATCTCCATTAAGAGTAAATCTCTTCTGTGTAAAATGATAGAAAACACTTAAAAAATGCCCTGAACGATTACCTTAAAGTGAAGGTGATGCCATCAAATTGCTTAGTTGTGTTTTAATCTATAAAAATTCAGTTAAGTGTCACATATGAGAACAAAAACAGAACGGAGACACTTTAGGAAGGAAAAGGAATAAATATTTGAAAGTTTTGCTTCAAAGCAGATCTTGAGGTTTAATCAGTGATCAAAAAAGTCCCTGACTGATTCATGATCTTGATGGCCTCGACAGTTCTGGCTACAATCAGGAGTAAATTTTGTCTTCCAGTCATTTATTATTATGATTATACAGGTTCACTTTTTTCCAGTGAAAACTTGCATTGATAAGTCACTCAGCGGCATTTTTACACACTGTTGCCTAGGCGATAGTCTCACTTCTTTCCGGTCATTTTTGCATAAATAGACACTTCAGTTAATTGTATGCGCTGATTATGCATTAACTTGCTAATTAGAGACACTTTGTGGAGTTTTTGACCCTTGCTAGCGTTACGGGTGGATGTTTCTCTGAGCATGTTCTCATTTTGCTGGGAACATGCAGCGCCTGAATGTGCTAACGAATGTAGCAAAGAGGCAAGCTAGCAAACATAGCTAACTTTTACTCATAAACAACATAATTATGAAGGTTCTGCAAATGTGTTGAGAGAAATAAAAAGGTGCAAACTCTAAATGTTTACATAGTTTCTGTTCTTTTCATGTACTCATATCCATTTTTTTTTATCATGTAATAATATCTTTAATTTCTAACATGAAGACGGACTGATAATGATTAAAAAGATGACTTTTACTGACTGAGAGAAGTTTTTAAACTCTTCATATTGATGTTAAATCTGCTGAAAAAGTATGATGTGAACACGTCTGCTGTGTGTATTAGCGCATCACATCATTTAGCTGCTTTTAATACATTTTCAGCCCATTTACAGTGGAGTCTTATCACAGTTTGACAGAGTATTACATTATCAGATGCTACAACCTGTCCTCATTTCATGTCGTTTGGCAGCTTTCGAGGCTTCTGCTGCAGCTTCACACTGACATGTGTGTTTGAATAAATTAGATTTCAAGCAGCCCTCCTTGATCTTCTTACAGGAGCTCGCAGTCACAGTCTCGCCATGATTTTTCCAACTATTAACATCGATATGTGAGCGATAATAATTTAGTTCAGAGAGTATTACTGCTGGATTTCTCAGACTGCGAGCATTGACTACTGTGTGTAGACAAGCAACAAGACACTGTTGCAAAAGGATTACCATGCAAAATGTTTTGCAGGGACTAAATCACAAGTCATTTACTCAGAGAAAGTACAAATAAAATGACTTGTTAAATGTTAGGAAAGATTACAGCGAAGATTTAACTTGTTTTCCCACAGTTTAGTAACTTTATATCAGCTTGTTTGTCTCTTTTATGCCTGTGAAAAAGTTATTTAGAGGGTTCTTTGTGAAAGTTGTTGTTGGAAAAATTGCAGTGTTTTCATCACATTGCAGATTATACAAAAAGGCCACGAGCCAAATACATTTAACTTGTAAAATGCTGGCCTCAGTGATGATCCCCTCCCTCTGCATTTACTCTTTTACCACCTCATATCACTTTATCAGCCCAATACACTCACTTCTCCCTTCCTCTCCTCTCTTCTCGGGGGGAGGATGCAGTCATCAATATCCCTGGCTGTGTTACAGGCGGTCGACCCGGCGCCTCCTGGAGGGCAGAGCTATTAATGGAATTCGGGGAAGGGCGGCAGAGGTCCAGCAGGCAGGCGAGTGTGGTTCACTGCCTGGCTTTCTCCAATCTATCCCACATTACTGGCTGACAATAAGCAGCGCGGTGTCGTTCGCACTGAACTTGACTGAACTTGAACTAACCTAAAATCTCATTAAGTGGGTGAAGAAGAGGGGAAGAAAAAAAAAATGACTGATGTTTGTTCAAAAACTAAGAGTGAGATTTGGCATCCGCGCTTTACCGGGGAAGCAAAACATTCCCTCTCAATATGATTAGACTGCAGAGTGGTGATATTAACTTTCATCATCAGCTCGGTGAAAACAGCAGCCTCCTCTGCATCCCCTGCTCAATAGACTTTATTACCGTTTAAATGATATGTAATCACAGTTGATTAAGACTCTGCACTGCATCATCAGTGAAAACAGTGAATAAGCACATCGCCGCACTGGCTGCCTGTGAAGGCAAAGTGCAGTGAAAGCAGCTTTCGGTGGCAGGCTGCAGCGGTCCGCCGTCCTCCATCAGTCCATTTGCCCACAGGCAGCAGGCAGGCAGGCAGGCAGGCGCTGAATGGAAAACTAATCCATCCCTCTAATGCAAGGGCATTACAGCTGCCCGTCACTTCCTAATTGGCTAATGGCTAGATTAGGGTGGTTACAATAGGCAGTGCTGACACTGTCTTGGCCAGTCATAACAGAGGGTTTTAGGGTGTTAAAGGGCAGGACCCGTCTCACATGTCTGCAACACTGGGCTGTTCGGACAGACAAAGAGGGAGGGGGAACGCTGCTGGAGTGACCCAGTCGGCAGGAATTAATTTTAGCATTGTGTGTCTCTGCAAACCACAGACACGCTGAAACTCAATGTGTCGTTATTGTTCTTATATTAAAACGTTACGCTTGTTTTTGGCACTAAAACCCTCTTGTTTAGGATGACAAAATGATCATATTTTGGATCCACATACCCTAGAAACATGGCTGCTAAATGCTTCGACACCTCCTTGGTAAAAACACCTGGTTTGGGTCAACACAAAATCATCAGGAATAATTGCGACGCCTTGTTTTTTGTCAGAAAATCTCCCTCTCACGTAAAATCACCTGTTTCTTGCTCTCCACTTAAACAGCTGTAAAATATCTTCACAGTCGATAAAATTACCTGGTTACCTAGTTACTTCACGTTAGCATGAACTGTTGAAACATATAATTGTAACAAATTTGTTTGAGTTCATCATTTGAAAAGACATAAACTGGGATTTTTTATGATAATCAGGCTGGCTGGAGGCTAAGAGATACCTGATCCTGTGTCTCTTGACTCCAGTTTATCTCTATTAGAGCATTTTTAAGGTATATGACACACAAAACATGACAAGGTCTAATGCACCTGAGCGTGATAATTTGTTGGAGGGTTTTTGTGTTTTTTTATTTCTCCCTCTGGTTATGTGGCAAGTTGCAATACACCAAAAGCAAAATCTGAAGGGGGTTTCACTTTGCCTTTTTACTTAAAAGTCAAACATGAATCAGCTGAGTCAAAGAACGTTTTTCAGTACAATGTTTGAAGTTTGTGCAAAATAGAAGATTTAAGAGGCAAATGAAGGGATGAAAAGAACGAAAAGGAGAGACTTTTTTCTAAGATGATGCCACCAACAGATGATAACAGTGTTGTTCTCTCTTACAGTCTGTACATGTTATCCAGACTACATACTTCCTCACAGAAAACAAAAATCTATTCGGATTATTGCATCAAACTGATTAAAGACAAGCACTCAGTGAATAGCAACATGGCCTGCACTTTGTTTGTTTGTGTGTGTATTTAAACCAGAGGGAAGGAGAGGAATTAATTAATGCATTAATTTAGCGATGCCAACAAGCTCCTCAGCGTTAATGTCCACCCAAAGCTGCAGCAATAACAGTAAAATGTGTGTGTTGCTGTGGTTGTGGTTAATTATTTAAGTGTAGTATCACTGCCACCAATTGTCTGCACATTAAGGGAAAACAGTCATCTGTTGCCGAGCTCCATTAAGTGCTAACAATAAAAATAATAATGGTGTCCTCCAAGGTTTTCACTTTAAATGGGCAGATTGTGTTACTCATGTTGAAAAAATCCTCACAAATGTTGTAATATTTGACACCCTGCAAAATGTTACAGTCAGCTTAGCAAGACGGCATTTTTTATGAGTTTAGCTAGTTGATTAATTACTTTTTCAGTCACAAATCAAAGGCAAAATGCAGGAAAAAAAAACAGCTTTCATAATTAGTGTACGCATAGAAATGGTTTACAACTGTTCAATGAGGTTCAAATGTGCAAACTAAGAAAATGAAAATTTAATTTATCTATAAATTAACTATAAACAGAAATCCAAAAATCAGCTTGTCACTATCAAAACCCCCAAACATGGATTATTCCCCCTAGAGTTTAATTATCTTCAGGACATGCTAACATGCTCCTGATGTCAATGCTAACATGCTGCTGTTTGTAGGAATAATGTTTACCATGTGCACCACCTTAGTTTGCCATATTAGCATGCTAGTATTTCCTGATTGGCCATGAACATGATAAATGTTTCAGTTGTTACAGTGAAATAAACAAATCCAGATCATCCAAATCATTGCATCATCAAGCTACATCTTCTGTAACTGTTCTGATTGAGAGACCTCCAGCAGCAGAAATAATAGAACTGTGCATTTAGAAGGATCCATCCTTTGCAGAACACAAGTGTCTGCACAAAATTTCATGGAAGTCCATTCAGAGGTTAATGAGACACTTCAGTCCGAAAGCGGTGAACCAATATCACCATCCTAAGAGCAGCTAGCTAGCATGGCCGCAAATAACATTTCCACTAACTGATGGCAGGGCAGACTCACTTCACAATTCAGGCTGTTTTGCTCCCATTTCTGAGAAAAAGAAGGGGCCATGTTTGTTACCAGACCTCAGGACAAAATGACCTGACATCCATTTTCCCATCAGCCTGCATGTATCTCACTTATTCACAGTAATTTTCTACCAAAAAAATGATAAACCCTTTCTTTCCGTGAAAGTGCACTTACATCATACCTCTCCTATCAAGCCAACAGTTCCTAACGATCCTTTTTCTCTGCCTCTCTGTCTGGATTTACTAATAAATTACTTTACAAGAGCAAATATTCACACCCAGCGTCACACAACCGCATTAAAAACAACATTTGTCACTTCTAATATTTGTTTCTTGTTTTGATCGTTTTGCTAAGTAACTGTATGGAGATGATTATTTTGAATGGTCATGGTATAATCATCTCCTCAGGCTCTTTACGCACCCTTTGACTCCTTGTCATGAATGCACAGTGCAATCTTTTCCGCGAAGCCTCGGGATATTTCGCTGAACAAAAATGCTTTGTTTCCTTTTTAGAGGCCAATGTTTCCGCTTTCCAGAGACTGTTAGGGTTCCCGTTGAGCCTTTTTCATACTGCCTACGGTTACCTCAGGTGGAAATTGTGTTCAGATTATAGATTTTTTTTTTTTTTTTTTAACTGTGCAATGTGCAGATGTGAAGCCAAACAAAGAGGTCGTACATTTATTACAGTCAGTTTTATTAACAGGAGGATAGCCTCGGGCGATGTTAGTGTATTCAGTAGGAGTCCTGATATTAAAACCACCACAGGTTCGAGCCGTGACCCGAGCGTCTGGTTGTGATGCTCGGAGTTGGACTCGTGGTCCTGTGGTTGTGGAGTCGAATGCGGCTCGATTAGATTATGGAGAACAGCTGTAGTGGCTCAGCCCACGCTGCAACGTAAGCTGCTCTTTCATCCATTACACATGCTGCCTCTCTTCATAAATCCCTGTTTCTGCTGTACTTTCCCCCTGATTCCTACCACCGCAATCTTAACAGCCTTTGTCGTCGCTCCCTGTTTATCTTTTAGGACCCTTTTCTCTGTCTCATTTGTTGAGTTGCATCCCAAGAGAAGAAACAATCCCCTTATATATCTCCTGCGAGTGACAAATGACCTGTTGTTCACTGTTTCGCAATCTATTGTCCTGATCTGTTTGTTGTCTTCGGAGGGCGCTCGAAGCAGCAGTTAAGTTTAACAAGGATTTATGCCTCTGTTTAATGCTGCACAGCTGATGATGCCTCAAGTACAGGGATTGATTTTTAGCTTAGCATCTGTTGATAGCATCACAGCATCGTTACGTGTTGCCAAGTCGTGTAATGCTTTAATTTAGCAGTTTACTCCAAAATATTTGCATTAATATTAATATATTTGTCTTGTGATATAGATTTAATACCACAAAAGTTGTTAAGCTTAATCTTTCTGCATAATAACTCAAAGTTTATGTGCACATGCTTATAAAAGTGAGCTGTACATCTCATCTCATTGATCTTTAGGCCATGAACTTATCAATCAGCCCTTGTATTCCTGTGTTCTTGAACATCCTGCAGATTTCAGTCCTGGTGGATTCAGCGACTCCTGTTGTTCCTGGTCGATCCAGAGTTCAGTTAAAAAGCAGCCACCTTTTTTTTTTTTTTTTTTCTAGATGTTCACTCATGCAGTTATACTTGTTCTGACACAAAATATGTTTCCTCCTCAAAATGCCCAAAACCAACTGTTCTGCTCAGCTGGATTACGTCATTATGTGACATATGTGCAGAAATCTCATGCAACGTGCACGTGAGTCGGTTCTCTTCTCAGAATTTTGCACAGTGCATGAAGAAGAAGGTATTTTCTGTAGATCCATTTGCATATACATGTCTTTTGAACCCAACAAAAGAATGGTGGACTGACAGAACGAAGAACTAATGAGTGTGATTTAATGGTTATAGCAGAATAAATACCTGCTATAAATAACACCCGTTGGGTTTGATGTGATGAAAACCTTCAGGATTATATTATTATAACTCCAGAAGTTCCTGAGAGGCTGAAGTTGTTTCATGACATTGAGAGGATTGAATGTTAATGTGTGTGTGTGAAGTCTGACGAGGAGTTTAGGCCGATGACACACCTGGAATTTATTAGCTGTCATGTCTTGACACCTTCACCTGCTCATGATGAAGGTCTGAAACCGCTCACATGCTTCTGCCTATTTTGGAGTAACTACACTGTCAAGAACATCAGAAAAGCTCCTGGTGTTTGACATTTCCAGGCCTCAATGCTTAAATCAAAGTTCTGTACTGTGAAATGTTAATAAGAGGATTAATAATATTTTCTCCCCTATTAACTATCAGGAAATAAGGAAGATCTAGTTTATCTTTTGAGATCTATACCTCATTATTTTCTGCCTCATTCTGTGTCCTAACTAAACATAAACCTGGCAGCCAGGAAGGATATCTGTGCAACAAAGAAAAAAAAGAAAAATGATACTTATTTTTAGAGTGAGCTTCCTACGCTCACAAAAATGACCCAAATCCGGAGACACACCTGAGGGGATTCGAGAATCCCAGCTCCCGCAGGCTGACAAAATGATGGATGCAGTATTTAACCTTAATGAGTTTCCCAATTATCTGTTATCAAGGCATTGTAAATAATAATTATACAGCGCACCTTCCTAAAAATACCCGTGATTGTCGAATTTCACAGAGAGTGGCTGTATTTGGAGAATCGCTGATTTGCAGCACGAGACCGTGACCCATATAGAAAGGACTGAAAACCGAGAGGCATTGTGGTTTCCTCCTTTTAGAAATTGTCACCCGAGAGAAGTCCCGACCAGAAGATGCTGCTAAATATAGTTCTGCAACATCAAAGGTCCTCTTTGAAATGTGTGTGTGTGTACGTGTGTGTGTGTATATGTGTGTGTGTGTGTGTGTGTGTGTGCGCTGCTCAGGCAGTAGCTCTGCCTGTGAGGCAGGCTAATCTGACGGGTACACAAGCCCCCATGCAGACTGACACAATCAAGAAACTCTTCACTGGAGGTGCGACGCAAAAACACACACACACACACACAGACTTACATTCACACACTCGCGCGCACGTGCACGTATGTTACACAACAGTGTTTTCCAGCAATAAATAGCAATGTTCCCCGCTGCTCATTTGCTCTTATAAACTCCTACAAATTACTCAGTCAGCAGGTTCCAGTTTGATTTTTCATCTTCAAAGGTCGTCAACAGTAAATTTCCCCTCGGAGGTCTCAAAAAAATGCATCCGGGGTGCCACTTTATTCCATATGATAGTCATGTTTGACAACTTGATTGCTTGTGGAAGGAGAAAAAAAAAAAAAACCTCCTCAGACGGATTCTTCAGTAAACAAAAAACCGCAGAGTTGAACTGCTGCAGTCTCAGTCAGACGTGCTGATTGAAGAGCCTTTTGTGGCTTTAGTTTCTCCATTTAAGGACCAATTAATCAGCATATTAACAAGACAACTTCGGAAAGGCTTGGCGAGCAGCTTAATGGCCTCGTTTGGATTCATTTTCTATTCATTACATTGTTTGATGCTGCCTGGAGAAAGTTTAAACCACATCTCTGGACGAGGGTTCGACTGAAGATGTTTTGCTGCTGTAATTAAAAGGCTCCTCCAGTTCAGACCTGACACAAGTCCTTAAACACAGCAATACAGATGTGACTTTACTCTCACGTTTCCACCTTAAGGTTCAGTATAAACCCCCTCAGATGAGGGTTTCTGGACAATAAAAAACATTAAAAGTGCTATATATAACATGTTTGCACCAATTATAGGGAAATTCCCATACAGAGGTCAGATTAGTGCTGCGTGCTGTATTTGCAGAGTAGATATCTACTTAAAACTGTGTTTTGGAAGTACAAAAGTGTATTGCAGCCTAATTAATGTTGACTGACATGAAACTGTTCCCACCACCTGTGTGAAAAATATGGATCCCAACCACTAAAATATATAAGATCTTTACATTATTAACTGTACCGATCAAGGGTTGGTCAGATGATTTGAAGTAAATTTAACCACCTTTTTTAGCTGCTAAGATCAAAGTCATGAGTGATTAAGTGAGAAATTATAAATGTTACATATTGAAACTTTAACACACATTAACATCTGGATTATTTCTGTGTTACATTTCTGCATAAACAGCAGCCTCAGTGCTGCTTTCCACTTGTTTTTGTTCATTTCTCATGAAGGCAAAGGCAACTTTTGTAACTAGCAATGAGTCTTGAACTTGCTTAACCAGTGTTTTAAAAAACCTGCATGCAAAAGAACAATTTTTTTACACTAACTTTGGTGTATAAATGCCCTCTGTGCGATAAAAGTTTGGTAAACTGTGTTTGGAAGCACCTCGGCTCTGCATTGTGCGGCTCTCCGAGGCCCACGGCTGCACTTCACCTCTCACAGGCATCATCCCAACCTCGTGTAGCGACGCCGGAGCGACGTCAGGTGGCCTTTTAAAGTCAAATCACCCCACACCACCTACCAGAGGTGATCACTGACACAGTCCGTTCCCCTGCCGGCTCTAAAACACACAGATGGATACTTTACATGCTGTAGCCGAGAGTCAAACAAGTGTGTTTTACTGGCTCCTCTCTTAGTGTGAACAACCCTCACTCATATGTGAAAACCCATTCGGCGCCTCAGGGGTAGAGTGGCTGCGTGTTATCACAGCCGGGATCAGTTTTAACAAGTGTAATTAGCACACGCTGATGAGGAAGTGTTCAGGAAGTCGTTTGTACCTCAGTTTTTTTCGACATCATATAAAACTTTGGCACACATTGTTTTTGAAGAAGGAGGAGGAGGAGGAGGAGGAGGAGGAGGGATGATTGTCATGTCAAGTGGAGTTGACTTAAAATGCTGCTATTACAGGGTAAAATATTTCCATCAGTCCTGTGATGCAGTCAGCTGGCGGGGCTGCAGCTGCTGTCAGGGAGTCCTCGACATGCTGTCAGCTCCATGCAAATTGACTTGATTTCTCCTCTTGGTGTCCAAATTGCATCACTTAGCTCCTGAAATGGTACCTTGCCACACCTCCCCGCCCTCGAAGCACGCTGCTCAAATATTCATTCTCAGCTGTGAGCATGAAGGAAAAGGACAAAAGGGAATAAAGAGGGCACTTAATGAACAGCGTCGGGGTCGGGGTCAGCGTGTTTCAGCCCTCGTACGTTCTGATCTTTTTTTTTTTTAAGACAGTGACAAAGACTCGCTCTTACTTAAAGTCTCCTTTCGTTCAGCATTGACGAGGCGTTCAAAAGCTCTAACTCTTCTCGCTTATCTCCTGCAGGCACAACCAGGCAGCCCAAGGAAGGAGAAGTCCCCGGGGTGGATTATAATTTCGTGACCGTTGACCGGTTTATGGAATTGGAGAAAAGTGGAGCCCTGCTAGAGAGCGGAACGTATGAAGGTAAGGCTTTAGCTAAGTCACGCTTGTGATTGCAGTCAGTCCGTCTTTGTGATGTTTCTGATTTTCTTCCGGAGTTTACGCTGCGTTGTGGCAGCCAGAGCATTCTCCTCCGTGTGAGCGACGACGACAGCTTGAATAGACGCTGTGTGTGTGTTTGTGTGTGTGTGTGACGGGCTCGACTCCACGTCCACACACTGCACTCAGAAAAAAAAGGAGGCTCCCATCAATCCATCTTCTCGGCTTTGTGGAGACGAGAGTATCATCGGTCATGTAGGACAGTGGGAGAAATCCTCTGTAAATTCTGAATGAAGAGAAGCCAACACACACTGACACACACACACTCACACTCACACACACATGCATGCAGCACCTTTTTGCAGCCTCTCTCTTGGCTTCGGTCCTTCAGCCTGGGCTGCACACACTCTTCTGTTGCCTAATCAAAACAAACAGACACTATCTATCCTCTCTCTCTCTCTCTCTCCCTCTCTCTCTCTCTCTCTCTCTCTCTCCTGTGGTCAGACAGGCCTGAGGCTTTGGATTTTAAACCACTCAGAAAAATGCAGCCTGTGGTCCGTCTGGCCGGTCCAGCTCTCTGGAGACCCCTGCCATCATACAGATAACACATAGCGGCTAACTTTCAACCCCCCTCCTGCCCCCCACCTGACTCCTCCAGCTTCCGTCGGCCTGCCACCGCTGCAGGAAGGAAGAGGGGGAAAAAAAACCAAAAACTGCAGATGGCTAATTTAACGGTCGGTTGCCAGAAGCGGCGTTAGATCCTACAAACTGCCTTCCACAGGGAGAGAGAGAAGGAGATAGAGTTTTTTCTGCTGAGTCACTCGACCATCATTCAGCGTTTTATGCATTTTAATAATTTATTGGCCAATTAGACGGAGGAAGAAAGGGAGAAGGGGTGAAATCCAGAATCAGCTTGTCAGAGCGGCGGAGAGATTTGTGGTGTTGTTGAGCCGTTCTTCAGAAAGACCGAAGTTCTTGACATCTCACCGACGTGTAACTCCGTGTTGAAGCTGAAACCTCAAAATCAATTGCAAACTTGAGTTGAATCTCAGAGTCTTCGAGGTGTAAATCACAAGTTTCATCCTCGTAATGATATTTGAGTCCGTGTTTTCCGATATCATGAAAGTCTGCCGGTTCAGGGGCTTGTGATCGATGAGAGATGATATCACGAGCCAATTTAGCAAAACCAGTTCCAGAATAAGCTGCTGTATAAATTTAATAAAACATAATTAACTTTAACTGATCAGGTGCAAAGTTTCTTTAAAAATAAAGATTGCAGAAGAATATTCTGCTGAATTTTTCCCATTTTATCATCATGTAGGTGAGATTGTTGCCACTTTCAGATGTGACTTCCTGAAACTCTGAACTCCAGGACTCTGCAGGTTGTTCGAGTTCACGCTGGCAGCACCTGGACCGTTTTTTTTTTCTCTTTCTTCTTTCTTCTCAGAGGCGAATCTTTAGCTCGTTAAGGCTGCAGGATTTGTGTCTGCAGTCCAGGGCTTCTCATCCCGACAGTCCCCGTAATCTTTTTACAGCTACTTTCCCCCCGTTTTTCACTGCAGCCTTCATGTTTGCCAGAACCCGGACATGATGTTTCAATAGGTGTTTCCACACAGAGCGAGACACCAGCATGTATATGATTTTTTAAAAAATCTTTCTGGCTCCTTTTCATGCTCCCAAACAGTTTGTGTAGCTGTGTGAGCCTGTGTGTTATGCTGGAGCCCGGTGCGTTAGATTAATCTGCATGGATTTTTTAAACGCGCCATCGTCAAATTCAGATATTTCTGCCAAGACGTGCTTGAAAGCAGCTGAAGCTACCGATGTTTAATCTAACACTGAACCGACTTCAGACCTAAACTGTGGCTGATGTCCTGACTGATTCTGTGAAGACAATCTCTTCAACTTTCTTTCATGCTCTCGGATTTAAAGAAAGCCTCAGAGGCAAGAAACGTCTGATCTTCTAAAAGAAAAGAACATCTCTCAGACTTTTGGACCGACATAACTCGACATCTCACTCCAGCATCTGTTTCTCAAACACAAACCTTGCTTTTGTTGTGCGAAAACCCACTGAAATGTCAAAATTTTTGAAGTGAAAAAATGACACTGGAACATTCAGCTTTCAGAAATGGATTTTTGCAGTTATTTTATTGGGTTTTTTCAAAGTGTTTTACATGTCTGGGAAGTTGTGGACCTTTGTGAAGCCACAGGGGAACATGTAACCTTTTTGAACAAAAAAACAAATTTCCCATTTGCCCCCCAATGCAGATCGGCTGAGTTTTTATTTGCTCACGTTCTGATGAAATACTGCTGAGATTTCTGCTGCTGCTGCAGCCACAAAACAAAAGATGTGAAAGGAATTCAGTTTGATCTTTTTAAAGCTTTGAACAAAAATGACATTTAAAAAGCACAAAACACTAAATGTCTTTCCAGTAGTATTCAGCTCTTTTTTTTTTTTTTACCTTTTTCGAGGAAAATTGTTCATAAAAAGAAAATCTTTACAGTGACCCTGAGTGAGCATGAAGTTATGAGGTTTTAACAATGAATGATGGAGGAGCGACGGTGCGACCGAGCTGCCGTCAGCAGACAAACTGAAGGACGGTAAAATATAAAATCAACGCAGAGGAGAAGAAGCTGTTGTGTCAGAGCCAAGTTTGAAAAAAAAAACTGCAGTTCCCAGAGGCGGGTGGTTGGCTCCGAGCAGAGACGACTACTTACAGGTACCGTGATGTTTTTCCAGTCCAAGCCGTGCAGAAATGCAGAGTCATATGCCAGAGAAATGCACGCATGGCCTGAGAGGTGACTGACGTTCAGAGGAGAGGAGGGAAGAAATCAGCACGTCAGACATCCCCCAGATATTCCTCATGACGTGGTGTTTGTACGTCGAAGTGTCTTTTTTTTTTTTTTTTTTTGGGAAATATTGTTTTGTGCAGAACTTGAAACTGTTGTAACTTTGTGAGAAATGATGTGATCTCGAGCCTCCAGCTCGTCTTTTCATGGATCAGCTGCCTTCAACCAGCCGCTGTTGACAAAGTTGATGCAGCGATGTCACGAACATTCTTTGACCTGAAGTTCCCACGTCTCTCTTCTTTACTTTCTTTACACTCTTCGCTGTTTCTCTGCTCTCCTTTTGTTTGCCCTTTTTGATCTCTTTGCATTTTAGTTTGCAAAATGTGCATTGAATTTATCTTTATCTCTCAGACTGTTGAGCTTTAATAGAAATGCATATTTTGTTCAGAATCCCTGTATGGTTCGTCAAATGTTGATGTATCACATTACTAGAGAAAAGGAAACAAGCAGGAGTTAGCAGCCATGCTAGCAGCTTGCTAATAGTGTGTCTTGATACAATAAGGACTTGAGCTAAAGGCGTAACATCGTCAGCATGCTCTCGAACTCACAGTGACCGACCTGAATGTCATTAGTTTCGCAGGTACATGATCATAAACCAAAGTAATGGACATGTTTAAATTTTAATGACTGGATGAAAAGTAAAAAGATCACCTGAGTTTTCTCAATGAATCCTGTGGGAACTTAAAGCATCTGCAGCAAAATTTAGTGCAATCTATCCAAAAGTTGGTGAAATATCTTCCCCAAAATCAAAACTTTCTGCTTCATATTAAAGCTCTGAAAAATTCAGGTGATCACCAAAGTTATTTAGATTCAATCCTCTGAAGAACGTGAATGTTTGTTCCAAACTTCTCAGCGATCTGTCCGACAGTGTCCAGGTTTTTCCCTCTGAGCCACAAATGTCAAACTCACAGTGAAGCTCTGATAATGACGCAAACATCTCACGACTCTTCCTCCTCTGTGTTTTCAGACAACTTTTACGGCACACCGAAGCCTCCGGCCGAGCCCAGCGCTCTGCTGCTAAATGTAACGGACCAGCTGCTGCCGGGCGCCAGACCTACCTCCGAGGGCAAGAGGAAGCGAAACAAGTCGGTCAGCAACATGGAGAAAGCCAGCATCGAGCCCCCCGAGGAGGAGGAGGAGGAGAGACCCATCGTCAACGGCAACGGTGTTGCCGTCACCCCAGGTCAGCCTCGACAGAGACCGCCCCCCTCCTTGCCCCACCTCCCCAGGTTCAAAGGCCTCCACATGACAGCCAGGTGGGGGGGTCTGGCTCCGGGTCAGGCCGCCGCGCAGGAAGCCGGTCGCCTTGTTTAAGTCTCGGCAATGGGCTCTTTGGAGAGCTGTTGCCTAGCAACAGGGCGAGTATCACATCGCTTCAAATGGATTTCCTGAAAAGATGTTATCGCTGATTATCACTTTAAAGTGATGACAAAAAAATATCTTTATGTGCAATTTAATGACTTAATATGTAGAATAGGAATTATAACTCGCAGCCGGCGATTACCTCTGCAGCCCCAACTGTTTATCATCACAGCTTTTGTGCTGTTGCTCTCGAGAATATAATTCATTAGGTATCATTATCCAGCACTGTCTGAGCACAGATAGCCAGAGGGCACAGACACACACACTCACACTCACAAACACACACACAGACAAAAACACACACACAGACTGTTTATTCCCCTCAAATTCAACAGGAGCCTGCAGGCTTCTTAAAAAAATCACATTAAGTGTTTCCTCTTACTTAGGAATCAGCCCTGTCCAAACCTTTGTTATCCTCTCTGTAAATCCTCAAACTAGGCAGAAGTGACATTAAATGTTGCAAACAACGAGTCCAAACCTCTCGGGGTTTTTTCTCACTAATGAAACAACAAAGAAAGACTTTTCTTTGTACAAATATTTGCCTTAAACAAACATTCAGAATGAGGCACAGACTGATGCTGCAAACGAGTCCAACCACCAAGTCTGTGAGAATTTTGCAACACTGCTCACCGACTTTGGCGTCAAATACTCAAAATCAAGACTGGACGAAATGTTTGTTCATATATTGAATAAAAATACGTTGACCTAGATTAGATAGAAAAGTTATTTAAAACACATCTTCTTTGTAAAGTCATAAACCCACCAAAGTTAGAAGAACATCTTCCCAACTTTGCACGAGGAGCACGTGAACACAAAGACAATCCTTAATGTACTTCCCATTGTGTGCATCGACATCCAAAAATACACACACTCACACACTCTCACACACACACACACACACACAGAAAAACCCTTTGAAAGCATCCCATGATCACATGATAAGACCATCATAAAAGAGCCTTTATGAGTTTGATTTTTTATGATTCCAAATCCAAAACCATGCTTCGATCCTGTGACTTTCTAAGCTGGCTTTATGGCCTCAGGACAGCCGAGTCTCTCACAGCCGCACAAAAAGTCAAAGTGTTCGGGCACTGATCCCAGTTAGCGCCAACGCTCGCACGTATAAATAATCACTATTATTTATAGATATGTACGACCTTTGAGGAAGTGTTGAAGGAGGTGTTTGGTGGAAGGATGAGATTCTGGTTTCCATATCACAAGGACCTCAAACAAGGTAGGAGACTCCTAATTAGCGAGAGAAATCCATCACTGACATCTTGAGCAAAATGTTTACTTTACAATATTTATGGTAGTGAAAGTTTAATTATAAGAGATGTTTCTTAATGTATGTGCTTCAAATGTTGAGATGAAACAGAGAAAGATGATAAAAATGAATTCATTTAAATGCCAGAACTTAGATTAAAAAAATTATACTGTAATAGATTCGTGGATGACTATGTGACAATAAATTAACTTTAAATAGAGCACAGCACATTTTCTTAAGTTTTAAAGTGTTTTACTTGGAAAAAGAACAAATGCTTAATTAAATGCGAAAGATAATTATAAAGAAATTTCATCTGAATAAAAAAAAATAAAGCATGAAATTACTCGTTTGGCTGAATATGTAACAACAATAAAACTTTATATTCAGGATATAAAAACTTCATTTATTTAAAGTGCTCAAGAGCATCATTTAAATACAGGAAACTAGATAAAAACTAGATTTACTGTAAATAGAAAAATACAATTTAAATGTTAAGAAAGTTAAAAAAAAAAATAGATATAAGTAAGAAAAACAAAGAGCTTTTTAAAAGCTCAAGTAAATGACATCAAAGCTGGTTTATATAATTGGATTTCCTGAGGTGATTTAAAAGAACATGATGTTTCTTCCCTAAAACTCCTCAGGAAGGTTTTTTCCCGGAGCCTCAGCGATCCCGATGGCGAAACATTATCAGTTTTTAACCATCAGCGATCTCGGCCGGCTCACCGGCTCATAAAGGATTAAAAGTTCTCTAATTGGAAAAAAATCCCTCTCTTTACTCGTTATCTGCATTCTCCGCGAGTGATGTAGCCGCTGATTGAGCCGCGAGACCGAACGCAGGGACGGGAAACATCCCGAACCGATTCACCGATTCCTATCAGGCGCTGTGTCGAGATGCTCGATAACTTCGGGGGCTCGGGGCTCGGGGCTGCGCGGCGAGCCGTGCTGGATGTCGAAGTGGGCCGCGGCTCTCGGCTCAGGAGGAGTTTTTGTCTCTGTAGACGGACAGAGTGTGGTGCTGACCAGGAGAGCTTGGGGGGTGGGGGGGATCGATAGAGCACAGCGGGCTCTGTGATCTGAGCAGATAGCTACCTCGCTCTTTCCCTCCCATAGATTATCTCCGAACCCCCCCTCTGCTCTCATTCGTCCCCTCACCAGCTCCTCCTCAGGGGGCAAACACACACATACACACACACTCAGATACACTCTTGCTATCTCTTTTCCTTCCATACACACCATTTCTTCTCTCTCTAACACATTCACGCTCTGCCACAACTCCAACTAGGCCATCACAGGCAGCTCCTCTCTCAATCTCCACTGTCGGTTCTGCTTTATTCGTCTGTCTGTCTTGTTAACCTCAATTATTCCCTCCCTTGCCTTCACCTCACTCCTCTTTTTTTCCCCCAGAGTCGTCGCTCTTTCTCACCTTTTTGTAATCATTCTTTCCATCCTCACCCCCGGCTCTCCCATCGATCTATCTTCCCTGCCTCCCACGTCTCTTCCTTTCCACGCTTCGCCTCCCCTTGTCTCTCACTCTCCTCCCCGAGCGGTAATGACGCGCCTGACTCATCCTGCCCTGTTGTCACCTCAGAGTCGAGCGAACATGAGGACAAGAGCACGGACGCTTCGGGGGACATCGCCCCGCCGAGCAACCCAGCAGAGGTCACACCAGAGGCGCCCAAAGACGACGGACTGTCCCCGAAGACCACCGCGCCCAAACCAGAGGAGAACGACGAACTAGGGCCGCTGCCAGACAACTGGGAGATGGCTTACACAGAGAAAGGAGAGGTCTACTTCATAGAGTAAGTGAACTGATGAAACCTGAACATTTTTAGTCACTCAGATGTTCATAAAAATCATCAGATATCAGAAAATCTTCTTATTGACTCTTGAAAAGTATCCATTGATGTCTATGTCCACCTGGTGGCAGCAAAACAAGCTGTAAACACAACAATGACATATTATCATCATATAAAGTGCATTTAGTTAACATGTTAGCACACAGTTGCCTCTTTACACATCCAACAGACACAAAAAAAAACACATAATATTCATTTGGAGTTTGGTTTCTACCACCTGATGAATGTTCAGTCTCTTGTTAAACGCTCCTCCATGTTCAGTCTGTCTGTCACAGTTGGTGCTCACCAGCTCATCACAGTTTCGTTGTTAAAAAACAGCTGCTGCATCTGGAAGCGATGCCACGAAAGAAACCCAGAACAATGAAGTTGCATGCTTCAAACCCAAACGGTAACTAAAACACACCAAAATGCTACTTAAAGCTGAGGGAACCTGCAGAGTTCGACTTTTTACTACCAGCGGCACCATTCGTTTGACCGGCTGTCAATACACAAATAAAACTGTTGCAGGTATATTAAAATAAGTTATACTGCAGCAATAACACTGATTAAAAAGCAGCAGGGGAGCATTTAGTGTTACTCACAGAAACACATTGTGTGTTTCCTTGTTAAAATGCATTTCAGTCCTTATAAAACCTTTGCAAATCCAATTTTTGTGTGTGTGTGTTTAAGATTAGTTGAATAAATTGAACCCCACTGGCAGGAAATGAAGGTGTAATGTGTGTTGGCAGCATCATACGTGATGACAAACAAAAAAATGCTGCAAGTGGCCGGAAACTTCACAATGCACCTTTAAATAAAAGACAAAAACACCACGCTCTAAAACAGTGCCAGGTACAAAAGAAACGGTCATGTGATGGTCTCGGATCAGCCCTCATGAATGCTCGCTCATGTGCAGCGTGGCGAGGCATGTTGCTGCCTTCAGAGATGGCGAGGAAGATTCGCTACCATCCAGTGAGTTTGTATTTTCATCCTTCCGTAACAAAATTGAATTGAGCCTAAATGAGGAGATTAGAGCTAGGTAGCGTCTAAATTTACTTCTCTGTATTCCCCACAGAAACACACACACGCAGAGACCATAATTGATGCTTGATGGTTTAATGAGATTTAAAGGTCCCCAGAAATACCTTGCTACAAAGACTCAGTTATAGAGGCTCTTAAGTTTAATTCATTGGAGTTGTTAGCTTTTTACAGCGGCAGTAAAACCGCGGAGGTGAGCCTTTCTTACACCAGAATAACGGAGCTGCTGTGTGTGTGTTTTTTTTTGTTGTTTTTTTTTTTTTGCAGCGGTGGTGAGGGAGTTGTGTGTGCATGCATGTGGACATGGATCCTTGTATAGCATCAACAAATGCAGCCCTAACAGGAAATTATTCCCGCTATCACAAAAGCTTTTATTGCATCAATGGATCATTTCAGTCATTAGGCTAAATTTCCCCGCAGCATTGATTGAATCCCAGCACGCTTGAACGCATCATAAACCGCTAGAAGCTGCACGGCAACACCAGACTGAGAAATGAGACGGCGATGATGCAGCTGTCATCCAGCCAGACACATGTTGCCTCTTTGCATCCACGGAAACAGACAATAAAATCCCTCCACCCACCACATGTCCCCCCCCTCCCCCAATCCATCAAGCACATCACACAACCGATGCAGTTGGCCCACTGAATTTCTAGCCTCAAGTTTTTTGTTTTTTTTTCTCGTCTGGACGCATGTGATGCCGTGCCAAATTGACAGCGGTTGCCAAGAGGATACTTCCCTTTGATTGGCCTCCATATGAGATCAATTGGTTTACCTACAGCCCTTGAAGTGAGGCCACCGAGGAGGAAAAGATGGAGGATGGAGGAGCAGGAGGAAGGAACAGAAAGGGAGAGTGATTAAAAATAGTGAAGGCTAAAATAAAAATATATATATATATATATATGAGGGTGAGTGAGAGGACAAAAAAAGGAAGAAGTGGTTTCAGACAATTATGCTATAAATAGTAATGGATGGCAATTGTAAAGAGGAATGACGAGTTAGGAAAGCGTTAAGAGGAAGAGAAGAGGCAGCAGGGGAAGGAGAAACAGAAAAAAAAAGGAGTGGGCTGATGGAAAGGAATCAAAAGCAGAGAAACAGACTTTACCTTGAACTGCTCTTTATTTGGCTCTGTATCTGGCATGGGCCTTAATCTGCAGCTTTTATGCTTTAAATAGCAGAACTGCCTCAGTGTTACGTGATGAAAACGATCGTCCGTTGGTCGGTCAGTCCATCACTTTGGTCCAGAGTGAGATATCACAACGTTTCCTGCAGCGCCACCAACAGGTTGTGGTTTTCTCTGTTTCACTGACGCGTCTCAACACCAACAGGTTGACGTTTTTGCCTTTTATTGAAATGTTTTGACAGATATTAGAAGGATTTCCATGGACTTTGGTTCAGACATTCACGTCTCTTTCAGGGTCGTTTGGAATCATTTTAGTGATTTCTAACTTTTTCAGTGTAGCGCCATCATCAGGCCAGAGTTATATTTAGTTAAACTAGTGGATTTTCAAGTAAATACTATCAAAAATAAAGACATTCCCATCAGATTCAGTTTTTCTTTTGTGCTAATTAGCAAACCTTAACATGCAGAGTCATCTAAGGTGATGAGCTCGGTAAACATCTTGTGTTTACCCTCAAAATGACGGCTCAGAGTGATATAATATGAGATATTATATTTCCAACCTGTTTCTCTGCTTCCAGCAGGCTAAAAAAATATAACTCATGCAGGTTTAACATCTGTAAAGGTTTATATTTTCCATAGCTTTCATTGTTTTGTTGCTTTTACTATTTAGACTGTTGTCTCTGTTGTTCGTGCAGCCCCATGATCTTTGTCTTTAATGCCTACCTGCAAAAGCGTCTCCCTTTGGGACGTGAGTATTGGAAAAAAAAAAAAAAGTGTTATCAAAAGCCTGCATTGTCGTTGTGAAAATGCAGTGAAATTGGGAGTGCTGCTCCTGACAATTGCAATTACAAAAAAAGGAGAAACACAGAGGAAATCAAAGCGAGCGCAGGAAAAGGACTCAGCAGGTGCACGTCGGCAGCTGTTTGCACCGTTTCTAAATAATCGGTGCTAAATAAATAAAAAGAGAAACAGATGAGTACAAAACAACTGTGTGCAAGAATTAGACTGTGTAAGAATGTAATTTTTTTTTTACACTTGAATAGGTGTTTTAATTTTAATTGAACCGGAAGAAAGACGATCAATATAAAACAAACGAGGTTTCATTCATCGTTTGTAGGAATTCATAAGTTTCCGTCTCAGAGGAAGAAGCCGAACAAAAGGAGCCTCTTTAACACATCCTCCTCCTTCAACTTCTCACCTTGTTTTTACACTTTACGTACGCCTCCCCCCTTCTCCCGCCGCCGCCGCCCTCCCCCCTCCTCCCTACTGTCACCATGAAGGGAGGCCATTGTGGCTCCAGAGCTTTCAGACGAGCTGTGGAGATGCATCGAGTTTCCCTGGCACGCCATCATATCTGATGTAGATCCAGCTCTCCGCCCGAGGCTGTGGACGAATCTGCCAAACCCACAGCTGTTCCCCTCCATCACTCCCTCAGTCACCCCTCTACCTCTCCTCTGCCTCCCCCCCTCCTCCTCCTCCTCCTCCTCTGCCAGCTAAGTAAGCGAATTAAAAGTATTGATTGCCATTTTGTTAACCCAAAGCTTTTTCTTCCCCCCCACCACCACCACCACCACCTCCTCCGTCCTTTTTCTCTCGTCACCTTTTTTTTTTTTTTTAGAAGCAAGCAAGCATGCGAGGAGTCTCATCTTTTCCTCTCTGAAATGATTCTCCGGCTGAATTAAGAATCAACCAACCTCCTTCTATCTTTCTGCCAAGTCTCCTCTCTCTCTCCATCTATCACACTCCCTCTCACACTCTCTCACACTCTCTCTCTCTCTCTCTTTTTCTGTCGTCTCTTCACAGCCACAACACCAAGACAACATCGTGGCTGGACCCGAGGCTAGCCAAGAAGGCAAAGCCGCCCGAGGAATGCAAAGAGGATGGTGAGTACTGCGTCTCTGTCTCTGATTTTTCCCCTCTCCCTCTGATTTTTTTTTTTTTTTTTGCTCCTCGTGTTGATTCATTTTATTCATGCAACTTCCCCAAAGCATTAATTTTACAAGATATAAAGTGTTCCTGTGGTTCTGGCGGGATGCATATTCATTCAAGACTTCAGTTCATGGAGGGAACGATTGTTGGTTTTTCTGCATCAGCACAGAATTTTTCTAATAATATTATTACGAGTTGTATGGTGACAATGATGGTGTGTGTGCGTGTGTGTGTATGTGTGTGTGTGTGTGTGTGCATGTGTGGACCCCAGTGGCTGTGGATGGGAAGCCCCGTGATATGCGTGTTTAAAGCGCAGGTCCATCGAGACCGGAGGTTACAAAGACTTCTTTATTCTCAACCAAGAGAGATGTGGAGTGTCCTTCACCCGCCCACACACACACACACACATACACACACAGACGCACATACACACACACACGCACACACACTCGACAAACGCACTCCTGAAAGAAAGGAGAAGAATGAATGTTTATGCAGCGAGCTTTTATAGACGAGCGTTCATATATACGAGTGTGTCATCCATCTCTTTCGCCTTCACCTTCCCTCCTCGCTTCCCCCCCCCCCGGTTCGTCTTTTCTTTATGTGTGCAACCGAGAGGAGATTTATCGCCCGAGTTACAGACAGGGAGGAAGTGGAGCTGAGTGGAAGGACCGGCTTTGGAGATGGACAGAGACAACGAATGAGAAATGACACTCTCTTTTTTAAATGTGTGTGTCTGTGTGAGCTTCAGTGTGTGTGTGTGTGTGTGTGTGTGTGTGTGTGTGCGCCCGTGGCATCAGGGTGGAGGTGTTTGTTGGCATATTCCTGGAAAACACGTAACTGCAAGGATAGAGTTTCTCTAAAAATACATTTGGCTCTCACATGCAGACAGACAAGCGCTCCTTCCTGAGTCAAACTGTTTCTATAAACGCTCCACTTTTCCTTTGACCTGCCTTGTTGTGCCGCCTTGTTTGGGACCTTGTGTGGTGAGTAAGGCTGCAATAAATCGTTTTTTTTATCAATTAATCTGTCAGCTACTCTTTTTTATTTATTGTCTAGTCTTTAAAATGTGACAAAAGAGTGAAGGATCGCTTTTGAAAGTTGCCAAACTTAAAGGAGATCATATCAAACTGCTTATTCAGTTTAACTTGCAGCCCAAAACCCAGTCAAGGTTCAATTTCTATCCAGAAAAGTGGACTCAGTTCAATGCAGCTCTCCATCAGGTGTGTTTGTAGGTGTGTGGGGGAGGGGCAGGATATGTGTCCATGCCTGATAGTTGTCAAATATAGGAAAGATAATATGCAAGTTCTGTAAAATGTCAATTTAAAAAAGGAAAAAACACCAACCAGAAGATGTGACCACCGAGCAGAAACAGACTGAAGCAGCTGTTGATTACTTCAGATGCTCTCAAGATTGTGAAGAGGTGTGAGGAGTCAGCGTTGCGGCATGAAGGCCAAAGCACACTAAAAGTGCCTGACACACTCCTTTTAAAGTACACCTTTTGGTTTTTAAAAGGCCAAACAAGCACCTGGAGTGCTGAGAGATGCGTCACACCGCCTCGACTCACCCACTCAAACCTGTGCACCAGCGGACCGTGGCAGGTGTCGTTAGGGGACATTTTCGAGGTCCCCTGTTAGTCATTGTTTAAACCAAATCATGTCTAAATCCCTCTGGTGAGTGTGTATTTGTGTGCTTGTATGTGGGGAGGTCCTTGTGTCCACTGAGCTCTTATTTGAGAAGATGAATATGACAATATGAGGTGGCCACATTCAACAAAAACCAACATCTCGTTATTGTTTTTTTCACAGCGACCATGAGAACTTCTTGAGCCATCAGTCTTAATGTGCACAAAAAAATATTAGACTGATGGTTCCAGTTGTATGAGAGATTAGATTACACACACACACACACACACATCCGAAGGCATGATCCTCTTACAGACCTGCACCAGGCGGAGATAATGACATTAAAAACTATCAGTCCACCACTTTGTTCCACACTGAAATATCTCCAACATCTGCTGGATGAAATGTCATGAACCTGCACAACCGGACACCTTCCCATCATTCCCATCACACTCAGCTGTGCTACGTTTAGTGCTAATTAGCAGATGTTAGCATGCTAACATGCTCAACAAAAATGGTGAACGTTGTAAACATTAAACCTGTAAAACATCGACATCAAGCTCTCAGCACATCCTCACAGAGACTAATATGATTATATTCTTAGCCTTGAGTAGATGAAATTCATAGAAATAATGTTATGGATTACTCATCATCAAGTCAATTAACTGACTAATCATTGATAACTACCAGAAAATTCAATAGTTGTAACAGGAAGGAATGCATAAGTCTAGAAAAGAAAAGTTCTTGCTTAATAATATCTGAATATCTGCTCGAATTCCTGCAAACATTTGCTACCTGCAGCAGGACGGAACAGACGTGAAGAAGTGTGTGCAGATAATGTTTGACTGCTGCAGGATAGAGTGAGAGAGGAAGAAACAACACCTGTCTGGAAACATTTGCACTGTGTGTGGTGGCATTAAACATGGGGACTGCTTCCTGTTGACACATCGCACATCACCCCGCCGTTCTTGTATTTTCTTCAAAAGACTTCCAGCGTTGTTGTTGTTGTTGCTGAATCTCCTCTTTTCCTTGTCAGCCTGTAGACATGAAAGGGAAAAAAAGTTCTCCATGACAGAAGCAAAGGCAGAAACGTCTGCGAGGGATTAGTCAAAATGTGGTTGTGTTTTTTTATTTCCAGCACTTCCAATTCCGTTCATCCACCAAGGATGCTCCACGAGAGGAGATGTGCTGATGTTCGCGTGGATTGTTATCGATCTGGACGGACAAACAACCCAGTTATTCTCAGCTGGAGGGAATTTAATGCTTAACGATGGCTGAAGGTTCAAAAGTGAGGAGGCATACAGTGTGTGAGAACTTATGAGTGTGAACAAAGTGCTGCATAGTGATGTGCATGTAGCAGGTGCAAGCACAGACCAAACAGATGTGGAAGAGCATGTTAAAGGTGCATCAGATCAGGAGAGCAAACAAAAATTCTGGTGCTTTTCTTCTGGTTTCATCCGCCTTTTTCTAACCGTTAGCACTGAGTACTTCTGTGATGTGCAACCACACTGTCTTCGCCTCTCATCCTCCCAACTCACCGGATTTGTCTCTTTTACAACTGCTCTCTGTTTCCCAAAAAATGAATTTGATCTCTGGTTGTAGAGCAAAGTTTTCAGGTGTGTGATGAAACCTTCCTGACCTGATGCCTGTTCTCTTTTTCTGGACTGCAGGCTGCTTCATTGAAGGCTGCTGTTTGGTGCCTGTCATTCAGTGGTTTATCCAATATTTTCACTCAGATGTTCAGTATCTGCTTCTATTGACACTCTTGACTCGAATATTTGTAGATGTTGGCGTGAAATAGCAGCTGCATGTTGGTTGTCTAGTCTTTGTAAGGATCTTAATAACCTTTAAGTGTTTCCATTTGAAGAGGTTTTGTGTGAGCAGCGGTGTGAAAGGTGTGTTGTTCACTCCGAACGTCAGCAGGCTGGTGGGACCGTCCACCCCTGAGAGCTGAGCTCAGTTAGGGGGAGAAAAGCTGCTTCTGTAAATTTTGTATTGATCTGTGGAGAAAGGTAGCTGTGCATGTGTGTGTGTGTGTGTGTGTGTGTGTGTGTGTGTGTGTGTGTGTGTGTGTCTGTGTTTGGACCCAAGCCATGCTCTGATAAGCGCTAACAGGATCGCAGGGCGGAGTCTCTGAGCTGTGACGGGACAACAGACTGAGCCGAGGGGATGGAGGAGACCAGATGTGGAAGTATTTATAGGTCCTTTACTTAGATACAGCAGCATCACAAAATACCAAAGTCCTGAAGCCAAAAAGTGACTTTTTGCAGGATGTTAGTATCAAAAGTAAAGGATTTTCATTATTCGGTCTTTATTTGGCCTAAATTTGTTGATTTTTGTTGTGATAATGTTGCATTGACGAAACAATCGCGAGGATTTTAGAACGAAAGGTCAGACGATTCAACAGGTTTTCCATAAATGAGCTGCTCATCCAGACTATCTCAACTTTCCCAAAACATCAGCAATAATCCTTCATTTCAAAGTAAAAACAGGAAGTTGATCTGTGAAGGATGTTCACAACAGTTTACGGTTTTACTTACAATACTTTTGGGCAAACCGGACAGTTTCTTCAAAGTTGTATGATCTCCTGACTGCTCAGATATTTTTTAACTTGTTGAATGTTTTTTAGTGATAACAGCTACTAACTTGGTGTATGTACTTATAAGATACTGATTGAAATTACAGCCTAAACACTGAAAATTAGGCCAAAAATTAGGCTCTAAAAGACTTAACGACCATTATTAATAGTAACACTTCAACTGTTGAGCCACATGTATTTTTGTATTATGCAGAGTTTATTTGAATACTTAAAAAACTGTTGGTTTGTTCAAACTATAACAATTTATCATATTTTGTATTGTGAGTGTAAATTCCTCACTTTCATGCGAAGTAACTACAGTAAAAGTAGCGGAGTAAACGCAGGATGTTTCCCTCTGTAAAGTAGCGGGATAGAAATGTCAAACGACATGAGATGAGAATGTGCAGGTTCCTCATAACTGTATTTAAGTGCGGCGCTTCAGTAAATGTTCTCACCGCCGGTAAACACGACTTGTTCCCTCTCATGTTTAAAGTCGGCTGCAACACATACAACCAGATTCTGTCAAAACATGCAGAGGAACGCGTGTTCGCCGCAGCGCTCTCATTCCTGCGTGTTCAAAGCAGCGTCGGCTCCAGTGAAGACGGAGCAGCTGACATCACACACGCCTTGTAGTTACATAACTGCCTCCATCTCTTCACATCCCTCTCTTCTTCTTCTTCTTCCCTCTTCGTTCGCCTTCCATCTTTCTCACCTCCTTCTCTTTACCTCCGTATCTGTCTTCGTCCCCTCCCTTCCTCCTCGTCCTCCTGTCGCCTCTTTTTGTTTTGGCAGACGAAAAAATAACTAGGACAGGCTTTTTTTTTTTAACAGAATCTCACTGTTTGCTTTGTTGCCACCTCTCCTCAGATTTTTTAAAGTTTTTGTTTTTATTTCATCCTTTCCTGCCAAATTTTTGTTGCCTGGCCATCAGGTTTCTGTTTGCCAGACAACTGTCTGCTGTCTCACTCCATTCTTCACTTATTCAGCCTGTTTTTTGTTTTTTTTTCGCATCAGGTTTGCAGGATCAGGTAGCAAGAATCAGATTTTTCTGTCATTCTTACATCGTGTTTCATCAGGCGGAGGGTCCTATTCAGAAACATAAGCACATACAACAGCAGATGTACAGTAATATGGACGTGGACGCGGAGAGGAATCGTGGCTTTGATGTTGTCGAGGTTTGAGGGATTTTAATCATATCAGAGCGCGTCTTCGCCTTTCGCCTCTGTGTGTCCCTGCAGACAGAACTCGTGTGAGAACAGCGAGCTTCAAATCTCGACATGTGATTACATTCTGACCATGTTAGCAGCTTCACGGGCAAAGAGACTAAGTTATCACCGTCCCTCGCTGGCTTCACAGCCTCCGTGTCCTCTCTCCAGGGCTCACGTTGTACTTGTTTTTCATTTCTTCTCTCACATCCACAGTTAAAAGAAAAAAAAGTTGTCCTGAGTGTGTGTTTTTTGAGCTTTTTCCCCCCCGATACTTCATCACCTGCGTCCGGAAAAGGTGGCAAAGCTTCCCAGACCTGGGAAATGTCATCCCTCCTGTCCACTCTGTTGTCCTTCCTGCCGGCTCAGCAGGATTTTACGGATAGATTGAGTTATTTGTGAGGGACGCAGGAAGTTTTCAAGGGACCCTGAATGTGAGCACACACACTCGGTCCACAGCGTGCAGCGTACAGTCCTGCAGATGAGTTATTACAGACGGGGGGAGACGCAGCGCCCTCCTTCACCTTGAGACTCCTGCAGCAGTCGCGGGCGGAGTGGGGGGGGGAGGCTGGTGAAGCTGTCTGCTAAAATGATTGATGGGTGTATTTTGAGAACATCCCCAGCAGAGCATGCCTGAGGCCTGGAGACTGGAAGGAGGGGTTGAAAGACTGCACGGCAGGTGTGTGTTTATGTGTGTGAGTGTGTGACATGAGCATGCTAGTTAGCTGTCAGTGTGAGTGTGTGTTTATCAGCTGCAGTGTTGGCTAGTTTGTAACAGCATCCAGGCAAACATGTGTGCAGCATAAAGCTCAGTAATAAATGTTATTAAGATCTTAACGTGAGATTTAATATCTTGTAGGTTATTGTAATATTAAGATATTTATAAAACTTACCTCAAACGCAGTCGTTTCTGACTCTTAAAGGGTGTGTGTCAGTCAATGATCTTGTTTTTCCTATAAATCATGTAAAAGCACAAATCCAAAAAAATATTCACATCTGACAAACATGTTTTTAAAGATTTCATCCATTTTTTTGCAACACAATTTGTCATTAAGTAAAATCATGTAATTTTTTTTTAAGCAACTTGTTTTAAAATTTGACTAATTTGTCTTTTTTTTTTTTTTTTTACAATTGTAATTTGTCCATCTGGACTTTCGCTGAGTTCTAAATTAGCTGACCCCAATTAACTCTAATACACGTTTTATCTAATCCAGGAGGCAATTATGAATGCAAATTTACATAATTACCCAATTTAACATTGAACAACAGGGTCTCTTAAAGTAGCCCTTTCTCTGCTCTCCTTCTGACCCCCCCAAAAAACTACAAAAAAAAGGAAAGCAGAAAGAGAAAGTGTGTGTTTTTTATGTGCAGCTGTAAATGTTTTTCACATGGAGCTAGCCGAATAAGCCAGAACTTTTGGAGGCAAAATAGGAGGGAATAAGTGCCAGGTCACAGTTCAGTACTTCTCCTTCTGTCCCTGGAATGTCCTGATAAGCTACAAGCTCGCGAGTGTTTTTCTCATTTTTATTCCGGAGCTTAACTATTGTCTGTTCGCAGCGAGACAGGGACCGGTGGGACTCTGCAGTAGAGGGAATGTAAGGACATGCATTTCTCCACAGCACAGGTGCATTTAACAGTAAAACAAGTTGTGGAGAAACAGTAGCTCATTGAAAAATGGAGCAAAAATACACCAGAGGACAAAACTGTTGCCAGCAAGTGATGCAATTAACTGATTTGTTGTGAAAGCCACGGCTGCTGCATTGACTTTGCCTGTCACAACGGAGATGTATTGGTTTGTTAATCATCTTCTGAAAGACTTGGATCGGGATTCTTTTTTTTCCTAATGGGAAAACAAACACACCGGTGGTTGACGTTACTCGGTCCATGATGTGAAAATATGTTCGTAAATCTCAGCGCGTCAATAAACGTCGAGCCATGTCGATGCAGCCGGCGCAGTTTCATCACACTCTGAACAGATAGTCGACCATGTGACACGCTGACAGATATTAGTATGGATGAGGTTGTGCACTTGTCCTTCAGGATCTCTGGCATGTTGATTTTATGGTGAGAAAAACATGTACACAAGCTGAACTTGTTAAATCCAACGCATTTTTTGCAGCAAAAGTCAGATAAATACATATTTAAAGTGGCTTTGTAGTGTTTACTTGCATCTGTATATTTTCTACTGTTCAACTAGAACTGAGTGTCTTTGTTTTTGAGTCTGTAGTGAGTCAGTTTAAGTGCTGGCCTCTGTTTGATTCACAGCTGTCCAAAGTGAGAGTTGACAACCTTTAATCATGCAGAAATGCTTGGTAATCAATCAGAAGAAGGTTCGTAGACTGCACTTACATATCTAAAGGCTGCCGCATTATTGTAAGGATCCACAGACGTATACTGCTGTGTGTTTTTCATGTATATACCAGCATGATGCTTGTTTCTGTCACTATTTTTAAACCCAGTGATGTTGCATGTATATGTCTCCTTCAGTCTGATGCATAAAGTGACCAAGATTTTAGTTTCACATGAAGTGAACGTTGAGATGTCGCTGTTATTGCATCGCACAGCAGTCGAGTCCTAATTAGAGGTGCAGCATTTATGTGTGCATGCAATTTTAATCCCAAAATGCATTGTGTCTGCTCTTATGGCTTTACAAATAGGTTGAATGCATTTGCTTTCTCACTAAACAAACGCAATGCATCTTTTTCTTTAATCTTTTATACCTTTATTGTCTTCATATGTGTTTGCTCTCCATCAGTCTTCTTCCCTGCATTTGTTGCTGCACTTCTTTGCACATCAGCAAAGACTCCACGGCGCCACTAGTGGTCGAAACCTTCACAGGGTCCCTTAAATTCCTGTTTTATTTTGTGACTCCAGTCAAGTTTATATTCTTGAGTCAACACACAAGATGGCTTTTTTTTTCTCTGCTGGTCTGGCATCTGTAAACAACCTTTAATTCTCCATCACAGTCCAGCCTCCAGTAAAACACAGGGAGATGATTTGTCTTTCTTTCCGAGGAGAATTTCTCCACCACATGATGTTTATCCATCAACATGCTCAGCGAGGCTCAGAAAATATTGCATCTGACAGGGCCAGTAAACCTCCCTCAAAGCACACAGCAACTTTGTTGATTGTGCTTTTGATTGTGACAGACAGGATGGTGATTATCGACACAAGCCGAGAGTGGAGAGAGAGAGAGCCGAGCGTGTGAATCATAGGTTAAACTGTTCGAGGAAATATTGAGTTCTGTTCATCAGCATGTTCAGGCCCTCTGAAAATATAATTTCTGAGTCACAAGCAGTCATCTTAGCTTTGTTTATGTGTTTTACGAGGCTCCTGGAGAAAATTAATGATAGTGCTCAGACTGAAAGAGATAGAAGACTCAAAGAGAGCATCATCAAGCACTTTGTTTTATTTATTTTTTCATCAAGCTAAAGTTAGCTGAGTTGTCACCTGTTAAAACTGCTGCTGATGTTAGCAGTAGACCTGGAACTCTCGATAATCTTGAAATAAATGGCTTCATTTTTCTGCAAACACTATTATTGATCACTTTTGAACGTGGTGGGAATTGAAATCACAGGTGGTCTGAGGTTATTAATGTTCACCGGGGCAAGAAGGCAGCAGGTTATGTCCCTGCTGCACATGCACATAATGCTAATGCTAATAATCCAATACCTTATTTTATCCACCGAGGTCTGCCGGCTTCATCTCCAAGAGATTACATATCAATAAGTTAGATATTAAACTGCATGCAACAGGACAGATTCAGCCCCTTTTCACATTTGTTTGTCTTTGAGAAACAGAAGAAGCAAATATGGAGCAAAACCTGGAGCTTCTGTTACCTTAACTTGACCCTTTTTTTAAAAAAACTGTCTGAAATGAGTGCGACAGTGTCTCAGTAATTCAGCTAAATTATTGGAGTTCTGCATTAAATATTAAAACCTGAATATGTTAACGATGTTCTGCAAAAGTTTAATCAAAGATGAAATCAATCATCCTGTGTGCATTTTCTCTATAGATGCAGATCCCAAGTTCGGAAAATAAAAAACCTTTAGCATTGATTTAATATGATCATTTTAATATTCAAGGTTATTTTGTGTTATTGGATATTAAAATTGTGGGGTTTTTTACCCTTCAAATCTGTGAATTTATTGAAATTTCAGAAAGCAAGCTCACATAATTAAGGTCAGTATTATAACTTCACTGCATTTTCTCCGTCTGAGACTTTGCAGCCTGGCCTCCAGTTTGAGGTTGAGATAATTGAGGTTGTACCTGAGCTCTGCAGTAGGTGACTCTGCTCCGCTGCTCACAACAACAGCATACTAAATTACTTTTTTTGTTCGAAAGCCTATATTTCATCGGAGTGGTCTGCCAATTGTGTTCTCTGAGCTCACAAAAATAACACCTTGGCCAGTGGACTTTGTACCCGTATTGACCAGTAGAAACTTTTATTATCAGTTGCAGGAAGTTTCTCACAGCAAACTCTCTCACTCGAGTGTGTGCTGCACTCACAGGTGACATGATAAATGAGGTCCAGCACTGTGAAGTGTATCCAGCAGGAAAAAAGGGACTTTAATTTTTGGTGACTACAAAAAAAAAAAAGGGCTCGAGGTGCTTTAAAATAATTTGGTTAGCTGGTTTTCTCCTCAAAAAGTGGAAGAAAAGAGCGAATGAAAAGTGGAAACAGGACATGGGTTAATCCCTCCAGTGTCTGTGGGCTGTGTGGTTTGCCACCATGTTCCTCAGACCAAAGAACAAGCAGAATAAAAAATGCACAAGCTTGTGAGAATGAAACTTCAAAAAAGAAGAGATTCTCTGTAAGGCTGCGTGTGAAGACATGAGATGGGAGGACAGTTTAGGAGGGGAGAAGTAGATAAAAAGCAGAGAAGAAGAAGAAGAAGGAGGAGGGGAAATAAGGTGAAGAAGAAGAGAGAGAGAGAGAGAGATTACTGAGTGGTTATTGGGTTCAGAATGAGTGGGGGGAAATGCCAGGATGCCTCCTGCTGGCAGTAAGTGGGGCTCCACCTGTGACTGCACGATGGATGTTGTAGCATGACTAGAGATCGCAAACATTTTTCCCCTTCGCTCCGGGGCGTCGTCATAAGAGCTCCTGCCTGAAAATTTCACACCGGTTTGACATTTTCTTCGTGGACGCGTGCGGCACTGCAGTGATAAGCAGCGCCTGCTTTATGTGGCATATGCACACAAACGCTTTCTCTTTCTCCCCCTTCTCCTGAAGAGTAAGCACTCTGTTTGCAGCCTGCTGACAGAGAGGTTGTGTACGGCACTCAGTGGAGCCAAACAAAAGAGAGGGAGCAAAGAGACAATCCTCCAAAGTTCAGCATTTATCAGCACATTTCTCAGTGAAAGCAACAGCACTTCAGTGTGTGTTTGTGTGTGTGTGAGGCGCTGCAGCCATGACACCTTTAAGTAAGACTTCAAATTATATAATTCAATAATAATTACATTCCCAAAACACAGAACAACCAAAACAGAAGAAAAGATTCATACAGTTTATAATCAGCATTCAGTATAAAGCCGTTTCTATGTTAAGTTTGCTAACATTAGCTAATAAGCGAGACTGTGGCTGCAAAACTTCAGGGAACATTGAACTAAGCAACACACCGTTTGATTTCTTATTGATTCCCACTTTAATTTGGGAGAAAAGAAACGGACCATTGTTTCTCTTTAAAGCTGCATCGACACGGTATAAAGTGGCCACAGATAATTAAGCTAGTAATGAGGTTTGCTCCAAAAACAGGTCTTATTTTTAAAGTTTTGGACTTCAGAACCAAAATCAGGCTGATTGCCAAATAGACTTTCCACATTAAATTTGCCTTTTTTTCAAGTGCATAGCAGTTAACATGAAAGAAAACTCATAATGCGAAATGCAAGAATCATAAATAGAAAAAATCACAATAGAAATATGAAATTTATTGAACCAATCATTGCAGGTGGCAGTAATAACACTGAGGTAAACACATGGGTGTTACCATATGATTTGTTATGGTATTTTTGGGTGCACTCTTTTTTTATCCTCACACTTTGTGAAAATGCTGCTTTGCTTCTCAGACTGAAGTATTTTACTTGATGAAAACAACCTCATCATAAAAGAAATGATTGCCAAATGAACCGCGTCGAAATAAACAGTGATTATCTTTTATGTGTCGTGTGCGACTCGGTTCGAGGAGTCCGTCTTCCTCTTTCCTGCAGATCCTCCAGTGGAGGTTTTAATAGAAAAGCTTTTCATTGGCAGACTGCTGAGCTACACGACAGCCCTTTGATCTCCTGCATTTGCATGTGTCTGTGTGTGTGTGCATGAGAAGGTTTTGTGTGCAAAGTAAGTAACATTATGTGTGTGTGTGTGTGTGTGTGGCGCCCAATAAAGGTGAGAACATGAAACACTCTCTTTCATATTTAATGAGTGGAGATGGGTCTAAGGAATGTTGCAATGTTCACAGGAGGTATTCCCGTGGGCTGTCAACCTGCTCGCAGCCCCTCTGTTATATCGCTCGCAACTCTGTGTGCGTGTGTGTGTGTACTTGTGTGTGGTAAGTATGCATTATAGTGAGTGCACAGGGTAAAAAAACATGTGCGTCCTGCTGAAAGTTTAATAATTTGTTTTAAGGGGATGGGGGCAGGGGTTCAGAGAAGCATATTGCACATGCACGAGCTCTGCGCCAGCATTATTTTTGATATTTCTGCTCTGCGTGGGAGCACAGGGAGGGATGAGAGTACGCACAGCAATCTATTGAGTCTGTAAACTAGGCCAAGCAGTGACAATAAATGTATCCCAACGACTGTACAGTAAATAATATCCTTGGTGTTTGTCACGAGCCGGAGCCAGAGGTGCTCGAGCGCTCCCTCTGGTTGCTTCCCTTTCTGATTAGGAAGCGTTTGCTTTGTTGTTATCTCCGCTCTCATCCTGATTAACTTTGTATTGTCACTAATCAAAGATGGTCTGACTCTCTGCTGAGCTGCACTGGAACACACTGTCCCCAAACCCCATGCTGGATTGAGCATAGATGCCATTTCTTGCACTATGCACCCAACTCGGTTTTGATTGATCATGCTATTATGCGAAAAACACTGGAGTCTCCATTTGGGAGTATGCCTTAAATGCTAATTGCTCATATCCTGGAAAACTAAACAGGGAGCCTCCTTCTGCACAACAACTGTGTTCTGTCAGTGAACTGTGGGCACAGAAAGAAAAGAGGGCAGCTTTGAAAATACTGTCCAGTATGACGGATGACTGCCAGGAGTTTGAGTTAGATCAGCTTTGATCTCCGGGAACAAAGGCAGCATGTTCTGCTGTGCATCCACATACAGAAAGAGGCTGAGAGAGCAGAAATATCATGACTTTCAAAAACAGTGCCTTTGAAAAGTTAGGGGCCACCTAAAAAACGCCAAGTTACAGCTCTTTACTGCGTTGAGCAGGTACTTTTTAGCCCTGCCAGCAGCACGGCTTCAGTGATGGATGTTTTTGTCCACCACTTTTGTCAAGAGCTAAATATCTCATCCACTCTCAGATGGATTGAAATGATCCACTGATTTTCATGGTTCCCAGAGGATGACGCTCAGTGACTTTGGTGATCCCTTGATTTTTCCAGAAGCACCGCTAGCAAGTTGACATTTTGTTTCGGTTGGAGTGAAATGCCTCCAAAACTATTGAACGGACTGCTGTGAAATTCACAACAGATATGCAATATCCCTACAGGATGCACTGAAAAAGGATCATTGGCGATCATCTAAGTTCTCATCTTATGCCATCAATACTTTGTTTTATCACCAAATACTTCCAAAGTGAGAGGTGTTAACATCAGCATCAGTTGTTTGGGATTAGCAGCAATTAACTACTGTTAGCATGCAAAGCCTGAGCTAATATTCAGTAAATATTTACAGGTAAATATCAGCATTTTCGTTTTGTCTGTTAGCACGTTTATGTTAGCATGTAGCCTAAAAGTAGCTGCAAATTACCTTATGGATCCTCTAAATGAGCGGTAGGCTTTCTACTTCTATTCTGCTTTTCAAACCATCATGTTTGTTTAAATAAATTTGAAGATGGAGGAATTATAGCATGACTGAGAGCAAAATGTAACTTCTGAAGGATTGTCAATAACTGTTTTGTGCCCTTTGTGGCAGTTTAACACAGATTTAACACAGATTTTCTGGCACTAATTTGATTTAAAAGGGGAAATCATGTTCAGAATGATGTCTCCTCCAAAAAAACTTTCACATTTAGCTGAAAGAATTCATAATAAAAGGCCTCTTCCTTCATAATCATGCCTATTAAATGCCAGTATATTATGAGTCACGATGACCCCGTTGTGTACATATTTTACTCACAGTTAGCAGTGAAATATTTGCTTCATATTATTGTGTACTTCTGATAAATTTCCTCATAAAAACATTTAATCCACAGTTCAAACATTGCTGATTAAACTTCGATGTGTATCATTCAAATTCTTGTTGCGGCATTTTGGTGCATGATCTGTCATTTCTCAGTTATTAGCTGTCATGTGTCATCCGTCAGTCGATGCGTTCAGTCTTTAGCTCGTAACATTTCGAGCCAAACTGTTAAACTCCAGCAGAAAAATGCACCAGTTGATATTGTGAAAGTTCAGCACCCTCAGGGTTTGTGTTTAGCTGAAGCTGTTAATCTGTGTTCCAGCATCAAAACACAATATTTACTGCCTTGAAAAGATGCAGAGCATAAATATTTCACCGGTTTAAATTCACCCACTAGATATATCAATATTTGGTGTTATTTTTCAACTTTTTTCTGGCGGAGGGATGCATTTGATATCAGCCAGTGGGCTCTTTAAAATCAATCAATGTGAAAAGTTGCGGCGAGAACACACAGCAATGTTTTCTCGTGTCTTGCCACCATCCAGTTTTTTTTCTTTTTCTTTTTAAGATAAGGCTTTTAAATATTTATAAGCTTGAATATATGGCCAGCTCAGAAACAACAGCAGTCCCTCCAGTTAACATGTGATCGCAGCACCAAACTCCTGGTAACAACAAACAGCAGAATGATTATTTCTGCCACAAAGATATTTTCATGCATAATCAATATGCTGCTTCAACTTTGCTCAGTGAATGAGAACTTTATTAGTCTTGCTTTGCTAAAAAAAACCCCATTTTTCTGAGTAGTGTTTTTGGTAAAGAGCTTGAAATGAAGTCTGTGGTTAACGCAGGAATGAGAGACTTTCATGTTTGGTTTTTAGGGCATTAAATACATCAGTGAAAACACTTCTTGTGATTTTGAAGCTTTCATGTGTCTTAAAAATGGCTGGTTGCTAACAGGTGGTTAAATAAGACTGTAAAGGTTGTCAGAGACATTAAATATCATTGTGCTGAACAGAGTGTAGATCACTTGTGGTCTGACATTTGCTTTTAACTTCTGGAGATTACATTAATGCATTAAAAAAATCATAATAGTTGTGTTTATCTGTGAAGATTATCTTACTGAACTAAAGAGCTGATTTTCTACAAAAATCCTAAAGTTAATGGACAAATCCTATTGTATTTTTTGTCGAAGGAACCAGGATGATGCTAACTTCTACATTTGCCCTACAAAAATATGTCATCCCTGCAGCATTTCATAAAGAACACAAAAAATAATAAGACTTATTTTCATATCATGCATGCAGCTGTGAGTTAACAAAACACGCTCTGTATAACAGCAAAGAAACCAGCAGCAAGAAACATGTTGTGCAATTATACTTGAAAGATGTTTTCATGCCAGATGCCGCTGCGACTTCATTGAACAAACAAGCCCTTCATTATTGTTTTGCTCTTTGTTTTTTTTGTTTTTTTTTCCACAGAGCTTCCATACGGCTGGGAGAAAATCGATGACCCCATTTACGGCAGCTACTATGTTGAGTAAGTAGGGAACATCTTTAATATGTAATGTCCCTGCTTTTGATTGTCAGTGCGGCCCGACGGTGCTGTATTAATCACGTTTATTAAGAGCAGAGCGGCGCTGCAGCCAGGAAACAGTCGCTCCCTTTCTCTTTTTTCTTTTTTTTTTTTGTCCGCATGCTGACGGCTCATTGTTTGCTCGCAGGAGGGGAAGTTTATTTGTCTGTGTGTGCCTGTCCATATATCTGTGTTATCCTTCTGTCTGAAACACTCACGCCGCATCTACGTCTGTAGATTAGCTCTCGAGCAGAGATCAGTGTCTCTGTTTAAGACAGTTTGCATGTCTGCTCAGGCTTATCCACTGCTGCAGCGGCCTGTCCTCTCTATTGAAATGCATGTCCCCCCCACCCCCCCACCCCCCCGTCCTCCCTGTTTGGAGGTGTCATTTCTTTGGCTGGATGCTCTCCACTCCAGAGCGTAGGGACAGGGCTCTATTTTTAGACAGGCAGGGGGAGTCATTTGGCTCAACATTGCTTAAGAAAACCTCCAAAAAAAATGACACTTGACTGCTCGTTGCCTCACACACTGTCCTCCCCACTCGAGATGCTCTTATTGTCTTGCTTTCCCATCATGTAAGTATCATAAAAGAAGTTGCCAGACCTTGAAATTATGTAACTTTGTTTAAATATAGTCAAGCTGTTCTGTAATTAGCACCGTGATCCTGGGGTGTTCATTAAAAGATAAGAAGAGGAGAGAGAGAGAGAGAGGTGTGTGTGTGTGTGTGTGTGTGTGTTTATGTGAGAGCACAATGCAGCCTGAAAGAATGAGGGAAGCATCTAATGATGACTAATTATTTCACACTGGCAAATTACAGTATTTGTAGTCATTGACGATCTCCCCCCACCCCGCAAGTTAAATTAAGACCGACGTGGGACGTTAGAGGAAATCTCTGTTTCATGTGTAGGTTCCTCCCAGTCACTGATTCAGATAATGTCAGAAGACAAGTCCAGAATCAGTCATTTGTTCTTTTTTTGTGACAAAGCAAAAGTCTTCCGCGGCTCGGTTACATAACGTGTGGGACCGGCCGTTTAATTAATCATCGTAGCAAAAGCTGCTGTGGTGCCAGAGTTTTTTTGTTTTTTTTAAATCAGATCTTTGTTGGCTAAGTTGAAAGCAGCAGGATATATAAAAATCTCTTCTGTTTTTTTTTTTTGTTTTTAATTTATCACTGAAGCCATATAAACAGAAGGACCCAGTTTGAGAATCCAGTCCTGGAGGCTAAAAGGAGACTCCAGCAGCAGCAGCAGATGCAAAGCCAGGGTCTGTCCTCACTGCCCCTTCCCACCATCTACAGAGGTAAGACCACCACGCTGATGCCTGAGCTTTTACAGGAGAAAACTAAATCATTTCCTATCACTGAGGAATAAAGTCACACTCCTAATCTGTCTGTATGTTCATAGAGATTATATCCAAGTCAGCATCGCCAAGAGCTACAGCTGATTCAGACTTTATTGTGTTGTTAACCTTTTCAGTTTCCTGCAAAAACTGTAATGCAATTTGTTCAGGTATCAGCTTCTAATATAGATGTTTTTAGTCTTTCAGATGTAGAAACATTCGATTGAAGTGGTTGCAGTTAACAAGTCGGTTACATTTATTAAGAATTCAAAGTTAGTCTCTTAAAATAAAGTTATAAACCCTATTTATTACTAATCGGAAGACTCATCCCAGAACAGTAACCCAACTTATCAGTAAAGTCTGTGAGGTTAATAGAGTAACTGGAAGCAACTATAATACTTCGAAAGCATCATAACCAATATATAATAAGTAGAAAAAATGTTAAATTGCACCATCTTTTGAGGCATCTCGAATGTCATAGCAGCAAAGTTACCAGTAAATAACTCAAAAAGGATTATAATAATGAAACTGAAAGGTATTTTAATTGGATTTGTATTGTTTTATCACATAAGCACAGGATAACAAGACCTCACAAATTTATGAAAGCCAAATCCAGAATGTTGTTTGTGCAAAAATTGCAGATTTAAGACTTTAAGATCAACATTGTCTGCAAAATAACTAATAAATCACTGACTAAACATCTAGAGAACACGACAAACAACAGCGATGATAAATCCTCAGTGAAACCATCGTGCTTTCTCGTCCAGGCCTGTGAGACAATCAGCAATCAAAACAAATCATTACAAACACTGATGGTTTGTAAAGCACAGTGTTCCAGGCTCATGTTAAGTCAGGTCATATGAATTTGTACACTTAAATCGTTATTGTGTGTACAAACTACTTTTCCTAATTTTATCTTCTTGACTTCAGGAGACGCTCGATGCACACATGGTGCTCGCGTCGCTCCGCCCGGGTGAACATGTGGGTTTCGATGTGATTCACTGTTTTGTTTAATGACTAGTTGATTGCTACCTGATTTCAGCGCTAACTCTCCAGCAGCCGCAGCAGTCGGATGCTCTGTTAGGAAAAAAAAAAAAAAAACTGTCTGGACCGATGAAGTGGAGGTTTGTTTCCATAGTAACGTAGTAGTCCACGTCCAGAGCCTGTCTCCGTGGTTACACTCTGTGTACATTCCAGTGAGGCTCTCTTTCCTCCCTCTCCCAATCTTCACCTCCACCTCCATCTCCCTCCTCCTCCTCCTCCTCCTCCTCCTCCTCCTTTTTTTCCCCTCCAAACTTTAACGCCAGTGGAGGATGCCAGCCACTGCGCCACCCTCCCCAGATCCCCCCTCGTTCAGGTCGGCCCGGTGCCTGAGCGCTGCCACAGCCTCGGCGACCTCTCCCGCTCGCCAACTCTGGGTCGCAGGGCCGCCGCCGCCGCGTATGCCACGTCCTCCTCCGCCGACGTCTCCCCGCTCCGGCGTGTTCTGACACGGCGGATGAATATGTGCCCCCATCACCACCACCAACAACAACAACAACAACAACAACAACAACAGCAGCAGCAGCCACTTCACACCTCCGCCTGTGCTGTGGTGCTAGAGCAGCCTGTCTGTAGCCCTCTCTCCCTGTGGCACTTTGTCAGTAAGTAGGCCAAGAGAGAAGCAAAGGAGGCTGACTGTCGTTCTCATGGCTGCCTGCACTCGTTTGACTTACTGTAAGCATGCTAGCTCGCAAGCAAGCTTTTTCCCCTTGAGGCAGTTGAAGGATTTGTGTGACGAGCGTGTACCATGACATGTCTTATCGCCCGGCATAAGCAGGCAGGAGAGTGTAATCACTCAGTCTGTGTCTGGACCAGTGACGGCAAACAATGTATGTAAACTAGCGCACTAGCCACGTCTCCCCTCAGAGGTGAAAAAAACTGGAGAATTGGTTAAGTGTGACTAAGCTTGTTGGCTGTGATCCTCTCATTCCTACACCAGGCGTCCTTCTCCTTCAGAAAATCTCCCAGTTCTTCCCTAACCCTCTCAAGCATCTTCTCTTGGATCTGATCCCTGATTGACAGCATGTCGTGTTGCTGAATTTTGCTGCTCCCTTTGGTTGCCTTGGGATGGGACTGAAGACCTGCACCGCTGATGCTCTCTGCACCCCCTCTGCCCATCATATCCCAGCATGGGAGGAGAGGAGGGGATGGGAGTTTATTATATTTAAGTGTTTTACCAAGGATATTAAATTTTGCACCTTGCACGGGAGCCAAAACCATATGAACCACACCTGCATCTTTCAGCACCACAGACCCACCTCTGTCCGAACTCGCTGTTTTGCAGCTAAGATCATACCCTGCCAGTTTTCCTGCGGCTACACCCATGTCTTTTTTCTTGGATAAGCTTTACCCATGCCCCCACCCTGTGAGCACTGCCCTGCACCAGCTTATGAGGTCCTTTCAATCTTTCCTGCAAAGCATACACAGTAATAAGGGTTTGTGTTTGGTTAATTTGTTTGTTTTTGCATCCTTTATAGAGAAGCCGCTGTTCACGAGGGACCCCACTCAGCTGAAAGGCAGTTTCTTGTCCACGTCACTCCAGAAGAGCAACATGGGCTTCGGTTTCACTATCATCGGAGGCGACGAGCCGGATGAATTCCTCCAGGTCAAGAGCGTTATCCCTGATGGGCCCGCAGCAGCTGATGGAAAGATGGCCACAGGTAAGCCTCAGGCATGGCAGAAACAACCAGAGGGTCAAACAAACAACAACATTCTTTACCTTTCTTTAGCTAGGAACTCCTTTGAGATACTAACAGTTTAAAATACTTGACATGCAGTCACAAGAGAAAACACTCAGTCAATGAACAACCTTCACATATAGTTCTATAAAAATAGACTTTAATGGCACAATGATGTGGAGCTACTTATTTAAAATCACATTCCTCATGAAAAGAATTTAGGGCTTTTCTTAGAATTTGGTGATCCATTTATCAACAAAAATCCAAAGATATTGGGTTAAAATTGTCCATATTCACACTTTTTAATGTTTATGCAGCCTTCATATAGTCAAATGTAAGCAAATACAGTGAAACATGGCTGCAGTCTGCAGTGCACACAGTGATGTATGCAACTGCATTACCATACCCGAACACAGTCCAAAAAATATGCACATTTTTCACACGCTGGCATTGTGTGCATGTGTGTTTGCTAAGCTGGCATTGTAGTTCTCCGTAGTCCTGTACGTGGGTGTATGTATGTGTGTGCACACGCATGTGTCACCGACTGCGGGGTTTTGTTCTTCCATTAATCACAGCGCGAACCTTACGAGCAGCATGGCTCCTGGCTGTGGCCACATGGGGTTGAAACTGCAGCACATGTGCACAGATACACAAAAACTTACCCACTAAGACGCACCAGCTGTAGCAAAAGGTCAAGGGAATGGAGCTATCAGGGCTGTCAGTGCTCTCTCTCTCAGCGTGCGACCATGTTTCTAGTTGTGTACACTGGAGCGAATGTAGAGCTCGCAGTGGTCATTTATCAAACATAAAGTAAGCCGGTTAGGGAGTGTGTGCTGTAGTGAAGCGAGTGTCCCTCCAAAATCCTTTCGTGATGATTCGTTCCACTGAAGTTGTGTTAAAAGGCTCCTTCCAGAACTTTAGGTCATAAATGTCTGCTTTTATTAAAAAAAAATGTGTGGGTGCAGCACGTCCAAAATAGATCATTTGATGACTAATAAATCTTTGTCTTGACAATACCGTATGTTAAAGCATTTTGGGACTCTGTCTTCTCCTCCCCCTCCTCTCTTTTAATTTTAGAAATCCCCCTCTTTCTCTCTCTTTTCATGTATTTTCTCCCCAGAAATAACTAACAAAATCCCTCTCACATCTCAAGTATTCTACCTCCTGTTTCCTCTCTCCCCCTCCATCGCGTCCTCCCCTCCTCGGCTCATCTCCATCTCTATCTTCACCATCCAGCCTCCTCCATCCCCCCACCTTGCCTCTCCAGACTTTGTGTCCTACTTCTGCATTTAACAGAGATAGCTCGATCACAGTTACTCAGCGCTGGCATGGACCAAACCCAGGCCGGCGGAGGTGTGAAATTCCCAATTCCAGATAGATAACTTGTGCCGCTTTCATTTCATGACCCCTGCTTGCTGCAGTCTCCACCACATGATTACACAACCAAGGGAAACATAGTCAAGCACTTATTCTAGAAGTTTTTTAAAAAAAAAAATATCTGACATGTCAGAACACATAGAGTGCAGTTTTGTGCAGGCAAAATATTTCCTGCTTTTTTGCACAGCTTATTTTTGTGACATTATTTTGTGACATTTCTTTGTTTTTGTTGCATACAGAGATATTAGTGTCATTTACTTGGAGTGGAGAGACTTCAGTTGGATGCCAGAGGAAGTGTTTAATGCAAAATCAAGTGGTTTTGTTGGTAAAGTCTGTTGAAAACTAGAGAGTCTAACAGCTGCAATGCTCATTCAGACAACAGAGGGATTATTTCACTGGACTGTATCAATAACCTACAGTCATAAGATACTTAGAGCATGAACCACATTTGACTTTACTGATTGAGTGTTTTTTCAGAAGGAGGCTTCTCATGTCTAGCACCTAAATGACAATATGATAAGTAAATCTGATAAGCTAGCTAATTCAAATAACATTAGACCCAAGTTAGCTTGAAAACACTATTTTCACCTGTAGTTCTTGTTGTTTAAGCTCCGTTATTTTAACACTAGAACTGTATAAAAAAAACTTAATTATACATTTGATGCTACTTGATATCATGCTACAAGACAGAGGCTAAAGCTGCTAGTCCCAGACAGAAGGTAAACATCCTCATGAGTTGATGATCTATCCATATAATGTAAACAGACAGAATTGTTATGATTTTGTAGTGTAGAGCTAGTTAGTCCAAGCTTGTAACGACATGCAAAAAGTTTAAATTGAACAGTTTTGTTGCTTAAAAATAGCCCTGAATAGCTGCTTAAGTAGCATACTTGTTAGCCTAGCTAAGAAGACATACCGTTAGCTAAGTTGTATTTTGAAACAGTATGTTCTCACCTTAACTTTACAATTGAAAGACTTTAAGGATGACAAACATCCTACTTAAATTGTTAGCCAAATATTTCTTAGATAACACTGACTAGAATGACTATAATATAATCTTAGCCACAGAAATGCTAATGTTAGCCTAAACTCTCATAGCATCCAGTGCTAGTTTTCATATATTGTGAAACTATCACACAGCAGATGTGCAAATATTTTAACTCTAGGCTATAACCCCCAAAACAAAAGTAATGAATAATTTGCGTGCAAGTTTACTTTATATATAAATTACTGAGCTAATTTAATGTACATGCTAATTATTGAAGCATTATACATTATGGCGGATAAACACACCACTCCTTATTCTCTTGCTTGTTTGTTTGGAAAAGGCTTTAATAACACATCTCCCTCCAAGCTATGCTAAAAATTGCTTTTGTCTGCAAACTCTTCAGGAATTCCCATTAATATTCCAATCACACCTGCACGTATGACACCGCTGTAATTCAGTATGGATTACATGTCACCCTATTTAGCATGACACATAAACACAAAATCCCTGCAGTCTCTGAGCGAATGCCTGCACGCTGCCAAGACTTTAAACTGCTACGTCCTTGTGGCCTCGTCCCTGCAGGGCCGCAGGGGCCCTTTCGTTATGTCGACAGACTCTTGAACACATATTAGCCGGAGATGAATATGTCATAAAGAATTTGCAAGGATGGGACAATAAAGGATGAAGAGGTAGCACGGTCGATGAAGAGGCCTTGGTCCCATTGAGTGTGGTGTTTAAAGTTAAGGTCCTTGTGATTTAGTATATAAAAGAGACCTATAGCAGGTTTTGTAATGGGTGAACTGAGTGCTTTTTGGTGGCCATGAGTGTGTTTATTTCCCCCTGCTCTTTCTGTGTACATGTCCATTTCTCTGCACTTACATGTGTTTATGACCATCTGTGTTATTAAGGGTCATTTCAACCCAATTACAAAACCCTGTATTTTTCTCCTGCTCTCCAGTGGACTCAGAAAGTTAAAACATATTTTTCTATGTGAAATGTGAAAATGTGCTCTGTGTGAAATTATGTGTTCTTTTTCAAGCATTTTTCTAGTGCTTGCTTTTATTTTTCATGAAAGTTTGGTAGTTTTATCCTTTTGAAGACCCTAAAAATGACTAGAAATTTAAATAAAAACATGAAAGGTAAAAACCCTCTTTGCTTGAAGTTCACAGAAATTCTTAGTGATTCTTTAAACGCTGGGTCCTTGATGTCAGACAGACATAGAAAAATGCAATCCTCTCATAGCTGCTAGCTGCAGCTACAATAGCAAGATAATTAAGCTTCATGAGCTGAATGAAAACAGTTTTTCTAGCTGACTTCCAATTTCAGCTAGCTTGTTTTTGCTCTGTCTTGTGAAATGCTGGATACTTTTAACTTTTATATCTTAAAATTTTGTAAGAATAAATGAACAAACATGAGAATGCATAAAAGTCGATGAGGAGCGAGTCAAAGTTTGATAGTTTAAAGGTCCAGAAGCCAAAAATGTTGAGATACAATGACTGAATAGTGTAAAATTCAGGTCACCTGCATTGTGCAAAGGTTTTAGCAGACATCTTTGAAATCTATCAGGTGAAAACAAATCCATTTGCATGGTAAGATACTGCATTTGTGTAAACTGACCCTTATGGTATACATACATGTATGGAGGGATATGTTTCTCTATATGTGACTTCATAACTTTGTGTCCGTTAAACAAGTTGCTTCTCTCCGTCTGGCTGCACTTCGTCGCTGGTCATAAAGAACGAGATCTGCGTGCACGACGAGGGCACCGCGAGGTCAAGGCACCGTCATTTATTTTCTGCCAGTGCGCTCAACTATTGATTCTGACACCGATGCTCAAGGCAAATGTTGTCCGCGTTTACCCAGATTAATTAAAAAGTCCCTCACATCACGTTGCCCCGAGGTGTGAGCTCACTCTGTCAATACCGCTGTTAGAACTTGGAAAGCATTTGTCCGTGGCACAGTTTGCAATGAGGGAACGTTTCGGTGATATCTTAACGTCCATTTACCTCGGCTGTTGTCTCATTAGATTGGTCAGCAGCTCTAAACCACTTCAACAGTCAATCCAGTAAAAATCGATATGAATTGCCTTGTTGTTTTAGAAAAAAAGTGTCATTGACCCGGCCATTAGTGCTGTTAAAGCCTCCCGCTCACGTTTCAGGACAATTGGACAGAATGGAGTCCGTGATTAGCGAGGAGGGCCAATCACCAAAGCACACACTTTGTTTATTAATCATAAGGAACTTTGTTTTTCACTTTCTCTCGCCGCAACACACACTCACGCTCTCCCCCAGCCCACACTAACAAGCATGACAATTATGGCTGCAATTAGAAAATAATTGTTTTCATTATCAACCAAGGTAATGCTGTTTGTCAGACTTTCAAACTGTTGGTGCCTTGTGTTCCCGTTTGCCCTGTGTTTTTAAAACCTACGCGGTGCCTGCACAGTGGAGCACACAACACTATATTTAGTAATTTAGTTGAGGCAGAGATAAGCTTGGATGTGGAGCGCTTTTTGCGTGGGAACATTTAATTGTCAGATAGGTTTTTATCTACAGCGCAGTGTGTCGCAGCGAGCGAATAAAAGCACTTGGCCCCATAAAAGGCAAAAACATTTTAGCCAGTTGTCATTAGCGCTGTTTTTACACATGAAAGGCAGATGAGACATTATCTCTGGTAATGTTTATCTGCAGAAATGGTTTATGGCTTTAAGAGGAATCCAAGGAGAAACAGCGCTGATATACTGCACAGCTTATTAAACACCAGAATAGATATTACAGTGCCAAAAAATCCTAACACATTCAGTTCAGCTGCTCTTCAACAAACATTTTTAACTCTGTGCAGTTTCTAATTGACGCTTTCTTTTACCAAAAAAAGTAAATGTGTATCTTGGGTTCACTATGCATAATATAATTCTAAGGTTAATAAGTACCTATTGCAGCAGTTTGTAATAAAAATTGAACCCTGGGTGAAACCTAATTAATTTCCAGCACAACTAAAGTGCCTGTGAAGTTTGAGTATTATAGTAAATCCTAACTGCTTCTTACTTAACCATAATATCCTTCCGCTCTGTCCTCTGAGATCATCCTTCAGATCTTTCAGCTGTAATCTCAGCAGCCAAAAAAAAAAAAAAAGTCTTCACCGTTCGGCCTCATCTGTCCCGTCTCCCTTATTTGTCATCTGTGGTCGTTTTCATCAAACCTGCTTCATCCATTGTGATTTGTGACACAAAACCGTTCCCTTTCCTTTCCATTTAGACTAATCAAAACAAATGCCATGATTGCAGCTTCCGCCTCAGCATGGAAGAAGCCTCCAGGACGTAATGTGCAATGTGGGAGTAACAATTAAACAGACTTTAGTCTCAATCCATCAGGCCAGTGCCATTAAGTCAAGACAGTCTCAGGTTTGTTTCAAAGTGTCTCCAGACCCTCCAGTCAAATAGCTCGATATTAAGGATGAGCAACAGAGAACAAATCCTTCTTCCAGGACAGAAAACATGCAAAACATAAGAATGTTAGAACACAGATCTACAAAATAAAACAACAGCATTTTAAAATGATCCCATTTTTTCCTGTCAGTTTCTACTGTTTCGTGTCAAACAAAGGTTTTAATGGGGCTGAATCCTCCAGATCCACAAACCAGGATCCTTTACTGCATTTCATTCTGTCTTTTCCCACCTTGTCTACTGTTTCCATGTTAGTACACCTGACCATTCTGTCTCCATTTGTCCATGCTTTGTTCTCAGGTGATGTCATCGTCTACATCAACGAAGTGTGCGTCCTGGGCACCACCCACGCCGACGTGGTCAAACTCTTCCAGTCCGTTCCAATCGGCCAAAGCGTCACCCTCGTCCTGTGTCGTGGCTACCCTTTGCCTTACGACCCAGAGGATGCTGCCAACACCAACAACAACACCACCAACACCATCATCTCCCCGCTGGGCATCATGGAGCAGCGGCCCATCATGGTGAACGGCAGGACGGGCTACGACAACTACCTGGACTATCTGTCCCGCACGGCGCGCTTCGTCACGGATCCCGGTCAGGAGCAGGTGAACAACGCCCAGCAGCAGCTGCTCACCCCTCACCCGGGCGACACCCACCTGGACGGCTCGCTTCCTCCCACCACCGGCACCACGCCCCCTGACAGCGTCTCCATGGCGTCATCAGGGGCAACCCAGGGGGAGCTTCTATCCCTGACCATGGTGAAGGGCGTGGACGGTTTTGGCTTCACCATCGCGGATAGTGCGACGGGCCAGCGAGTCAAACAAGTGCTGGAGCCTCTGGGTTGTCCGGGCCTGTGCGAAGGCGACCTGATTGTGGAGATAAACAAGCAACCCGTGCAGGGGTTCACACACACTCAGGTAGTGGAGCTTCTCAAGGAGTGCGGCGTCGGGACCGAGACCTGCCTGGTGATCCAGAGAGGTGGAACAGGTAAGACCCGTGGCTGCAGGTAGGGACGGTGTGGAGGAGTTTTTCGCCCGACAAAAATGTTTAAAATCTCTCAGCATCCGCTCCATATTTACCTCTCTATCTGCGTATCTGTCTGCCTGTTCATCTATATCATCTTTTGTAGCCAAATGTGTCTGTATATGTGGTCCAGTCCAAAGGCTGCAGAAACCTATTATGCAGTCCTGCAGCGCTCAACAGTTGCTGAGTGATGCACGGCTCCTCTCAAGTGTCCTTCCCAGGCCTCTTTTCTTTACTTAGAGAGAAAAACCGGCTTTTCTTTGCCTTATCTAAGTAGATGCTTCTCCGCTCTGCTCACTGAGCCATATCTCCTCGTGGTCAACACGTAGCCGGTGATTGAAGTGCATGCTTTTTGCAGTGCTGAGTTATTTTTAAAAGTCTCTCTCAGGTTATTTTTTATCATGTCAGTTTTTTCATATGTATGGTATACTTTGCCTTCTTTTGAGCCACAAATAAAAGCCCCCCGGAATGAAAGCATGTCAAAAGCGGCTCAGTTTTTAGACAAAAAAAAAAAAAACATGCTGCTAGACTGCAAATGGCTCTGAAGTGCTTTCTACCTGGTGTTTTTCAGAATGTGTGGCCCTTTGACAATCATAATTATGCACTGCACTCCGTCGTGAGTCGCACACTGGGTTTTGATTTGCAGAATCAACAGGTAGCCGACTGTTTTCTGCTCTGTGAGTGTGTCTGGTGTGTTTTTTATTTTTTTGGGGGGAAGGAGGGAGATTTGGAGTGTGCAAAAATGTCCTCAAACAGCCTGACACCTTAAGACAGCTTCCTTCTAATGGCGGTGTGTTTGACATTGGAAGAGAAAGAAGAAAAACTCGCTGTCATGTTTTCCCTGAATGTGTGTACAGCTCAGATGACGGAGCATAAGTTGTGTGTAAGCCTGCCGCTGTGATCTGCCTACAAACTGAGTTAGCCCTCTTATTGAATTGTCAAGGCAGTCCATATGCCAGCGATGACTCAGCCAAAGCTCTGATGCTGAAGATTAAAACGTTGCATTTTAATTAAATCTAGAAATGGCAACAGCGGCTCTTCATAAACCAAACAGATAAGATCTGTCTCCGAAGAAAAAAAAAAACCTTGTTGTTAAATGTTGTTAAATGATTTCTAACTTGTCTTTGATTTATCTTGGCATTCTCAAAGTGATGACACATGAACTTTAACAGTCGGGCTCATTCATAGTGCGAGCTGGAGGCCGAGCCAACTGCATTGGGAAAGCAACGCTGCTTTTGTGGAACCAATTTGTAGTTCTGTATTTTAGCTCTTTGTGTTGTGTAATGTCACATACCAATCATAATGCCAACTGCCTGGTGCCACAGCCACCACAGAGACTCACCCACAAAGGTCAGCGGCGTCCTCTGAATAGATTTATTGCCATTTATTTCTTTATTAGGCTTCCCATTGCCTCTGTCAGTGAGCAGAGAGCCAGAACAGGAGGAGAAACACCAAAGATTTTAGCTTCTGTGAGCTGAAAATGAGGACATTTTCTAATCCAGAGAAGGAACATAGTAAATATTTTTAAGTCAGTACCTCTAAAATGTCATCTGCCAATGTATAAACACACATGGGAGAGGTCAAAAGTTTTCGTGCCACCATCTCAGAAATCTCCAATCTGCCATCGCGCTCCCCACACACTGACATAAAAAACACACAGTCTCCCATCTGCGCAGAAAGCCGACGGTGAAGCGCTCCTCGCCATCTGTCCGGGGTTCTTCACTGGCAGCACAACTTCAGAAGGTCGAAAACAAGCGCTCCCGTCTGAAAAAAGCAGCCCCCGATGGTCCATGGAGGGAACAGCAACCTTATTTACATGCTATATTTCATCCCATTATTCCATGTGTGGGGTTGGGCTCGGCTCCGTTACACAACAATAAGCCCGGGCGCAGTGTCGCATCTGTTTGTGTTGATTTCCTGTGACATGACAAGCTGTGGGTGCATCCATGACACCCGGTCTGCTCTTAGGGTAACATGACTGCATATGGCACTCTCACTGTGTGTGTGTGTGTGTGTGTGTAGAAATGACTACGAATAGACCAAAGAGCCAAAGTGTCCTATTTGGGTGGATTTCAGCCATTTTTTTTTAGATCTCTTGAGAGTGTTTTTGTGATTTTAACAGGAAAACACTCTCAAACTTTGAGCTCATTAAGATCAGAGACTTTAGAGCCTCGTGGGAGAAAAACAAGAAAGTCTCTGTAATTTTTGTCTGTAAACTCTTTTTCTTCATGATGGAGATAAACACGAGGAAAACCACACTTCTTCATGTGGCAGAGCTGATGATCTATTATTTTTGTTAAAGTCTTGTGTCGTTGGATTTGTTGACTTTCACACACTTGTTGCTTTTATTTCCATGCTCTAAAGTGGTTGCACCATCACAGTCTAACTTGTTTTGTTGTTTGAAGCTAACATGTAGAAGTTTAAGCTTTGGGGTTGAAGAAGGACCCAGTGGCTTTTTAGAGGACTGACTTCAGAATTTTCTATCTCATGAAATATTTCAAGTGTTTGGTCCTTCCTCAGATGATCGGAAAACAACTCTCACTGCACTGAATGAGAACAGAACTGCAGGAGCGTCATTAGTGAGTTACTTCAACTCCTATTTGTGTCCTGTTGGTACTAAAATTATTAACTGTTAAATCAGTTGATGGAAAATAAGCTGAAAAATATAGTGTTAATCAATTGACTGGTCTAGACTGTGTAAACAGTGGCTCCATACTCTATGTCATAAATCATTTATTTATTTATTGGTTTGTGCACAAAAAAACAAGAAATTTCAGGAGTTCACCTCGGGCTCTGGGAAATTCAGCCCTCATTAGACAGCTGAGAGAGGAGAGATGACAGGAAGTGAGAGCAGAGGCTGAGAATGACGGAGGTCCCTGAACAGAACGTTATGGTTCATGGCCTCCACATTATCTGCCAGGATGCAAAACAATTGACTGAATAATTGATTATGAATAATTGTTATTTTCAGCTGTGCAAGTGGCTGAACGGGTGATGTGTTTGAACTTGCGCAATTAAAAGGCTGCTTGGTGTCTTAATTTGTTTGTTTCCATCGGAGTTCTGTTTGTTTAAGTGGACTTTTGGCTCTCTGCGTGTTTGGTCCGAATAAAAAATTGATGTGTTGGTCAGTTTCATTTCTTGACATTTGGGCTGCGAGATCTTTGCGGTCTCATTATATCGCTGGAGCCTGGATATGTTGCCATATTTGTGTCCGTTCATGCGGTGATATATACCCACAAAGACGTCCTGTATGTTGCTTTGTTCTGTTGTCTGCCAACTGTATGTGAGGCAGTTTTTAAAATGAACAGCAAAGAAGGAAAATCTCATTTAATTTCATGATATTTCAAACTCAGACATTGTCCTGGATAATATTTGTGCTTCTGCAAACATTTTTTTTTGCAACATAAATATTGCAAACTATGAGATTTGAGTTGCAGCTAATTCTCCCAGAAAAGGCAGCTCGGAGAGTTCGGCCAAGCTATTACCCGCTGAAATAAAACTGTCACCATGGTGCTGGAATGATGTTCCACCTCTTAACACACCACAACTTGGCCCCACTCCTTTGGACAACTGGACACCAGCCACACAATTGAACTGGCTGTTTCTCTTGTTAAGGACTTGTGCCACTTGCCAGTGTAGTGAAAAAAAAAAACAAAAAAATGAGGAGAGATTCAACAGACTGATGTTTGTCGCTGAACAACTGTTACCCTCCTGTTTTTTCTCCAAATATTTGTCAGCTCAGAGATGACTAATGTTTGAAACAGTGCATGTGTGCATATTTCTGCATGGCTTAATTTTTTTGGACGACTGCCTGTGTTTATTCTGCAGCCAAACATACCACTTCTGAGTATCCAGTCCCAGGGAAAACACAAACACACTTAACTATTTACACCTGGAACTAAAATGCGATCGGCGAGATTCATTTGAAAGTATCAGACCTCTGCAGCCTGATTGCATTTTTAGGAAAATAAAACAACACGTTGCTAGTTTAAAGGTCAAGTAACAGCAGAAGCTAGCAAGTCTCCTCTTGCAAAAAGTGTTATACATAATGTCTCGAGCATATTTTTACTGTTTAAAATGTGTGCGTATGGACTTAACTAACTATTAAAACATCTTGAAAAATGTTCACAGAGGTACTAGGGGATCTGTTGCACAAGAGTATTGTGACATTTGCTGATAATCTGATAGTTTGTTAGCAAAAAGCTTTGGAATCTTCCTTTGTAAAAATGAATAGGAGTGTTAGGGTATTAGAACTTATTAATAAACATGCTGAAGTGAAAGAAAAAGAAATAAAGACAGATGTGGGTCTGTATTTAACTTAGAAAAATATGAAAATAGAAATTTCCCATTATAAACAACCACTGTGGTCGTTCTTATACACATTACTTAGATAACGAGGTGCATTTAATGCACCAAAAACTCCCTGTTTGTAATCACACACTTTGTCCTGCTGGACTTTAATGTTGTCATGGACACGGTAAAGAGGGCAGCAGTAAGTCATTTTTGTAATTTAGAGAGTACATGTAGCTTAGTATCATCAGTAACTCATTACTGCTGCCATTTTGCCATTTTGAGACAGTCAGTGTGAACGAAAGCAACAGTCACAAGGAAAAGTGTCAGCTTCCGACATCCTTGACGCTCCTTTTCACAGTTTTTGTCACTGCATCAGATTGCAGACGGAAAGCTGGAGATTTGCTCTTTCAGCAGTTTCGGTGCAAACAGAGCAAACAGTCTCTCGGAGAAGAAGATTGTGAGCTGAGAGGAAAGCTGAGGTTGTGTCTAACATCTTCTTTAGGAAGGGAAAAGGAGAAAAGTCTCCACCTTCACAGTAATGTTGGACAACCAGCGGCTTTATCGACTAATTATTTCAGCACTGTAATAACTACACTTAGACTGATAATCAGACTGAACTACCACTTCACTGATTCACTGATTGAGCCTGACTTTAATGATTTAATGATGATTATTTTGTTTTATTTAACTCTATTGAGCCAGTAGGGAGGGGCTATCCATCCTGCTACTGTCACTCTGTGGAGCAGTTGTTTTCAATCTTTCTGCTAAGCTAAGCTAACCAGCTGCTGGCTGTAGTTTTGTACTAAAAGTACAGACGATTCCCAAAACATCAAACTGTTTCTCTAATAGCTACATTTATTTACAGATAAATCTAAAAATTGTGGTCAGGTGGCGATGCTGCCCTGAACACGACTAACTCGTGAAAGTCATTTTAATGATGTGTGTTTATTTTTACCAAACAGGATTATAGAGGGGATTATTTTGTTCCTCCTAACATGTGCCACGACTCCCACGAAGAACTGGCCATCAAAAGCCAGATATCAGAGCCAAGCTGACTGCCAGTTCACTGCCCAAAAATGGCTCCATTTATAATCAAACTATCCATCCAATTAAGCCCCATCACCTTGAAAAAGCCCACGCTCATAATAAAGTTATGATATTTAGCCATCCCTTAAATTTCAGTTTGACTCCTGAGCCATTTTCACCCAACAAATGGGCACTCTGTCTCTCATCACCAGTAATTATTATGCCTATGTGTGTGTGTGCCAGCATATGTGTGTGTGTTCATGGCAGAAAGCCTCATTAGTGACCATCTAGACCATTAACAGGCTGTGTCCTCTTGCCACACCAGCAGCGACGCGGCGCTGTAATTAGCTGCAGAGACTTTCTGCACGTTCACATGTCCGCTTGGCCGTTTAGCCTTCCCCGAACTCGCCGCGTTCTCCCTCGCTGTGGCCGCCCACACGCTCACACAAACGCTGAGCCACATGGTTTGATTCACACAGGTTGCACGGACACCTACCCGACAGCCAGACACACATTTTCCCCGTCTGACTTCCCACACCTCCCAAGGCAGCGTTTTTGTACACAAGCCCCCGCACACTTACATAAACTCTTTTTTCTAGTACTGTCGGGGGTAAATTGTCCTTTATGAATCAGCTCTTTGGTTTGACCTTTCACCTGAGACGGGTCCTGTGCGCAGGAATGACCAGGGGCCGCTCTGACAGCCATGCAGGAGGAAAGAAGGTCCACTTTTTTAGAGAAAAAAAGAAAAAAAGAAGAAGGAGGGTTTGATTCACTGAGCCTCCTCCAACCTCCCAGGGAATCGGTGTGTAACTAGACAGTGATTCATTGGATGTGTGTGAGCGCGACAGCAAAGTTGGAAACAAAAGAGAGAAAGGGAAAAAAAAAACGGGAGGACAGAGCAGCAGAGTGATGAGTTCGGCTCTCTGCCAGTAGACCACAGACTGTCGGCCATGTTCACACTCAGAGCTCTGTCCCCACCCCAACCCAGAGGAGCTGTCCGCCAGGGATCAATATCCCGTCCGGTCGGCCCCTGGAAGACAGCCAAGGGCCCGGCGCGTGAAGGGCAAGATGCTGAGATTAGAACAAAGCAGAAATAGAAACGCTTAAACAACACTGATGGTGTTTAGTCTTTTTGGAATCAAAATTAGATCATAAATGCAAAAGTTTCCTTTAGCGTCTCCTCCCTGTGTGTGTGTGTGTGTGTGTGTGTGTGTGTGAGGGAGTGGAGTTATTATTCTCAGCTGCCTCTTAAACAAACCAAACGCTCCTATTCAAGCTTTAATGGGATGGAGTGATCACCCAGTGATTGCATGAGCGTGGTTAAGAAAATTGTGCTGTTTTGAGCCTTAATATCATGCATATTCAACCGTGCACCTTTCAAATAATTAGTTTTGCACGCAGCTACAATGAGGCTGGTTTTTCCCAGAACATCAGGCAAACATGGAACGGGCGTTTGAATGGAAGTGTATAGAATCAGTTTTCTGCTGTGGATGTTATGTGACACTGCCAGCCTGCCTCTTGAGGTTGTGATGCATATTCATAAAGGGCTGGAAGATTCACATATGCTGCCATCGATTCTAGTGTCATCACAGTCTCATTTAAATAATTGGAGGGCTAGTATTAGCCTTTCATTATGGAATTAAAGAGATCTGAGCTGTTGTAGCTTTATATGTGTGTGTGTTAAGTGGTTGGATGTGCATGCAGCTATGGCAGTTTGGTTTTAATGTGCCACCCACACAGTATATGTTTTGATCAGACCAATAAGTTTTATTGTGCTTGGCTTTGGCTCGTCCGTTCGGAAACGGAAAGCGATTTGGCAGCCGTCTGGTAACAAACGGTCCAATGTTGCAGCTAAACAGACACTAAAATGTGTTTCTAAAACATCTTAGGCAAGAAACAGGCGATGCTGTAACACAATTTTGGCTCATCATCCATCAGCACCGTCTCCTTCCAAAATGAGCTAATAATGCATTTAGAAAAAATTTGAAAAAGCAGTGCAGATTTCTTGTCGAAATTGCAATTAATTGAAGAACTAGAATCCGTTGTTATTCAGTGAACCTTCAGATTTTGAGGCTTTGAGAGTCTTACCTTCCTTTGTAAAGTTGGTAATCCAGCCTTAACAGTCAGGATCCATCTCACACGTTACTGATGTTTAAACTCCTGAGGCCATTTTCTCGTTACCATCTTAAAACCAGCCATGCATGGTGTAAATCTATGTTTTCCCTCCATCAGATCCAGATCTATTGTCCATTTAAATATGCAGCAGCTGTTTACCACTGAGGACAATCCCATGAAGAGTTCTCTTCATTTCTATTCGGCTGTGTTCATCTGAAGAGGGCGAGCTGAACGGCAGTGAGAAGCATATAAAACACCTCAATCTTAATGCACTTGAAAGGCATTCGTATCATTATTGCCTCCTTTTGCATCAAAGCTACATCTTGCTGGTCTGAGTTTCAACTAATCTAGACGTCTGAAAACACAATCATTCTACCTTAACCTTTCTCCCCCCCCCCCAGTTGTCAGGTTGCAAAGGCTGTGCGAGTTGCTGGCATTGACTCTGATCAAATGGCACGGTTATCGCCAGAGGAAGCGAACGACTCAGCAACCTTAAAGCAGGAAAAAAAAAAAAAAGGCTCTCTGGAAACACTATAGTTCAGAACTTTTTAATCAGAGTTTTGGGGCAGGAATTGAAAAGGTGGCACCGGCTTGGACCGAACAAATCTGACTTTGTGCCAGAGCTGAGAGGGGCTCTAATGCATGAGCCTGCACGATCACGCGCCGTGGCTTTAAGGACTTTTGCCCTCTCGTTATGGAGCATGAAAAAGTAAGAGTCTCTGCCTTCTTTAGTGTTGTGATACTGGTCTCGTGTGCACCGCAGCAGGGTGACGCTCACAGAGAGAAGGGACACAAGTTAGCTTAAAACCAAAGTGCATGTTTGACACCGCAGAGTTCATGTAGCTCTCAGGCAAACTGACAAGTCTGGTTAGCGTTGGGTCTCAGGCTTTCAGCACCACGGACAGCTCTTTTCACTCTCTCTCTCTCTTCCTCTTGGTGTTTCTTGCTGTCTCTCGGCCCCTTCTTAACTTTTATCCATGGGGCACGCTGACACCCACATCCAACTAAATGTCTGGTACGCCCGAGTGAACAGGGACTCTACCCTGAGGACCACCTCCGTCAGTGATGCCTGGTAGTGCCCCTCTCTTCTGTCGGTCCAGCTCAGCTCAGGTTCTGTCACCAGCTCTTAGGTCTGCTCCGGCGTTGCCTCCTTTACCGCATCCTGACTTGGATGTAGGTATTCTGAGCAGAAAGCTGCTCATTGATTGACCTTCGTCTGTAAGAACAGCAAAAATCCTCCCTGCTCCTCCTTTGCTGATATCAAACTTTTCAGAATATAGTTTCTTGTTTTGTGCCGATAAAATATCCCCGTGTGCAATGAGAGTGAAATTGGCATTGAGTTTCAGATAAGCCGCCGTAACTGTTTGTTTCTGCGTGTTGCTTATTTTGACCGAGAGGAGCTGACAGTCGGAGAAACATCTCTAGAATTCTTTGTGTAGCTTTTGTTTGTTTCCATGTTGTCAGCGTTCCACTGGCAGCTCGGTGAGATGAATGTTTTTACACCGCGATTAGAGTCTCGCCAGGCCGAGACTGGGAAGACTGGTGCATAATTCGAGCAGTCAGCCCATAATTCGATCCCTCCATCTGCATACGCTCGCGGCGTCCCAGCGTGGCAGCACTTGAAAGACAGGAGGAAGGACAGGAATTAAATCAAAAAGACAGAGGAAACACTTTTTTTTTTTTTTACATGCTTCTGTGAATTTGATGACAGAAACAGTGCAGCATATGTTTCGTTAGTGTGTGTGCGTGCATGTGTCACGCAGAGATGTCAGCTGCTGCTGTTGTTCTTTTCACTGATTGTTTCCTTTAATCGTCCAAGATAGATTTTTGGTTTTTGTGTTTGATTTATGTTGTAAACAGCAAAAAATGTGTTGAGTAGCTTCCCAGAGGTTTAAAAAAGATGAATGGGAAGTCAAATGAAAACGTGTCCTTTGCCTCTCTGCATTGCATTATAAACTGAAACCACTTTCTTGTAGGATACAGTCATCCTGATCCACTAAAGTAATTGCTTTCTCAATCCTGCTGCATTTTTGTTATCACTGCTGAGGCTTCTGATAGCTCTGTGATAGATTTCCCCTTTGCTAACAATTGAAAACACACACAAAAAAAACAGTCCTAACAATAGAAAGTGATGTTTGATCAAATTTAGGCTGTAAATAGATGGAAGGTCACAAAAACTAGAGACAATAAATCACTGTTAAAGCAGCTTTAGTAGATATTTTTATACCAAAGTGCATTCCAGGACTACCTGCACTTTGTTTTTACTGATTTGGTTCCCAGATCTAATAAAAAATTTTGGCCAGAAAAGCTCTAATAAACCAATTACACGCTACTGGTTTACTGTCAAACAGCCAACAGACAAAGTTAGCACTAGCTAGTGAGCTTTTAGCCGCCAAAGAGCCTGTTAGTTCCCTCAATATGAGTTAATTTACTAAACACAACTCTGCAAGGATTCTGCAAGACAATTAAATAGGTAAATAGTAAATAGGTAATTGTTTGCCACATTGATTTGAGTAGAACTTAAGAGGATTTTGCATGAAGTCTAAAGTTAGTTGAGACTGTGTCTGCAGACAACTTTAAGCTAGAAAATGAAAAAATCTGGTGGTGTGGAGTTAGAGAGAAGTGAGTTGCAGATCCCATCTTATCCATGCTTGAGGCTAAATTACCGACCACTAGGATTATAAACCCGAACCTCCATATGAACTGTTGATCGTCCAGTAGCACTGTGGGTAATGTAGTTGCCAACTCTCAAGAAAGAAAGTTATAAAAAGGTGATACTCTGAACTGATTCGTTGTCAGTTTGTGTCTGCTACCCTCAAGAGGCCAAAAATCAGCTCATATAGAGTTAATACAATAAATTAATCGTTCTGCTCCCTTTCTTAACTCCCAATATAGAGACTTCTCTAAAATCCTGAAACAAAACATTAATACTCATTAAAAAAAATCTAAATTCTAATCCTGTTGAGACAGATTATTTCATTACTGCTTTTAAATTAGTCGTTCATATCATTTCTACCACCTGATCACAGTCTGTCATGTTTTTTCAGCTCCATCCTTTCAACATCAAGACATCTCATACTGCATAAAATCTGCCTGTTTGAAGACCTTTTTTTTAATTTATCTGCCTTCACAGTGCAGTCATTTTCTGTTTCATACTTTTGTCCTATTTTATTCAGCTGTGCTTTTCTTCGTCCTTTCTACCATTCGCAAACACCGTATTCATATTCTTATTTTTATTTGATTTATGTGTAATTCTTTTGATAACAGTCTTTTTTTTCCCTTTCACTCTATTATCCTCAAAAATCCAGTGGAATTGACTTTCTCAGCTAAAATGAAAGCTCACATCTCATAATCTTTTCCTACCATCTTTTTTTCCAGTCTAAAGCATTTTTTGTTCTCTCAACATTGCAGGTCACTATTCACCCTGGAAGACCCCTAAGCAGGTAACACGCTCCAGCCTCCAAAACCTGGACTGTCCCCATTTCTGCTTCTCAGTCATTAATTTACACTAGATTTTCACTTTAGTCCCAGTGGCTGCAGTGTGTGAACTGTATGTTCTGATCAGATTGGCTCTAATCTTTTTAACATGTTTATAAGATCTATAAATGACTCTTAAATCCCTCCTTCGCCGCACTAACTCTGATTCGTCCGTGGCTTTGTCTACACCTTGATTCTCAGCCTTTCTTTATTATCACAGGATGGCAAGAAGGTCAAGTAGCCCGCTCATAACATTACTAGACTCTTGATCCTGTAAGTCAGAGCTAATGCTTAGCATGACTCGGTGCCATCAAGGTTTTCCACACTCAGAGCATTTGGATAATGCTGCAGCTATAAAGCTGCTGAGTCTCTGCCCTAACTGCTTCTGCATGGCTCAGATGCATTTTCATCCCTCTATTTTTCTTCATTTTATAACAGTTTTCCTTTCTTTAGGATTCCTTAAAAGCTTCCATGCATTTTTCTACATCATATATCTTTACCTTTTCTTTTATTCCCTGCTGTCACTTTAAGAAAAAGCCCTAATGTTGCATCTCAGCTTCTTCTTCTTCTTCCTCTGTCACCATAAATCCTCTACTATAGTATCATCTTCTGTCCCCGGACCCTCCAAAAAAAAACACTCTTTCCACCAAACATCCTCTCAGATCAGATTCACCTCGTCTTAATGTGTGTTTGTCACGCTCACATGCCTGCACACGAGTGATTCTGCCCGTTGTTCTTTGTTTCTCTTTGTGCGACTATGTGTGTAATCCATTTCATGCCTGGACATCCTCCCGGCGCTGCTCTGACCAGCCCCTGACCCCCCCACCCTCCCCAGCTCACGTTGTCCCCATTCCCAGATCACAACTAACAACACCAGGGAAAAAAACAAAACAAAACAAAACCTTCCATTGTGATGCTTTTAAGGCACCGGTCCACGTCATCATTTTATCCTTTCTGCTCCTTCTCAATTTAATCAATCTCCTCCATCTCCCTCAGAGTGATTGTGATTCTGAGCTCTGAGGGAAAAAGCTTTGAACGTCACAGACAGCATGCACGGCCTCTCTTACTTGTCTCATCTACTCACATCTTTCTGTCTCTCTCTTTACCCCCCCATCCCACCCTAGTGCTCATTTGTTGGCTACCCCGCCCAATATCTGAACCCCCCACACATCAGAGTTCAGTTTCGGTTTAATTGGGTATCATTTGTTAACAGGAAGGCTTGTGCAGTTCTGAGGATGAAATATGAAGGAATTTCACTAATAAGGGAAGAACGGGGAATTGCCTAATTGCCATATGGACCTACAGTCGAGCGAAGGCTCAGCCCGCAGCTCCCCAGAGCTTCATTTGCAAAATAAGCTTTACGAGATTTGTCCGTCAAATCCAGCCAATACTGTAGGTAACAGCAACTTAAATGCTGGAGCATGTGCTGGTATTTTTGACTCAGCAACTCACTCTTATAAAGGCGACCTGCCTGTGGTGTCCTCTATCCGTCTGACCGACTAGATTATAGCCAGAGTGAACTAGCTTTAACAGTCGTAATCAAAGAGACAAAAAAAAAATAGACAGAAAGACTGAAAGGAAGATCAGGATGCAGTCATCTAATCCCAGCCTTAACAAGGTCCCCAGTCTCTGCAGCCCGCCCCGTGCAGACGTGCGTAACATCAATAGCAGACAGGAATGAAACCACAAAGAGCAGAAAAAACTTCTGATTCCATCCTGGAGCCTTTTTATGAGGCTTATATTTATTCTAGGTACACCGTCAAGCAGATGCCCTGTAATTCTCAATATTAAAGCGTGCCATATGCAGCCAGTCTGTTTGAGGAAAAAAAAAAAAAAAAGCTTGTCTTTGCCTCCGGATTCATCTCTCACGATTTTTTGACACGTCGACGTGTCATCTTGGCTATCTGCTTAGTGTCGTGCCGTGACTGAGGCGGCCCTGGTTTATCTGACACATCGAGGCTGACACTCCGACTGACTGGTGTTGTCAAAACTGCCCGTGTCACCTCAAACACTTGACAGCACGTTTCCAAATTTGATTTTGTATTAAACTTGTCCAAAATCTGTACACAATATAGTGTAGTATGTTAGAAAAACAGAGTAGCCAATTGGTCAGCCGGACATCTTATTGATAATAACAAGATATCAGATTGCTGTCATATTCAAACTCTCCTCTGAAATAAGGCCATATTTATCTGTCTGTCATATTCTTCTGTATGTTTTTCTCTCCATATTTACATCCTTGATACCTAAACACTGCAATCTAAACAGAGGCTGGAATTGTTTTACTTGTTTCACCTACTAACTTCACTAACTGTCTGGCTTCCCGTCTGTCAAGCATGAACTGATCGTTTGCTAAACCCCGCCCCAAAACAGCCATCGCTTAGCAACCGTAACCAGGCACAGAAACCCTGTCAAACTTTGGATTTCTCACCAGACCAAAATAATCTAACGTAGGACACAAAATGATATTTAAATAGTATGGAGCCTTGTGCCAACTTTCCTCACATTAGCCACAAATTTAATGGAAATGAGAATATTCTGGATTTTTAACTAATTAATTTAACTAATGACTCCCAAAATCACTTTAGATTATAGCTGTTGGAACTGTGGCTTGTTAAAATGTTTTTAAAAAAGTACACAATATTTGTCAGCTGGGCTGTTTTTATGCTTATAAAGGCTTTTCCTTTTCAAAAATGTGCCCATTTTGTTTAACAACACGAGCTAGCTAGAGGTTAGCAAGCATGCTAGCTAGCCAAATTTCAGGTGCAGAGAAGTTTTGTGGCAGGAATGCAATAAAAAATCAATTAGTTACTATTGTGGAAGATATTTTTTGCAAAACAAAAAAAGTTATTTTTTTAGCCTTTTTTTAAATTAAGTTTTACTCTAATTTGCTAAGGCTGCCATGAAAGCCTCATAGAATTTTAGCACTAGCATCAGCTTATCAAGCTAGCAGCTGCTCAGCAGATGAAATCTGCTCAGGAAAGTCTTTTTTACAGCCCAAAATATCCATTATCATTGACATAATGTAACATGCATAACATATCATAAAAAACACCTGGATTAAGAGGTTTAACTGACTAGCTAATAGACTTTTTGCACTAGCCTTAGCTAGTTACTGTACAACAGATAAAACCAGCAAAACAGTCCATATTTTTACTGATATTATCTAGTGCCATCAATTAAAAATGAGAATCATTTCATCCAACTTGTGTTTGTAATATAGATATATATTATGTTGATATGTTAAAAAAGTTATTGCAGATTTTAAGTGATTAATCTGCTTCATTGTTAATATGTGCTGTGCAAAACCTAGAGGCTTGACAGGTGTAGAAGGCCGGGGATTAGCAAACGATCAGTAACCACTAAAACTCTACTTTCGTTTTATATTGTTGTCATTGGGATAAAATCGATCGCCGGGGGGCGGGTACGATGGTAGTGAAGTATTGACCCCTCATGCCACTGTGCTTTACAGGTGCTGGAGCAGTGGGAGTCCCAGCAGGGCCAGAGCAGCCCTGCTCAGACCAGCCTGTCAGCCCCTGTTATCCCCCACAGCGCCCCCTTCCCCACCCACCATCTCCACAGGGCCTCGGTCCCAGAATCAGCCTCCGAGGCCTTGGCCCTGGCTAAACCAGACCCCTATGATCTATATGAGAAGTCCAGGGCTATCTATGAGAGTAGGCGTAAGTACCAGAAACTGCAGGTGTAGTTGGAAAGGTGGAGGCACTCTGTTTCTTTCTGTCATAAAACACAAACACCAACTCTTTGTTGTCCTCGCTTGTTTCTCCAAAGAAAAGTTTGAGCATAATCTCTTTCAATCACACTGAAGGATATTCACCTTTATTAATAGCTTTTGCAGCCTATAATTCCTCATATTATCTCTCTTGATCTTCGCTCGATTAATGCCCACACAAACCAAAACACACACACACACGTACACACACACACACAGGAAAACAAAACCTTTCATCAGCTAAGTCTTTTCATTGACTGGAAGGATCTTTACATCCCGGCATTGATGTTCTGCCAGCTCTCATCATGGATGGAGACAAATAATTGCTCACACACACACAGCAGATGATCATTTTGGGATGTAACGCTTTGGTGCCAGATATATGAACGTCCTCCGACTTGTAAAATGTGGGAAAAGTAATTTCTTCTTGTAAATATCATCAGGATTCATCAAAACTCTTATGCTTTTTTGATATTTCAGGCAGTAGAAACAAGTGAGAACACTTTTTATGGGTGTGTGTGGCAAGAATATTAAATATTTCACATTTTTCATTAATTAGTAATTTTTCAATGTTTTGTTCTCTGTATAAATAAAAGTTAATTTAATTAAGTGAGTTGTCCAATTATATCTTCATCAAATTTAATTTCCTGAAAGGCTCTGAATGCTTTAATGCTGCTTTAAAGACTTCTAAGAACTGAATAAATTCTGTTATATCTTTTATTTATTAGGTTACACACAGTCAGATTTAAATGTACTGAGTCTAACAGTATTTTTATAAAAAAAAACATCAATATGTAGGCTTTTAGTTGTATAATTTTTAGCTTTTAATTGTATAAGATAACCTCCACACAAGTTGCCAAAACCCCTAAATTCCCAGAAACTCACTGAGGTAATGTCCTCAGTGGAAGATGCTAAAAATCTTTAACTCCTTTTATGAGATAAACACTTTACATAAGCTTTTAGTCCAATTAATAGTAGAAATTCTCCATTTTTAAAGAGACTACATAGACAAAATAAATGCAGAAGATAAAATCTCAGCGTCCCCAGTGGCAGCTGTGGTTCTGTGCTTGTATGTCAAGTCTCGTATTTTAAGTTCAGGAATACCAGCAGCTTAATATTGTTGAAAATATGAATGTAGTCTTGTTTTGTGTGGGTGATGTGTCTGCGTGAGAGATAATGTCTTGGAGGTTTCTTTTGGTTTCTGGTTTTTATTCCTGTGTAAAACACCTGTTGTTCAGGAGGACGTGGCTGTCAGAAAATCCCCCTCTTGTGACTTTATGGACCTCTCCTCTCTCGTCTTTAGCGATTAGATTAGATGTGATGATCAGTGTTTCTTTCAGTAAAGGTCAGGCATCAGGTCTGCTGAGGCTTTCGAAGAAAACAGGCAGAGACAGATTTTTTAGGTTTAATCCGTATGCTTCTCTCTCTGGTGAGGGTGAAGGCGGTTTTGAAGCTACTGGTGGAGCATTTTTGTGAGATTTAGCAGATCAGTGTGAGCATTTATGTAAACAGGTGAGGTTAAAAGGTTCAGATCACCCAAACTGCGTTCACTGCCTCTAGTGGTAGAGAAAGATATTTCAGTTTTCAGTAGGACTACTTTTCCACTAAATAATAGTCTGAAAATAACCGGCGTTTTCTGTGGATTATCACAGAAAACTGAAAAATCTGCTGATACATTGGTGATTAAGACTGTGTGCTGAATTCAAAGCTCAGAGCTGTGACTGAATGGATCTTTAGATGTGATTATATTGTCAATATCAGTTATTCTGCCTTTCTAAAACACGATTATTTACCTGATAATCTCTTTACGGTGATTTTTGACTGCAAAATGCTCGTTTTTTTTGGTCATCTCTTTTTTTTTAAAGATATTTGATTACTCTCCTGCAGAACCAGCTAAACCTCTGCTGGAAGCACTGCTCATGGTTTCCGTGGTAACAGCTGTGTCACTCCTCCTTCGTGCAGTCATGATTTTCTCTCTCCCATCATTCCTGCTGAGTCCCGGCGGAGCGCTCGGTGTGATTAAAACAGTTAGGATGGGAATCCATTTTTCATTGCCAGCCGCTCGTCTGCGGTTGAGTTCATTTCACTTTGCAGATCACGGCGTTGTGTGAAGCCCCTGATTGCATATCAGTGCTCGCATCCCACCTCGCACTGTAAATAAGGAACGAGTATGAGTATATTACACTCTGTAAGCACTTCCTGACTTTTATGGATGATGCTGAAATTCTGCAGTGACATTAATGCTGAGGCACAGCCTTTCTGCCTTGTTCTAGCCTTTATAGGAGAATGTGTGTTTGCTGGTGTGCTGTCTGTCGATGCATGTGTGCTCAGTTTTTTTGTGGTTTTTGTTGTTGATGGGAACCTTCCTGCATCTTTTTTCCAGAACCCGGCCAACAAAGGACTGTTTTCCCCGTGGACTCCTCAGGTAAAAACCATATTTCTGCAGAGATGCTTTAAAAGAAAAATGTGCAGTTCATAAATGTAAAACAGTAAAAGCAGCAGAATTTTTAAGCTTTACTGTGATGGTGTTGCTTTAGGAGCGGAGTACCAGGACATCGAGGTGCACCTGCGCAGACAGAAGTCCGGATTTGGTTTCCGGGTGCTGGGCGGGGACGAGGCCGGGCAGCCTGTGAGTCCGGAGACGCGTGAGAAGGCTCGTATGGCGATGGGCGTGAAAACCCTGTCATTTTCTCCTTTCTAATCCACTACACACACACTGTGTACACACTAACCCCTGACCTTTGACCCTTGAGAGAGTGCTGGCTCTGGCTGCTTTGATGTCTTTCGTCTGTTTAAGTAACTAAACAAAAACAGTCACATTATTCAGCTTTTTCTGTATCAATATAACAGCCACATTAACACCCACTGCATGTGACTCTCACAGTCCAGCATCTGAAGACATTTCTTTGGACTTTTACTTCCTGTGTTTAACAGTTTACCTGTAATAACAGATCCTGATTGGTGCAATCATCGAGAAGAGTCCAGCAGACCTGGACGGGCGCCTGCGACCCGGCGATGAGCTGCTGTTCGTGGACGGGATCCCGGTGGTGGGGAAGCCGCACAGATACGTCATCGACCTGATGCACGGGGCGGCACGAAACGGCCAGGTGAACCTGGTTATCAGGAGGAGGATGCAGGCAGCAGGTGAGCGAACAGGAATGTTGTTTTTAGTGAAATTTGATGAAATATTTCCTTAAAGGTAGATAATTACTATTTTGTTTTAAAAAATTCCACAAAAGATTAGATAATTGACTAAAAAAGCACAAAAAGTCACTGATCCAGCTGTTAAAATGTGAAGTTTTGATGCCTTTTTCTCAGTTTTGTTTTTGTAGCTTCTGTAAAGAATTAATTAAAACTTGATGTCATGGATAAATCATTTCTTTATTTTCAAGGTTTTTTAGTGCAACTTCCCTCTTTCTCAAGCCAAAACAGAGACACTGCTGCACACTTTTTACTCCCTGCTGGATTGTCTGTCGTAATGTTCAGCTTTCTGGTCCCTTAGAAGATTAAATCTGAACTACTGTTGTTTCAAAGCTCAGCTGTACATTTGTTGTCTATGAGAAAAGAAAGAGAGCGCACATTAAACATATTTTAAAGTCTCTGCACTCGCTTCCTGTCTGCTTCTGAATTGATTTTAAGATCTTTTTATTGGTTTATAAAGCTTCTTAATGGTCTTAGTCCTCAATATTTATCAGATTTGCTTTTATGCTATGTACCTTCCAGCATTTTAATACCCTACTTTTTCATTTCTGGTTTTATTTCTGGTTTTACTCACTTTAAAACATCTCCTCTCCGTCAGTATTTTATTGTTTTATCGTTATCTTTAATGGCCTTTTAATGCTGTATCTTTCATAACTGTGTCTGCTAAAAACCCTTTTATATATTTTCCTGTTTTGGCGTTTTTAATCTTTTTGCACCATTCGCTTTTTTCTCATTGTTTTATTTTGGTTTATCTGAATTTTTTTCATCCGTGTTTTTTCATTGCAAATCTGTTAGATGTATTATACATTTCCTCCATTCCTGTTTTATTAAATCCCCTATTGGGAGTGTGTGTTTTTTAACTTATTTGAAAGTTTGACTTGAGTAAAACCTGTTTTAATCATACGTGTTTGATGAAAACTAATTGGTAGAGAAACAAACCAGCTCTTTTTACTAATTAGTTCTTTTTCACTTGGCATTTGTTGACAATAAGTAAAATATAAAATATCACCAGTTTAATGGTTTATAACGTAAGCAGCTCACCCACTGAAAAAACATTTTTTATGGACTTTTAAAGAACGTGGTTAATCCTGCACAGAACAGCTTTAAGATACTGGTTTGTAAAGTGAATTGATCCCGCAGGCTTACGTACGACTCACATCTCTGTCTGTTCCCGTTCTTCTTCTCTTGTTTCTGTCTCCTAATCTGTTTACCACTGCGCCTCTTGTCCTGTAATGATTCAGGAAACAGCATTTAATCAGTCGGAAAACTGAAGCACTAATCTCTCTAAGTAATTACTCTGAAATCTCCCTGTAAAAAAAAAAACACACACAAGCTCACTGTAACACACACACTCTAACACACACGCACACACACATGCACAATATTCAAGTTTCTATGTCTTTGAGCCTGGATCTTAAGGTGGCACCTCCTCTCACACACTCAGGCCTCTTCTCATAATTATTGCTCCCCCTAACTCACACACACACACACACACACACACACACACACGATCCAAGCACACACTCTTCTCACCAATCCACTTCTTCCCACTCGATTCCGCCCTCTCTTTAAATTTTCTTCTCACCAAAGGCTACCGTCTGACTCATGCGTGGCCTCTTCTGCAGCCTCACTTCCATCCTAATTGTCTGACTCCTACTGGCACTTTGCGAGGTGTCAGACTCCGCTCTCTGCTCTGAGCTCGAACACCCCACGCCCCACATTTCACACAGCTCATCCTCTTTTTTATGCCTCCGAACCTGCCGAGTTTCGTTATCAAAGGTGTCTGAACGCACATACGTTGATATCTCAGGAATGCCTGAAGAGAATTTCTTTAAATTCGGCAAAAAACATCCAGTTCGACTCAAGATGAAGTTATTAGAATGTTGTCGTCAGAGGTCAAAGGTCACTGCAATGTGACAAGACACATTTTTGCACATTATTCAGGACTTCACAGGCTAATCATGACAGAACGTCACACTGATGTCTAATAGGATAAAATAATGTAGTGATGACATTTTCAGCTTCACCGTGAAGTCAAGATGTTCAACAAAAACGCTTTTGTAGCCATTTTTTATGCCATAACTCAGGAGATTGTGATCTTATTCCAAGTTTGGTTCGATACTCATTTGGTGACAATAATCTTTCCTGCGCACATTTAAAAATGTGTGAGAAGCATCCACAGTTTAGAATTTGTAGCTTCTTTGCAACAGCATACAATGTATTTTAAGCACTGTAGTCCACCACAAACTTATTGATTTTACTGATATTGAGCTTCAGGTGATTGTTGTTGCACCATGTGATGATGCTCTCAATCAGTCCTCTAAACAAGAAAAGCCTTTAGATAGTGAAGAACAGCATGTTTCTCCCTGGAAACTATTCACTGAAATCATACACGGCAATATAGCTTTAACTTTCACAACACATATGAGTCTTGACAGACATGGATGTTTACAACAACAAGGCCGTAATTTTACTTTTCTGACCATTTTTCTCCACTTAAAGTATTTCTTTGTGGACTTGTTGGTGTTAAGAATTACAGCATGTGGCTGTGAACCTTTTACCGGCATCAGATCTCAGTAACATCATTTCAGCAAATTGGAGTCACAGTTTCAATTTCCAGCTGTTTGGCAACAGAAAAACACAACACTGCTTGCCGGTGAGCCATCAAAACAACAACATAAGGTTTGATTCCTCACACAAAAAAAGCTCGAGGTGTAAGAAGCTGCTTTCGCTTTGGCTGGATTGACACGATGCTGCATTTTAATGATGTGTTTTAACACGTTGTGTCAGTTGCTTTTGCTTTTCTGTTTTGGTTTTTTTGCTGTCTTGCGTTTGCTTCTTGATCCTTCACGAGAATGAGATTCAGCTCTGGCTTATCCGATGTTAGGCAGGACGGGAGAAGTACATTTACCTGTGAAATTAATTGTTTTTGCACATGCAGAATTATCCTTAGATTCTTCCAGAGCAATTATGTGGAACATTTGTAACTCTCTTTCTATTTAACACAGCGGGAACAGAATGTCAGCAACCTGAACTTGCTTAAATCACTAAAGAGGACGCAATAATTGACAGGCTGCATTTGATGTCCTAAAAATGCTGCTTGTGTTTGTCCACCAATTAGATGTTTTCAGCGAAAAAGAAAGCAAATTCAACCGAGCACTGTATTAAAGTAAACATCTGTGGTGCTTCAGTATCTCATGCTACATATCTCAAACTTTCTTGCTTACATTTCATAGTGACACATCTTTTTAACTCCATCACAATGTAAACAATGTAAGCATTGGTCTCATTTAAATAACTGGGTGTAGTTTAGCAAATACAGCCCAATAGGGGAGGAGTGTTTGGCTCCGCCCACACCTTGCTTACCTGTGATGTTAGATCAGCAGGATCTAGTTTCTTAGAAAATACTTAGTTAATACCTGATGATATCCACGTACACACCGTAGTTTATAATACTGCTCTTCTGGCTAGCATGACCCACATGCAGCATGTTAGCTGGTCGCACAAAATCACACCTGATTTTAAAAATTTTGCATCAATTTAAAGTGAAACATAATCAAATGAAAATATTTAACAAGAAAAATAAAAGGGAGAGATTTTGTTGTTAAAAATAACTCAGGATCAAAGCTGTAAAAATAGACTTGTAAATGCTTCTCTTTTTGTGTACATGCCTGCTGAGCTCTCTGCTGCCCCCTACAGGTGAGTCCTGTCCAGAGAACGGACGCAGCCCCGGCTCTGTCTCCACGCAGCACAGCTCGCCACGCAGCGACTTCACATATGGCAACAGCAACACCACGACCCAGGCGCCCAACGCCAGCATGGGGAGCACCAGCGCCCCCTCAGACAGGACGTCGACCCCCAGCACACAACCCAGCGACGTCATCATCAATCGAAAGGAGAGCGAAGGCTTCGGCTTCGTCATCATCAGCTCGCTCAACCGGCCCGAGGCGGTCGCCACCAACAGTGAGTCCAGTGACTGTTCTAGTGGTGATTTATGGAGTGAAGTGCATGCATCATCAGTCATCCTGCACTCTGCAAAAACAAGTGCTAAACCTTGTGTGGAAGCTCTTAGACACATAAACTACCAGGTCCACTCAATACGGTGTCAAGATAAGTGCCAAACTTAAGTATAAGGAGAGGTCAAGGCTCAATAAAAAAGTGAAGCGCCTCTCGTTCTGTCTCCTCAATTATACATGCCCTCCCACGGTACGTCACTCACACACATCTCTGCTACGCCGCCGTGAGCATCAGTGCATCGCCCACACACATGCAAAAAAAAAAAAGAGAAGAAAAAAAAAACCCTGGATGCCTTACGTAAGCCTGGGGTGAACAGCAAAATGAGAAAGACAGAGGCATATTCAGTCAGTCAGTGAGTGAGTGAGTGGTGTGTGAGCACAGACAGGCGTAATCCTCCAATCTGCAGCTGCAATCAGAGCGCATCTTTTACCTGCGGCGTGTTGTGTTTCAATCCTCCAACAGCTGTGCCCCATAAAATTGGCCGCATCATCGAGGGCAGTCCGGCCGACCGCTGCGGGAAGCTGAAGGTGGGAGACAGGATACTGGCTGTGAACAGCCAGTCCATCGTCAACATGCCGCACGCCGACATCGTTAAGTTGATCAAGGATGCTGGCCTCAGCGTGACCCTGAGGATCATACCGCAGGAAGGTGAGAGACACACGTGGACACACACACACACACACACACACACATACACACACATACACACAACACCTGGTGTGATAAACGAGGACTTCACACTAAAGATAATGATTTATGACAGTGACTGATTTGGCTTCATTAAGTGCAAGTTGTAGTCTGAATGTGATTCTTTGCAGATTTACGGCTGCTTGTTGTATTCATGAGCTGTTTTTCTCAGGTCTGCAAATTCTCTTCACTGAAAACACTTTTGCATGCAAAAGCTTAAGCAGAGCTGCTATCTCTTAATGAGGTTTCAGTTTTGAAGAATACACAATTACTATATGACTGAAATAAGTGTGTTATTTTAAGTTTCCTAGTTTTTTCTTCTTGTTTGCAGCAAGAGAATCCCAATGAGACCTGAACCTGGTCAATTACAGCAAATAACTGTCTTGAAAATGCTTAAACAAACAAGACTGTCTTAAGGCTGTGGAATGATTTTCAACATCCACTGAAAGATGGACAACTTGCACACTGTGTTGCTTTCATTAAATGATAATAATGGCTAGTTCGCCTCCTTAGCTAGAGTCATTTTTTCTTTTGTTTGCTTTGGCATTTATATTCATTTATGACCTTGTAATTTAGAGCAACATTAAAGATAACTATTAGTGGCGTCATAGTGTTCAAATGGGTCTCTGTTTTGTTTGCATTGTGCATGCAAGTAGTGCGATTTACACCCTGCTGAAGGTCACATGCTGTTTCTGTGATTCACTGTTGGTGGCAGTAACGTGCCAACAAATGCGACAAAATGCCAACAGAGGCAGTGAAGGAAGCAGTCTGATAGAAAACCCAGCAAAAATCAGTATCAGTGATGGCAGATTTATTTAAATATCATCTGAAAATCATCTTTGGAACCTCCAGGTCTCCAAAAACACGACTCTAAATAAAAGCTAATGTGGCTACGTAGCTGCTTGATGTGTAAATAAACATTTTTTGGTAACAAATTTACCTGATCAACTTGAAATGTCATTGTCTTGCTTTTCAGGTACAATTTTGGTACATTTTTCTGCTCTGTTTGGCAGCACTGGGCTTCTGTTTTTAGCAAAAAGGCTAACAGACATTAGATGAAGTTTGCAACTAGCTGGTGAACAGTTGGTAGCATTTAGCAGCTTAGGAGCCAAAAACTTTCCTCAGGGGTTGATGAAAGTGGAGCTAAAAAGGAGACTGAGATTAGATACAGCTGATCTGCTTTTTCCGGGTGGATAGAAACTTGTTTCTAGAGGAACATTAATTGGATTTCATGTCTATAAATAGAAAACAGTTTGCTAACATGTTTGTTACATCAACTTTTTGAGGTGATAACTTGTCAGTGTTGTGTTATCGGGTCACTAACTTCCTCCCCACGTGCCAAAGAATCAATTAACGAAGCTTCAAGCATCACAGAAGACTTTTACTTTATTAAATAAATCTCAAAAGTACATGCTGTGATTCGATTTGTCCTTCTTTTTGAACCCCAGAGATCAGCAATCCCCCATCAGCCCCCAGCTCAGAGAAGCAGAGCCCCATGGCCCAGCAGCACAGCCCCAAGACCCAGCCGAGCTCCGCCCCCTCGCAGCCCAACCCACCGCCGACGGAGCCCAACGCCTCCGTCAGCCAGCCCAACCCTGTGCTGCACCAGAGCCCTGTGACCCAGCTGCCTGCCCCTCCACCTCAGACCTACACCCACGAGAGCAGGTAAGACGCCGTTTAGATGACTTTTTAGGTTACAGAGCACGACGAGTTCGTCTCAGAGTGGCGGTAAACAGTTTTAATGAAAGCTGCTACTTCGTCAAATGTGCAGCCGTCGTGATTTTCTGATGCGCTGAAGCGTTTTTATAGACCAGCCCCTCTATCTGCCTCTGGGGCGAAACACTGTTCCTGTGAGGATTCAGGTATGACTGAGTCAGATATTCTCTTTACCTCTCTCACTTTTTTATTCTCTTTATTTCTTATTATAGTTTCTTCTACCTTCTCCCTCCTCTTTCTCACTAATATTGTCTTTCTCTAAATCACTATCTCCTCTTTTTTATTCCTCTCTCTCTCACCAGTTTGTTGTATAACATCACTTAACTCTTATGGACTGTTAAATTATTTACGTGAATTGCTTCTTTATGGAGATCTGTTGAATATTTTACCGAGAACTAGAGGGGTCCAAAATCTACGATGTCACTGCCTTCCCCCCCTGCTTTGAGCCGTATTCAAATCTGTTTGTAGGGAGCATCACCGGCCACTGAGAGAACTTGTTTTTATTATAAACATTTCATGTGATGTGTGAGGAAAAACAGTTTAATTTCCTCGCTGAGGTCCTGTTTTATGGTTGTCAGCGAGCACCAAAAACAAGTCATCTCTGTCAGAGAGCCTCATTTTCACAGCACGCTAAGTGCAACGAAACACAGCTCACAAGCGAAACGGCATGTCTGAAGGTTGTAATGACAGTAATGGAAATACTTCCTGGAAGTGCTTCCTTCATCCTGATTGGTCTGTTAGTTACAGGTCAGAGGTGAAGGCGAGGCAGGATGTGAAGCCAGACATCAGGCAGCCGCCGTTCACAGATTACAGGCAGCCGCCGGTGGACTACCGGCACCCTCCTGTGGCCGACTACAGGCAGCCGCCCACGTTGGACTACAGACACCCACCACTGCTGGACTACAGACAGCTAGCTACCGACGCCAGGCAGTTCACCATCCCAGAGTACAGGATGCCACCAGTTCAAGTAAGGATGTCTCCAATACGAGTATTCAAAAAAAACTGAAACAAGTGAAATGAATGTTAATGTTTCTAATTTGTAAAGACTCAACTGTTTGTTAAAGATAATAGAGCAGTAATATGTTAATGTGGTGGTAACAGCTTGTTATGCTGCCCTCAAGTGGCAAAAAGTGTATTAAAACTGCTTAATAACTGGCTATTTAGAAGAAATCACCAGGATTTAGGTTAACTGAGCCATTTTATAACCAAATAAAACCTCTTCAGTTCTCTCTACTGAAAAATAACTATGTAATGGTGACAGTGTTTCTAAAATACTTCAGTTCTTTTATATTTCTGCGCTGCGTGTCACTTTACCATCCATCATTTCTGCCCATATTACATCTGTGATCATATCACACGTAATCCCGACGTTATCAGTCGGCCTCTGATCTTGTCGTAAGTTATTCTGTCACAAGTTTCAACAAATTCTGGTGGAAACCACTCCTTTTCTAGGTCAGTTTCAGGATGTGGCATGTTTTTATGACTCCTGTAGTTGATGTAAACCACAATTCTATAAATTTTAAGAGCTTCTGTAAAAAGCTTTTACTGATTTTGCAGATATAACACTGATTCATTCATACACTTACTTTTTTTTGCAGATATTTAGATATGTCTAAGCTTTTACTCCAGATTATACTGCAGTTCTTGTGTATGCTTTGATGTATAATGTAATTCTGCCTAAAGCAGACAGTGTCCACCTGAATAAATTCTAGTTTCTTGTCAGGAATGGAAACTTAAGGGTGAATTAAAAACTGCATCTGTGTAAAACTGTATTTTCAGAGAAGGCTCGTCTTGGTTTGACTTGTATTAGTTCTTGTTTCATCTTGTCCTTTGGTGGCATTTGTTTTTTGAATCATATGTCAGGAAGTTTAAAAAAATATTGAAAATACTCGCCTCTTCAGCATATTATCTGTTTACGTCTAAATGCCATATATAATATATGGTGTGTATATAATAAAACTGTTAGCTGTGTTTTGTTTACTTTGCATTTGCTCCATTTTTATGCATGCATTTGTCTTTGCTGAGCCCTGAGAATATTTTTCTGCTGTGGTGGCCCATTTTCTCCTCCGATAAAACTGAATCTAATCAGTTGTGATCTGTGCTTGTCTCAGCTCGCACAGGACTTCGACTTCTTCACGGTGGAGCTGGAGAAAAGTGTGAAAGGCTTCGGTTTCAGCATCCGAGGAGGGCGGGAGTATAAGATGGACCTGTTCGTCCTGCGGCTGGCAGAGGACGGACCGGCCATCCGCAACGGGAGGATGAGGGTATGTTTGATGATGTAATTTCCTTTAGGAAAGCCACCGCACCTACTTTAAAGGTTAAGCTGCCTTGTGTCTCTCTGGATTACATGGCAGACGCTCGCTGTAATTATCTGATGTTATCAAAGCTGCAGCAGCAACTTTTCAGAGCCGGATGAAAAAAAAAAAAAATCTGTCAAAGTAACTCAGAAGTGGTTTGTCCTTTTTGTAATTCTGAGTTTTTGAGAAATTTGTCTCCTTCCAAGTTCCCAAGAATCAGAGAATCATCTGTTTTCTAATAAAAGAAACAGGAGTAAAAGATAATATTCAAAGAGATAAAACATTTACTTTAATGTTTGCACAGCTACAAGTTCTCCCTTTAGCTTTAGTTTCTTCAGTACAGCTCGGCCTGAGAGAGCACATATATTTCAGAAATTATATTTGAATTCAGAGAGATGTGATAAATAACGCTGGAATTTACTCGACTGCTGGTGTGTAAATTTCACCTCATTTGCTCGGCGGCGTGCTTTGCTGCTGGCAAGCTTTTTCTCTGTTTTTCAGTCAGTTAATCCTGCATCCAACACGTCTTCCTTGACCTCCTCATTTCTCCTCTCTTTTTCTTCTCCTGCTTGTTCTCTGATCTTTACGTCTGGGGCTGATAGCCTCAGTCTGCTCTACATTCCTTATCTGTAATGAACCTGTCAAAGATAATTTGTGCAAAATGCCCCCGGGGGAGGCATTACTTTTCCTCCTCGTTGGTGTAGTCGATGGAGGCCAGTGGGGCAGGTGGACGAGGAGGAGGGAATCCCCACTGAGCTTCAGGGGAGCAAATAAGCTGCTGTGAAGTCTGATGAGTGTTAAAAAGATTTATTTAGATCTTTTTTTTAAGAAAAGTACCAACACAATCATCTAAAAATGCTCTTTTTACATGTAAAAATGCTTAATTGAGCTCCACAAGTAAAACTGCAGAGCTGTTATCATCAAAATTGACAAAGTATTAAAAGTGAAACTACTGCACTGATAAATCAAGGCTACTAAAGCCGTAAACCTCCTGCCTCAAGCAGAGATGAAGAGGCTACAGAGCTCTGTGATAACTTCTCTACCAACCACAAGTTTCTCTTGTCAAAGGTCACAAACTAAGAATGTTGAGAAAAGCTGGTTTAGTTTAGCAAAGTGATGAAACTAAAGCTGTCAAATAAACTCAGGGGAGTAAAAAAATTGCAGTAATTCTCTCTGAAATGTGATGAAGTTCGAGTGTAAAGAAGCATCAGATGGAACTACTGATTCCCTTCAAAACTTTACAAAACCTGTTCACATCTACAGACCATCTGTGATGCACTGAAGCTGTTTTAAAGCCTGTAAGCTCAACTTATAAAGATTTAAATGTTTAAATTGTGTCTCTTTTGGACATGCTACACTTTGTTAGCTTCGTTAGATTAACCTCATTCATGCGTTTGGCCTTAAATATAAGTTTAAAGCTTTTCATTCGAGGAAAATTCCACTTAGAGGGTAAATGTTATAAAGCAAATGTACAGTACTTTGTTAATTTCCTCCTGCTGAGTCTGAATCGTCTGAAATAAATGGCCAGACAGTCAAACCGCCGGCAGGATTTTGAAATCAAGCCGACACTGTGCTGCTGAATAGATTCCAGAGAACAAGGTGCAGAGGACGCTTTGATCCCTCTTCCAACAATCCTCGATCCATACCGCAGAGTGCAGAGAGGAATCAATTTGCATTTGACTTAAGTAAATGTGAGACTCTGGTTAAAAAGCTTTGGACATGCCTGTCACTTTGGATTTGAGCGGCGCTTTGACACATTTTAGGGCGCAGAGACCAAAAGCTCCACTTGCACTGTGGCTCCCTGCAGCGTCTCTGAAGTTTTTTAATGTAAGCCTCCTGAACAGACACTTTGTCTTCCTTAAAAAAGACTCAAAAAAAAAGGATCCATTTCGACCCTTGAAGCCACAAACTAATCAGCAACAAGGAGCCCTAACATATTCTAACAAGCTCTTTTTTAGCTTCAAGTGGCAGCACAGATGCTTTTAAGTGAATTGTGTGAAGTGATTAGTTATTAAAGATAATCATTCAGCACATTTAGTCGTCTCTCTGAGCTTTGAACCAGCAGTGAGAGACAAAGTCGCGCGTGGGCGTCGGGCGCAATGAAAGAAACTCCTGCTTTATTCCCACCTGGCAGCGCTCAGCATCACACAACTTCAGCTCCCTCCTTATTTAAGTTGAAAATGGAGATCGCACTCGTCTGCCGTGAGGAGGTGAGGATTAATGAGCGAGCCGTCTTAGCTCCCACCTCTCTTCAGACCACTGTAATGACACCTAATGACTCCCCCTCTCTGCTCCGGTCCGCTCCTGACTTTCAAATTACCCCGGCCATTACCGGAGGACTTCTCCATTTGTTAGCGTAATTGGGTGGCATGTTTTGTCCCGTTCCTCATGAATCCTCCCCCATTAGTCAACCCCGGAGTCGTCTGTTGAAGGGCTGCAAAGGACTGATGTTTGACCCGTCTGCCTGTACATCAGGAAGTTGTCACAAAAAAAGGAGAGATAGTTCAGCTGATACTCACATTAACTGAGAGCTGGACGGCCGCAGTTATGGTTATTTTAAACAGGCAGGTTACTGGCATTTATCCAGGCGTCCTGATATGTTCTTCAGAGGCCCCACGAGAAGGACTCCACCATCACTCCGTCCAAATGACATGTCGAAATTACCACCGAAATTAATTACACTGGTTCATGGCTGGTAATGCTTATTAATGCTTAGAGAAACCAATGAATAATAGATCCATAGTGATCCTTATAAATCACCGCCGTCCAGAATAAAAGAAGCTTGTTAATACTCAATTTCTTATGTAGTGCGCTCATTTGCAAACCTGCCACATCGTAACCGACTCAATCTTAGGTACGCAAACACCTTCATTAGTTTTCCACTGTTATTTCTGCCTTTGTGAACTCGGCCAGCGCGTTTATGTCCACAATACAGCACCTTAATGTCGCATTTAAATAAATTATTTCCAGAGTTCACACCTCGCAAACGTCCTCAGATGCTGAACATACACAAACATGTCAGTCTGCGATTAAAAGTTGTTTACAAGATTCATTATTCACCTTGTGGATTAAACGAAATACACTCAGAGTTTGTTAAATGTCTGTTTCTGCTGCGTGCTTCACTTTAACTGGTCAAAGAACTTTAAAATCTATAAACACGGCTTCAGTTCTGATCCAGAGCTTGTTAAATCTGCTAAAGTTTATAAAGTTTTCAGCAGCTTAACGATTTCTGTCCTCTTTTCAGAAGATGTAAGCACGATTCCTGTGGTAAAAATAGTATATTATCAGAACACAGTGTTACATTTAGAAGCAATATATAAACATATATATTAAATGTCATTATAAGCAGCTGTAAGGCCTTTATTAAAAGTTTGTTCATGTACAGTATTTGTCAATAAATGTACATGACTTTGCCTGTGGAGACCTATTTTGGCCTCCACTTCTCTGGGAAGGTTTTCTACAACATGTTTGTAAAGATTTGTTGAATATTGGATGTAAAAACATTACTGAGGTCAGGAACTTCTGTGCATCCAAAAGGGATGGATGGAGTTGAACGTTAAGCAAGTTCTTTCACACCAAAGTGGAAAAGTTTCCCTTGTGGATCTGGTTTTGTGCCTACAGGGAGGTGATAATGTCAAATAAAAACAGGAACAAGTCTTCTTCAAACTGTTGCTACTGTTGCTACAAAGCCTGAAGCACAGTGTTGTCAAAAATCTTGTTGAATCATGTGGAATCAGGTTCAACACACACATTTTCCCTCTGACGGATGTTGACAGCCTCTTTTCCTCTCCGTCACACACTCCCTGACATGCAGGTCGGGGACCAAATCATTGAGATCAACGGAGAGAGCACCCGGGACATGACCCACGCCAGGGCCATCGAGCTGATCAAGTCTGGAGGCCGGCGTGTCCGTCTCCTCCTGAAGAGGGGCACCGGGCAGGTCCCAGAGTACGGTAAGTATCCCCGACCTCCATCCCAAAAACACAGCTGTCTTTCCCTTCAGCATCATTTCTCAACTCTCTTTTAACTCTCAGACTGTTTTTCTCTTTTCACTGTTTGATCACTTTAACTCTTGATAACAATGTTCTGGCATGCATCTGTATTCATGTTATATCTTCTGTCTTTAATTGTTCTGCTCTCACTGTGTTCTGTATTTCACTTTGTAAAAAAAAAAACAAAAACAACTAATATTTTTTCTCTTCTATCTCGACTAACATTAGTTTATCTTCTGTCCATTTCAGTGACCTATCACTAATTGATTGGTCTAGGTTGTTACTTCCCCTTCTATAGGAATGGTATCTTCCAGTCTCTCCATGTGCATGAAAAGTGACAAGCATGGCTCCCCCTATTTCTTCCTAATGGGCCACTCTAAAGACACGGTTTGTGATCATACGAATGTTTTTTTTCTCTTCACTTAACCTCTGGATTTATATGCTGTGGTTTTGTGTGTTGTTCTGTTGCTGTAACCACCTGTTCGAGATGCATTTTTATATCTGCAAAGTTTAAGTTTTTTTGGGGGGCTTTTAGAATAATCGACGAATAGCCACTTTGAGCTTCAGGAGGTTTAAAATTAGTGATTATAACTTTTCCCCCTGACCTAATGAAGAATGGGCAGCCAGAAGCTACCCACAGGCTCTCAAATACAGCAATATGAGCGCTTACCGCGGGTCAGCCGGAGGAGATGAACGTGAAATATTTCAGTGGATTATTTATCCAGTGAAATCTCGGCGCGGCGTGAATCGAGCCTGGAAGGGGACATTTATTCCTCCGACACTGCGGGTAATAAAACTCCAATGTGACAGTCACTCCTGGGGCTTCTGCACCAGCATGACGCTCACTTTTCTGCATCCTCCCACCAGAGAGAGAGCAGTTTTAGGAGGAACATGGCGGCTCTAAAGCCCCTCTAAGTGATGCACATTGAATAGCATTTGGCCTCATCGGTCAACCTTCAGCCCTTAAACGCAGAAAATAAAGGGTGGTGTCGTCCGTCCCTTTCCAGCCAGTGATTAAATCTCAGTGTGGAGAGTCTTTGTCGTACTTGCCTTGAGGTTTCTCTACAGCCTTGAAGTAAACACACAGGGAGTCGTACTGTGGTCAGACAGAAGACACAGTCCTCCATCATTAGAGTTTCTTTTGTCCTCCATCTGATTTCCCCCGATGCCTGAGAGCAGAAGCAGCGTTTCAGCCCACATGTTCGTTTTTGTGTGGGCTCGATTTAGCATTTCATCGCTCGTAGTTTGCAGGCACTTTATTTGCATACTGGAAGGTTATGCAAATCATCTACGCTGATTAATTTGGCTATTTAAAAACATTAGCATACTGACGTTCAAAGGAGCATGTTATTTTTGTTCCAGGTTCTTGTGTGCTTTTTAGGAACAGCTGAACACAAAATGAAGAACAAAAACAGAATAACATAAGCAGTGCAGCGCTGAAATTAAAACATATGGGTTCGAGCATGTGCATGAAATTTATAGTGTGTGCAGCATTCTGTGTGTTTTTCTGCATCTTTCTTGCGTTAGATCTGCACCTCCAGGGCACATATTTATCACAGTCCTGATAATTACAAATCCTCTATAAACAAACATGGGAGCAGAAGCTTTTTAATATTTGAATCAAAGGGTCAATGCAGCAAACTAAAGAACAACATCATGTAATTAATCTCATGTGCCCAGAGATGAAAAGACAGTCAGATGCAACTATTTAGCCTGCATCGCCCGTCTTCTTCATTTAAAAAAATCAATATCCTCGCATATCAGTGTTTAAATCTGTCAAATTCTATATGATATTTATTATTTTAGTTCATTAAAACTATTATTAGAAATCAATTTTTCTGCCACAGCAACTGCTTTCAGCTGTAAAGCTCTAAAAGCAAACTTAACACAACCTGTACAGCACCAAACCAGGCGAAGTGAGGAAAGACCAAAACAGAGCTAAAAGGAGAGTTGATGCTTCTCCCTCCTCGTCTTCTGGATGTGTAAACAGCCAAGTTTCAAGCTAAAACATTTTCCGTATTAAATTAAAAGATAATAAAATGTCAGTGTTTTGTTCAAAGTTTACCTCTACTGCCCCCAAGTGGACAAAAAATTACTTCTTCGAGGTTAGAGAAGTGAAATTCCAACATTTTATTAAGTATAGGCCTAAATATTTTATCCCCTGTCTCATACAGAACAAAAAAATATATATTATAGTTTGTGTTGTGGTGACTCAGCTGAAATGTTAGCAGACCAGAGCTGTAACTGAGCTAACAACAGGGTGTAACTCAGCATGGGATAATGAATGGTTTCCTCAGTCCAACATAAACAAACGAGTACACATAGAGCCCATAATGTGACATCGTTGTACCTGACATACTGCAGGTAAAAGCCTGTGACGTCCCAGCATTCTCAGAAATGACCAGACAGTCTCTCTCCCTCGTAGTCCAGGATCTAATATCCTGCAACCCGGCATGAGAGGCTGCTTATAATTGGGCCTCATGGCGCCGGTGTAGCTAGCCTAGCCTCTGCCCCCTGCCTTGCCCACTGAAAATGACTGATGGTCGAGGGACCGAGACTCATCGGTGCAGAAACTGGAGCTAACAGTCCGTGAGAGTGGAGAGCCGTGGAGGAGCACACTGTAGATTCACTGCAGCTGCTGCACTGGATACAGACTTCTTCTGGAGGCTTAAGAGAGAGAGAGGCACTCTGCCCCTGAGGGTTTCATTCTCGCTAAAGCAAAACCCTACTGGGCACATCATCCATTTCATTAAACCTGTTTTCGATTTTCCGCCAAGGTTTTAGATTGGCCGAGGCTTTAAAGAGAGCTATGGGAGGCAGATTGATGTTGTCTAAAAGTAGAGTTGCCCTGTGACACGTTCGGAAGTAGCTCGTAGTGCCGCTCTGATATTTACTTTAATGCTTTTAGCTTGTAGAATAGGAACGATTGCTGTGTTTGTTTGTTTTTTCGTTTTTGATTTAGTGTTTGCTTCTGCAATGGCATGTGTGCAAGCTTTTAAGCTGAGTGTGTGTGTGTGTGTGTGTGTGTGATTTTTTTTTTCCACGTTACTGACTGTGTGTGTGTGTGTTCCAGATAATGCCGCCCCATGGGATGCTCGCCCTTCAGCCTCCCCAAGTCTGTCGGAAGTAGCCCCTCCTATCGACAGCCTTTCCATGCCATCGCCTTCATCTCATCTGGCCCCGGCCCCCGACCCACCTCACCTGCCGCCTCTGGACGTCCTTCGAGACACGGTGGCAGGAGACAGCAGGAAGGAGCGTTCGAAGAGCCCCCAGAAGGCCGAGCTGCTAAATCCAGATCCGAACAGCCAGGGGAGGAGAACGGCTACAACCAGCGGGAGCGGCAGAGCCAAGAAGGAGGGTGGCAGGTCCACCCACAAGGGGCACAGGGTGCAGCCCACTACTGAGGGGGAAGGGGGCAAGGAGGGGCATAGCGGGGAGCCTAAACCTTCCAGGAGCACCAGAGGGAGGTCCAAGGAGAGGAACATTGGGGAAAACAGAGAATCCACCCAATCTCCCGGCATCTCCAAGCTCCCGCACACCAACGGGAACAGCAGGGAGGATATGGATCGTTACAGTGGCGGGCAGCAGCCGCAGCAGCAGGGGGAGTCGGAGCACAGCATCCCCAGGCCCAGGGAGCCGGACAGGGGCCTGGGAGAGAGCCGGTCCAGCCTGGCCAACAAGAGCACCAGCAGCGGCGGCAGCACAGCAGGGAGGAAGGCCACGGTCTCTCCCGGGCCTTGGAAGATCCCTGGATCGGACAAGCTGCCCAGCACACTGCGCACAGGCACGTCCACGCTGAGCAGATAACACCGCGGCTCCGGCAGAACACAAGTGGCCACACTCCTCTGAACTCAACCACCCCATCTGGATGAAAACCACCATCCTAACACCTTCCTGTGCTCCTTTATTACCCCCCCTCTTCTCGAACCCATTCTCCCATAGACCACTGAGTCAAACCAAGGGGGGCGCAGGGTGATCTGGACCACGTGTTTTTAGAGTTTTATTTATGATACTGTACTCTAAATTATTTTGGAAAAAAAATATTTTACACCCACCACCTTAAGAACTGGAAAAATCATCCACTTTTAAAGAAAAATTGAAGAGCAAGTAGAATGTGTGTGTGTAGCGTGGCGAGGAAATCATTTGGGGGGGAAACAAACTTTAAAGAACTCTTATTCGGAGTTTCTATTCCCGAGCAGAACCAGGGGGACAAACATGCAAATATAAACAACTGACAGGAAGTAACTGTTGGTTTCCTTTGGATTTTTTTTTATATATCTCTTCACAATGGAGTCTGTTTTATGAACTGGAATGTTTAAAAAAAAGAAAGGTTTGCCTGTTTTTTTTTTTTGATGAGAGCGAATGGGACAAAGAGTGACAGCGGAGATGAAATCTACTCAACAGAACTTTGCCTTAACAGAGACTGTGTGGGGCCTGAATCTGTCTTGAATAATCTATCAGATGATTATAGACATAGATATATTATAATGAATATAAAATATGTGGGATCATTTTGTAAATAAGATCATCTTTAAGTGAACAGAACCCTTAGTTGAGTCGATGGAAATTCTAGTCCATGCTTGGACGAGCTCGACGGCGTGACATGGGCGAGAACTTTTCACCACACCAACTTCTCCCTCTCCCCACACTCCCCTGTTCGGCCCTGCGATCGCAGTTTTTTGGGGTCTCGGCGGGGCCTGCTGTGGTTGGCTGCACGGTCTGTTTGCGCTTGAATCAACCCAGCTACAGCAAGAGTGTCGTGTCAATCCATTTTTTCTCATTTCTGTGCTTAACGAACAAAGCAATCCGCGACGGTGGTGTCCAGCCGGATGCTAAGAGAAGGAGCTCGCATGATACCGACCGAGGGGCAGAGTGCCTTAGACTGACAGAGAGATTGGCTTTTAAGTCAAAGGTTTAACACTGAAACACTTAGGAGGGTTCAAAACAGGCTGCTATATAACATCAACTTTACATATAGAAATATATAATAAACAGTATTTTTTCATATACGAGTGTGATACAGTGGAATATATAATTTATTTCACGAGCTTGTGGATGAATATTAGTCCATCTAATGATCCTTATACATGCAAGTGGTTCATTCTGGGTCATGGTAGTTTTCATTACTGATTTCTTAATGAGGTCTGACACTAGTAATTTCCATGAATAATTGCTCATATGAGATGGTGTCGTCAAGTTATCAGCACGGAGCACGCAAACCAAACTAAATTCGTCAAATCCGTGTAACCTGAATGAATGAATGCCCTCAATTTGGAGATGAAACATTTCTATTATTTCCTGACTGGCTGAGAAGAGGTTGCACCTGTCACAGCCGCCATCAGCTGCTGAATTTGATTTTGTTCTAGATGATTCTGTCTTCACTGTGTGATATTAAGAAGCACGTCTTCATGCCAAAGCTCCCTGTAGATTTTCATTTTGTTCAGTTTACGAAAAAAAACCTGCCCCAAAATTTGACTCTATTTGAAGGCTTCAGCATAAATGCACAGGTGTTCCTTTTGATGCAACTGACAATTTGCTAAGCCCCGCCCCCTGTAGTTACTGTTGCTATGCTTGCTAAGTTGGTCATTCTGGCACAGCAGTTTACGAGGGCAGATTAATATTTTTTGAATTCATAGCAATTTATGAAAGAGTGGGTTCTTTTGTTTCAGACAGAAATTTACAACAGCAGCTTCTTGTTTCCAGTCGCCCACTGACATTTTTTTCCAGCCAAAATGAAAAACTGTCAGCAGCAGATTCTGTCATCTGTAGCTAGCTTGCTAATCAAGCTAATGCTAGCTACATTTGCTAGTTGTAAACTGGATCTTTTAACATTTCCAGCTGACTTGTTTGACAAAAAAGAAACAGTCAAAAAAGATTTCCCGCATATAAACTTGATGACTACATACATGCTATCATGCTAAAAAAAGATGCTAAAGCAGCAAGTTTCTGGCAAAAAAGTTAGCATCTTTACTAAGAGGGTATGGAGATAAAGAAACAGCATTGTTCTTGTGATGAAAGTTAGAGCTAGTGAGTCCTGGTATTTTAGGTATGATAATAAAAAATGTGAGATCAGACTGTTATTTCATTCTAGCATAGCACTGTTGGTTGTTTAGCTTACATGACTGTTTGTATTTCTCAGACGGAAGTGTTATAGTTTAACTTTTTAAAAAAAATGTCTATGAGGATGAGGACTAACTGTTAAAACTGGCAAACATAATGTTATCTTGGGTAATGCTGGCTGGCTGTGGTGTAACATACTCAAATCCAATAAAGAACGTATGCTAATGTTAGCTAGCTAGTAAACTTGTTATCCAGATATGCTAACGGTTGTGACAGCTCAAATTAAACCATATAATCATACATTTTTAGTTCATTCCTTACACTCAAGCTCCTTTAGGTTTTGTTTTTGAAAAGCTAAAAATCATTATTCTTTAAAAACTCTTTAAAGGTTGAGTGTCATTAATATTTTTGCCATAAACGTAGTTTGACAGGCCTGCAGCGCCAAGCTACAGTAACTAGCTATTACTGAACTCTGTTAGGAGTTGGGGTTTATACAAAAAAAGTCAATTTTGAGATCAGCGAATCTTTGCCAGCACATGTGAAATTTCTAAGTGATAATTTTTCCCTCTGAATGAGCCACGAGTCATAATACCAGAACAAATGTTCTCCTTCCTCTGCTGAGGGAAGTGCAAACAGTGCTCAAAGAATAAAAGAGCAAAGGGAGACAAGTCATTATGTTTGCCATTGTGATCCATAATTACACAAGGAATAAGCAGCATGACTTTAAGGCACAATCTCACTCTGAGGGGTTTGGGATGTGAATTATTATGTCGGAGAAAATCATCAGCTAGGCACAAAGACCTGGCCCTTCAATCACTTGTAGGTGGTGTGCAGGGACATTTTCACAAAAAAAGAAAAAGCCCTAAACCTAAATTTTACATTTGTCAGACTGAAGGTAGCAAATGCTGCCTACATACTGTATCGTTCTGCTCATTTTCTTCTTTTTTTTGTGACTTCTGTTTGAAGCAGAAATGAAAAAAAAAAAAATGCATATTTTTGCTCAGCTTTTGCACAACTCACTGCTTTCCACATCTAAGCTGTTTCCATTGAGCCAAATTGTAAGTAGTTTTCTACAGAAAGCAAAAAGAACAAAAAAAAGAAAAGAAAAATCGAGTTTTTTTGCAAAGCGTGTGTGTTGAGATAGCAGCACGCGTTACACCATAAACTCCAAACCAAGCGGCTCAATATCACTGTGTAGTGTTATAGCAGTGTGTAGACCCTGAACAAATATCTCTATAAATATGACTCAGTGTACTATTAATGGTCACAAAGACTGTAAGTGGAACAACTATTTTTATGAAATGCAACACTATGGATATATTAACTTTTGCAAAAATCTTGTTTACCTGTATGATATTCTGAAACGCTGTCAAAATAAAAGAAAATCTTGACACATGACAGATTTATTTAGGACTTGCTGCTGTGTGATTTATTGATTTATTTTATTGAACAGTTGACGTAGAAGAAGTGCATGTTTAACACTTTTTTTAACTTATTTAATGGTATGTATTACAACTATAGCTCTGCCTGTGATATCTTTGCCTTTTGTATGAACTGATAATGAATGAGTGATAACACAGTATAAAACAGCTTTAATCATACTTTAAAGAATATTTTGACACTTTTATTGAAAGTAGCCTATGTAAGAACTGCAGGCAGTCATAATAGCAATAATAGTACTAAAAATTAATATTTTTGAGTTCATATTCATAGGCTTATACAGTGTTTTGTATCATTAATGATTAATTAACTTTTTATGGATAAACTAAAGATGCTTTATAGAGGCATTTGTAGTTTTTGACAAACAAATGTATACATAAGACATTTTAAATAAATAAAAAACATCTTAGTATTTGTTAACAATGACTTCATCTTCTATTATAAACCAAGCAGTGCAGGTCTGTGACAAAAATCGCTGTAATGCCCGATTTGGCCACATGGAGGCATCAGAGTATTTAGGTCAAGTACAGCAGACAAAAATCTAATGGTTTTTATGTATTGTGTGCACGTTCTGAATGTCTCCACTAGAGGTCAGTACAGACCAGACAAATATTTTTATGCTGTTTGGTTTCATAATTGTTGAACTTACATAAAGTTATTAGTCGATGTTTCCTCGGACAAAATGTTATAGGGATTTTTTCATCCACCGTGACGTTACAATTTTATAATCTAAAGAATATTAGGTCACATTTTAATGCAAAGTTATGCAGTTATGAATATTGTAATAGGTGTATATATTATCACGTGTGCATATTCACTTCCTCTAGTTGGTATTGTGGTTTTCTGAAGCACTTCCTGTTGCAGTATGTTAGAAAAACATGCAAAAGTTATTATAATTAATGTCTTATTCAAGGAGGGTATTTAACATTTTAGCAAACCTAAGACTTGACTTATTGTTTCCTTCAGTTTGTGTCACTTTGCTTCTGTTTTGCCCCACATGGGTGTGTGAACAAAATGTATTTGATCACATATCTAACATCTGCACAACATTAGTATGTAACAACAGTATGTGTACAGAGGCCTGTGCAGCAAACAGACAGGAAAAAGAAACAAAGGAGGTGAAGCACTGCAGGAGCCGGACGACGAGCTCACCTGCAGAGGCGGCGCTGGTCGGGCTGCATGCTGCCAGCTGGAGGCTGCTGCTTGGTGCCTCTGTTCTCCACAGGGGTGAATCAATCCAGAGCTCACGTCTCCACCAGGAGAACAACAAGCTTAATGCAGATCCAAAAGACTGCTCCTCCTGAAGAGACACCTAAGACATATGAGTTTAAGAACCACCTTCGACAGGTTTATTATATCACACTCGAAGGCAACGATATTGTAATATTAATATTTTAATATTTCACACATTCTTACGCTTGGCTCAAATTTTAGTCATATTCTGCAAACAGGGTTTTCTATTGCAGTATTATGAGTTGAAACTGTTCATCTAGGCTGCACAAATGACTGTTTGCCAGTAAAAGTTGCATCCCTGGAGTCTCAGTCGCATCTGACAGCTCACAGTGGCCTAATGTATCTCCCAAACACACACACACGCACTAACACACTCACAAATAAATGTAATTGACAGCATGACTCAGATTTTCACAGCAGTGCTTTACCTCCTCCGCCAACGTCTCTGGTGTTCTCCCTCGCTGAATTGCTTCATCCTGATGCATGTCATCAACGCTAAACATATTGCCAGTCAAAGTACTGCAGTGTGGAGATAACACGCAGCACAATGAGTCCATCCTCACAGAGAACTTCTCTCTCTACTACACATAAAAAATCTTTGCCAGCATCTCCACTGAAGATTTGCTCCCTCGTAATTAGATTTTCTGAGAGCTGCAGAGAAAATAATCAAGTCATTTGGGAGCAACACAGGCTCTACAAAGTCCTGATCAAGTACAGCTCCATGTGCAGTAATCTAAGATAAATTAAATATTGCACAGGCCTGCAGTGTTTCAACCATTAATTTCCATGTTAAACTACCTTCCATGGCTCTGAGGAAAACAAACGTGCAAGGGACAACAGCAATTTGCTGCACAACAAGGATTACCTCGCGAAGGGGCAAAGGGTTGTTCTGTCTGCCACTTTGAGGTTTGCAGGTCAAAGTCAAGCTACCTGCTCTTTATTCCCTCTTACACACTGTTTTTAAAGTTGCACTGAGCTTAGAAAAAAGCCAGACATGCACACACACTCAGGAATAACAAGCATTATTTGGAACAGTTTGTTAAACCTGTTCTACCGTGTGCACAGTTGTGTCATCTTGATTTTTAAATTTTTCCAGCTGAACAGAGATATGTTTTGTTGATTATATTACAGTATTATTATTGCGCAGCTGAAGCCAAAAGCAGAGTCGGTGCCCTTTGGCTAAGTGCAGTGAAATTCTGATGGACTGTGAGTCACAATCAAAGCACTGAGATGTGGAATAATGGCACCAATTTGAGTTTTAAGTGTCCTCCAGGTAACAGGCTGGATGTAATAACCGATGTGGTGGTATTTGATGCAGTGCACTTAATAACTTTAATTATATATCAGTGTTTTGCAGCCAGGGAGGCAAATTATCTGCTTTCATGCCTTATGTGGGCGTCAGTAGAAAGTCCCTGTTCTAACACGCTGATTTAGCTGCAGAAAGAACAGTGAGTTCAGTTTAAAAGCTATTGATGGATCTTTTTTATGCTAGTAGATAAACTGCATATTGTTTCAGCACATTTAGAGACGTTTGAAGTTTATTGCATCATTGAAGTAACATATTTAAATATGTGGAAATCAAATGAGTTGCACAGGCTAAATGTTCAACATGGGAGTGTATCAGTCCACATTATACTTCGAGTGAGGAAGTTTATTCACGGGCTTTAAGCACAATCTTGGATTCCAGTAGGCCTATACATGAAAATAATCTATGTGAAAACATGCAAAGAAAAAAAATGATCACTCGTACCCTTATATATATTCTCTATAAATGTTATTTTATGGATAAAGAACTTGATTTTCTAACTTTAATCACGATTTTACTTTTCACTTGTTAGGTCTCCGTGCATTTGCAGAACTTTTAATAAAAAAATAGCAAATTTTTAAGGGTAGACTGTCTGTCAAACTTAACACTTTTTTGTCGTATAAATCATTCAAATGTTATATTTAAGTGGCATAAAACGTTTACATTTTGTGTTTGACACAAGCCGAACTTCATAGTCATACAATTCTGGGAGAAGTTCTATCATTCCGCTTTTATACAACCAACCATCAACCAGGCCATGTTAACTTCTCAGATTTTTGAATGGAGTATGGCGTGACGCGCGGTCTGCATACGACAGAACGACGAGGGGAGGGCCCACGGGCGGGGTGACGCGCGCGCTGCCCACTCAGTGACTCGTATTTGTGTAGCAGTCCATCTAGCTGCGGTAGTCTGCAGACAGACAGGTAGTCGGCGGTGCCGAACTGGGCATTTTCGACAGTGGAAGTATCCCAGCAGCCAGAGCCCAGAGGCGGCCAGTGGGAGGAGGCATAGCGTCAGCAGCTGCCGCACCGCAGAGCCTCTCTGAAACCCGCAAGAGGAAGGAGCCAACCGCATCAACCGATGGCAACGGTAGGCAGCATTTTATGAAATTTTATTTTTTATCATCGTAAAACAATGCGGGTTTTGTTCATCGGGATCTGAATATGAATCGTGGGAGGCAGAGATCTGTCGTGGCACGCCGCTGCCGGAGCATCTTTCATTGGTTTTGTCGGCTGTTTGGTCGGAGCAACGGGACTGAGCATCAACACGTCGGGGCTGAAAATGTCTCCAAACACACCCAAGTGGTAAAAATTCGTAGTGTTTTGGCTTTAATTCCGTTCGTTTGTCTCAGTCAAAACCTGGTAGTTATGTAAGGACAGGGCGTGCAGTCAGCACGAAGTTGTGGCCGCCTCCGACAGCAGGGCGTCGGGCAGCTGGACAGCTCGAGCCGCAGTCAGCGTGCGAGCAGCAGCGGGAAGCTAGCAGCCGTTAAAGCCGTTAAGACAGGAAGTTAAGAAAAAATCCTTCAAAAGAAAAGCATGACTATTCCAAAATTAAAATGCGGGATGTAAAAATTATCGACCAGTTGATGCTTTAAATGATATAGTCGATTATTATTTTACAACAGCTACAAATTTTAAGTGTATGTGTTGTCCCATCTGAACTGTAGTGAGGAATATTAAAAATGATGTAACCTTAAACATCTTGGAAGTTTTGTCGGGGTTTTTGAACAAAAAATTATCACCTGGGAATTCTCTTCCAAAAGGGAAGGTCGTGAAGTAGGGACTGTAAAGTTCTTCAAAAGTAATGTCAGATTTTGAAAGTTTAATTAGCTTTGTAGCTTAAGGGACTTTAAATCTAGCGCCCAAAATGATTTCAGTTCCACTGGTTACCGTTGAATACCAGTTTCACTTAAAAACAGATACTACTCTCTGTCAAAAGCAAACCAAATGTCACACTCTTCTTCTGCCGGTTATGAAGTGGTTAAAACTGAGATTATTAGTCAGTTCATTGATTTTTCAATGCACAGAAAATAAATCTCCTACTATTTCAATAGGTGGTTAAACGTTTAAGTTTCCAGTAGAAGTAGACAAGTTTTGCTGCTTTGCTGTGACAAATTTAGATTTCGACTGTCAGGTGACTTGACATGTTATGAAAATGGACATTTTTAAAATATTTTCTCACGCTCTGTGGACCAGATAATGATTTATGGCCCTGCAAAAAAAGCTCTTTGCAGACTTCTTTCGTTTTATGCTGGAAAGATATACCGGAAATTGCATTTTAACAATGTTTTTATTTTAACACAGACAGAAAAGCTTTGGCACGGATTTATAAAAACCTTAATGCTGCTTTCACTGTTTTTCAGTCCATCGCAGTGATAAATAACAGTGTTTGTGTACAAAAAATGAGACATTATTACAAAGCGGAAAGGCCGAGCTGACCGGCCTAGCGTTTTTTCCTGTATGTGTGTGTGCATGTGTGTGTGCATGTGTGTGTGTATATGTGTGTATGTGTGGTTTGCCATGTGGAGGCGAAGCGTTTGAATCACCTCCTCGCTGATGAGGTCTTGCTCAGCGGTCTCATTCAGATGGCAGGATGCCCGGCTGACTCTCCTGAGCATGAATGTGCAACTGGGCAGCAGCTCGTGTTCACATCAGACGTTGGCTTGTGTGTGTTTTTATTTTTTTTCTGTAGAGGCAGATAAGCTTTGGCTTTCAAACGGGAATGTCCTCGCATGCCCCAGATCTGAAAGGATGTGTAGTGTATGCACAGGATTTTTTTTTTTTTTTAACTGTTCTTCGTTTGCATCTTTGAACAGGGAAAGTAAATTCCCATGATTTGCATGACTGTTGGACTAACCTGCTTTACAGCCTCATCTCATTTTGCATGCATCCTCATGATAATGACTGCATTGCTACATGCATCATATACGTGCATATTTTTCCATTTTTAGCCTGTTATAAAGGCAGTCATGTCTATTTAAAACTGGAATTGATGTCTTTAGAGGAAAGATAATTCAACCTTCATTTTATTTTGAAAGAATAAAACCTAAAACTTTATGTTTCTGTATACTTTATTGATCCTCTGGTCAGAGTTTAGTTTACAGTGAGTAAGTTATCATAGAAAGCATTAAAAGTTATGGGTTGATAAGCTTTATGTTTGTCAGGGGCTTCCTGTGTCTCTATATGTAGCATTTAATCGTCCTAAATCGACCGACCATTAAGTTGCATTTATTGTTTGCTCTTCATAGACTTTATAGTAGAGCTGCAGCTATTATTTTCTTTATTGATTAATCCGCCAATAACCAATTTAACTGTCTTGTTTATAAAAATAGTAAAAGAAAAGAGCAAAAAAAGCCTGTTTTAATTTTCAACAGGTAAAAATAGTTAACAGTGCTATAAGCAAGAGAAAAAGCTACAAATCCTCACATTTGAGAAGCTGTAGCAGGCGGATATAATGCACTTTTTGCATTAATAATGTCTTTGATCATCAAAATATTTGCATATTAATTTATTGTGAGTTAAATAATCAACTTGTCGCATGTAACATAATTAAAACAGTTCCATCAAGGATGGATGGAATTGTTTACTTTTTTTAAGTCTGTCAGAGTGGATTTTTCCTTTTTATTGACACAAACATGAATAATTCACACACAACAGATCAATACTAGATGTTTATCTTTGTCAGATAAATTGACTGTGTTGAGGAGAAAGTGTCCATATTTTAGTTCCAAGAATCAACTCCTACAGTAAAAGGAAAAAATATCCCCATAGCATGAAGAAAAGACATGTATTGCATCTAAATACAGTACAATGATTGTACTTTGTATTCAGAAAAGGTCCAACATAGAGTATCAGTATGTGATTCAGTGCAAACCGTGAGCAGATTTTCCTCCTTAAAAGGTGTTTTTGGTCGCAAATTTAGCTCGTCACCATCTGAGCTATAAGAGGCAAAAAGAGTCTTGAGCTAATTTCTAAATTTGGATCACAAATAGAGCTCTAATTATCATCACGAGATGACCTATATTTTGTTCTCAGATTAGAGTTAGGTAAGTGTGCACGCATGTACGGGAATGTGCACTCTCTTATTTATTTATAGCTGCATGGATGCTGCCAGAAAGTGTTTTATTTTCAAACCTGGCTTCTTTTCATGGCTTTTAAACTCACACATACGGCTGCTGTTTTTAGTAGCTGGAGCTTTTGTGTCCATTAACAAGTCTGAGGAGTTAAGTTGTTGGATTTTAAAACAAAGAATGCTGCATGGCAGATCTAGAAAGTCCCCTTTTTTGTCTTCCAGGTCCTGTCTTTCATATATGTGTGCACCCTCTCCTCCTGTGCACTCTTAACCTCCAGCCACGACTGGTCCTGCAACCCTCCCATCAGCCCTCTCCTTTATTACCCTTTATCTCTACGTTTCAACCTCTGCTTTGCACATGTGCGTCATTTCTCTCCTGTTGCAGCTCTCTATAAATCTTTAAATGGGAAGTAGATGTTTCTGCTCTTTCCAGTCATCCTCCTCCATGTGTTTCCATAGCAGAGGGAGTGTGGTACAGTGAGTGAGAGCATAGGCATGATGGGAAAGCAGCGTGGGAGATTTGGTCGGGGTGAGGGGGTTTGTATCGTGCCTTCTTTCCAGCACATAAACGGCCGCTGCGAGGATGTAAATCTCTTTATATTCTTGGTGGTGCCAGTCAGTGCAGTGCAGGTGTGTGTGTGTGTGTGGGTCTGTGTGTGTGTGTGTGATGGGTGGAGGTAGTAGAACACCTGGTTTATTGTCGGCAGTAAAAGAGGGAAGCTCCCAGTTGATGTCAGTTCTTATAACGTCATCCTTAAGGCCACAGTATAGTTTGATTGGTGGCCTCTGTGGAACAGCAGTGCTTTAAGCTAAATGCTAACATAATAAAAACAATGTTATGGGCTAATATTCACAGGGTATGATGTTCATCATGTTTATGTTCTGTTATTAGCATGTTAGCATGCAATTAATTGCTAATTAGCTTTAAAAACAAAGTGCAAAAGTAAACACAAGCTGAGGCTAATGGAGATGTAATTATATTTACATTCATCTGGTTGCAAAATTAAACTTTTGACCTGTTGATGGCGCTACAGAGAAGGAGGGGAGCATGAATTCTTGTGCTTGGACTTTGGTTAAAGCTGCAGGTGAATTTGTCAGATGTTTTTTATTGTCCAACAGAACTTAAACAACAAACTTAAAAAATGTCAGTTTACAAATAAAAGCACAGATTGATGAGAAATCAGAGGAGAGTTTATTGCATTTTTATTGCAAAATTACATAAAAAATGATCAGTGTAGGTGTTTCATTTTCATTTCACTGACTGAATTATGTAATTGGTCAATCATTGTTTCTACCTTAGCATGAAGCAAAGTTCAAACTTGTCACTGGTTGTAAAGAAAGTTCCCTATAAACGTCATGGCGGCGCTAGAATCAGTCAGGATATCACTTAAGTCATTGGGAATCGTCCTCTGGGTGCCATGAAATGTCTTTAAAAATGTCTTGAGATGTCCCTTTGCTTCTTATGATCAGTCTAATAGGAAGATAACATCTTTCATCTGTTGCCTGAGCAGTTGAGCCTCATTTTTCTCATTCAATGTTTTTGCTGATGAAAGAACTTGACAATCAACATAAGAAGCTTCAACCTTGCTGCAATGTGAAAGTACGCGGGGGAAAAAATAGTTCTTCCTTGATTGCTTGTCATGTGTTTGAACCACAAGATGATTATTGCTGTTTTTACCTTGTAATCATACCAATTAAACCAGTATCAGAGCTTTTACAGAGCTGGATGTCTCTTTAGCAAAAATAGGAGGCTATTACTATAAACCCAGCCAATTTTAGAGCCTGCTAACTGATTCTCCTGTTTAAAACTGATTGGAAACCACCAGCTGGATTGAATGGAGCTTAGCTGCAATGTTCAAAACCTCTTGCATGATCCTTTTTTTAATTTGAAGGCTCAAGCAGATGTTGTAAATTAGCAGCAGTCACCTTTCAACACCCTCTACATCTGTGGCTCCTGTAAGCCTCCTGGCTCTCAATAACCAGCGGGGAATATTCCAGAGGGTTGTATGACATTGAACCCCACATGGACATGGGTGCTCTTTTTAACTGCGTGTCACAGGAGGGTAATGGAGAGGATTTAGAGGGCCGTTCTGGCAGCGAGTCACTCAGTGTTAATCGACGGATCACACCGAAGAGACTCTCTGAAAACCCCCCGTAAGACACCTGATAAAGTGTGCATATCATAATCGAATGAACCTAATTGAATTTATAATAACTTTCCATAGAATGACTGCAAAGTGCTTTAACGAAGAGAAGGGGATTAAACGCACAGATTAGGGCGAAATAAAGAACAATGTCAGAAAGAGCAAGTTAAAAAATGTGCATAAAATCAATACAGTCATACAGTTTATTCCCATGCTGATGCTGGATTAGACTTCACCTCCCTGCTGTCGTCTCATTCAGCGGCCTGTGTGACCCTGTGAGCTGACAGCTCTTTGAAAGGGGAAGTGAGTGTCTCGCTGTGTGATGAGCCGCCGGCTCTTGCGACATTACTTTCTCAGTTACTACAGTTGTTAGTTGCTTCTCCAGAGACATGATGGTGCAGGTAGTTTCTACAGTGACGCATTTTGAAGTACTTATGCAACCTCAGCAGGTTGGTAAATCCAAAAGGTGTGGCCCCCAAAGCTATAATTTGTGTTAGTACAAGGTGAAACTTAAATACATTTGGGTTAAGTGTCCTGATCAGACCTTCCCACTGGAACAAAAAACATGTGTCAGGTCTTCAGAGTAACTTCTGTACATAGTTTAGGAGAAACATAAATCATTTCCTCTTTGAGTTTTTTGCTAATTAATGCTTCAGATTTTATCTTTACTTCCTTGAAGTGTTGGGTTTTTTTTTTTTGCAAAGGATGAAAACAGAAAAGCATAAAAGGATGAAGATGTGACATGAGTTTAGTTTGACTTCAAAATCATCGTCAGGAGAAGGTAGAAACGTTCAGTAAAATCATTAAGACAGCTTTTCACAGAAGGTTTCCACGTGCATGTGCTGCAAATTTTGTTGCAAATCAATCAATAGATGACCAACTCAGCTTGAGCTGAAAGTTAGAAAAGGTAAGACGAGTGAAAGTGAACCTTCGTCTTTGTTTTGTAATCGCACAAACAACAAAAACCCAAATTTCCTCATTTTGAGCTGCTGAAAAGTCTGATTCTCTGCGGCTGTTTGTTTAAGCAGCATGTCAAACAAGTGCGACCTCTTCACCTCCACGAGACAAAACATCCAAACAAGTGGCCTGCAGGCAGCTCGTGCCTCGGGCAGTTATGCACTTAGTTGCTTTAAGGAGAAGAAGTTTACATTTCTCCTCTTTGACTCGCTTTTAACTGTGTTTTTTTAAAGGATCAGAAGGAGTTAGCTCGCGGGGCTAATTTGAAATGACGTTCGTCTCGGACCCCATTAGAGATGTCTGTGACAGGGTGGCCCAACCTTTGCTGTCTGTGTCTGGGACACTTTGGATGAACGCCCAGCCTCCCATGCATGGACAATAAGGCTGCCAGCAGCCAAGGCCATGCACAGCTTCCTCTATATAGTTTAAAGTCTTTTCTTTCCATCAGACCTGAGCATAAACATCTAACAGGGTATTTCCTCTCGTTTCCCTGCTGATTAATCGAACAGAAACGATGGAGCGGGAGCTCGTTGTGACTTCCTCCTCCACACAGGTCACACGGTGCATGAGAGTCTTGGCCTGGAGGAGATGAAGGCAGCGACTGGCAGGGCTGCTTTGAATTGAACCATGAGGCCATTAGAGGAAGAATGCAGGTGGATCAAAGGCAGTAAATTGGCCTGTTTATCTGGCATTTAATTAGCGTGTCGTTACTGACTGCGTGGCAATGCAGTCTCCCCATATATTTACCGTTAGCATAAATGCTACCTTATTTTACTCGTTGATCACAGATTTATTGCTCAAACCTTCACTGATTGTAAGCACACGGTGCTCACACAGTATAGAGATGTAATGATTCCAGCTCAGACCTCCATTATTTTATTTTCATTAGTTTGTAGTTGTTTTCTCTGCTTTTTTTATGTTCACCAGCTGCTTTATAACTGTGTCTGTCGGCTGTTTCGTGCTTTGCAGGTTGTATACAGTCAGTTTATCAGAGCTTTTATGCTCAAAGCAACTGCAGCTAGAATTTGCTGTTTTTCTGAGTTCTTATGACAGTAATTTGAATATCCTCAGATACCGAGGTGATGATTAGAGAAAGCAACAGCTTTGATGGAAATAGGAATTAATGAAATTTAGACTGAAAACACTTTAATTAATAGGCAGAGACAAAACATGAAGCTAAAAGACATCACTCTGAGCTTTGGGAATAGTGTTTTGTGACCTTTTGTAGACTAAGTGAATAAATTATGTTCAAATTAACTGATGATGAATAATAATCATCAGTCACTGCATTATTAATGTCTTGTACAGAAATTAGACTCTTATAGTCTCTCCCCTATCGCTAATTTTAAAGGAACTGTGGTATCTTCTGTAGTGATGCTGTAAAGATGTTAATGAAGGAATCACCGCTGACACTGACTCGTTTGCGTTTAATAAAGTTTATTACAAAGAAGCACAGTATCAACCAGGCATCCCAGACTGCCTGAGAGAGCATTCAAAGCCAATACGAATCTCTGATGTACAGCTCAAACATTTCACTTACATACCGTACCAACTCTACGTGGATTGAACCCTTCAGCTGTCAAGCACTACATGTGAAAGTTGTCTATTTCATGAAAACAGAATGAGTCTACAAAAACAGGATGAACTTGTAAGGCTTCAACTTCAAGGCCATATGATGTTGCAACACAAGTTAGCACACAGAGAAGATGTTTCAAACCATATAAGGACATAGTAAGAGATAGCAGTAGATAAGAAGTGTTAAACCATATAAGGTTATAGCATAATGTACCACAGAACCATGTTTAAATGAAGCTTTAAGGAGAAGCCTTGCAAAGTTACCTGTTTCCTTCAGTTTTCCACCACTTCAGTCACCCTGACAGGAAGTTGCAGCTCTTAGTGGCTCCTCTGAGATCACATCCTCACTCCAATCCCAGGAAGAGAGCAGCCTTTCTTTTTAATCTCTTTTGCTAGCTTGGTACCCAGCAGACAGCCAAAGCTGATTGCATCATCTTTTCCCTGAAACGCACAAACACACACACACACACACACACACACACTCTCACACTACCGCCGCACCAACGAAAGCAGCAGCCCCGTCCTTCTGGCCCAGATATATTTGTCTTCCATTCATAAAAAAATTAGCAGTAACAACCACTCTGTCATGCTCGCATCGTCTCATCTAGACAGGAGTCTGTTTGTCATATGCTTCAGCTCCACTGCAGCCAGCGAAATGTGTGATTTTTTTGTGTCCAATTCACTGAATAAAAAGATTAGGATGGTATACGGTTTGGATCCTGTTGCATTACTGTAGCATAATCTCTCCACTAGCAGCATAAATCTAAAATAATCTGTGGATGTTCATGATTCTTGTGTATAAAACCATCAGTGTTGTTTTTTTGGTTTTTTTTGCCCTGCCTCTAATCTGCATGCTGCTGATGGATGGATGGGTGGATGGATGGATGGATGGATGGATGGGTGGATGGATGGATGGATGAGATACTCAGCAATTGATGCCAGAGCTCCCTTGTCATTAATTATAAACCTGGCTGGCAGCAGCACAAGCAGAGGCTATCAAGTCTGAGTGCAAATAGTGCATTACTCTTAGTGTCGTGTCTTCACTGTAATCTATCTTCGCAGCGGATACCTGATTAAATGACTTGGTCACTGATATTGGTTTCCATGCAAGTGAGCCGCTTGTTGCTCAAACGCACGGACAGGTCGTTAAGTTTAAGATGGCGTATAGATACGATACATCACACTGCCGAGGCTTCAGCTTTAAACTCATGCATATAAATGTGAATATAAAAAGGAAAAACTTGTGAATTGAGAGAAAAGAGTCCTCAGATATAAAGTAATTATTCACCCCTGTGCTGGGTAAAATGGCTTTTAGCGTCACAAGTAAATAACAATATTTCTGCAATATATCACATGACATCATAAATGTGTATAAAATGCATATAAAATATGACATCTTTTTCCAAAACAAACCTTTCTGAGCCTGATGTGTCCATGACAGTGGAAGCATTGAATTCATTTGTCTCAAAAAAAGCTAAAAAATATTATTAAAAAGTCTCATGTTTCATTCACAAAGGACAGTGACTTTTTGTATAAATGCCAATAAACTAAATTGTGCTTGAGAACAGTTGAATCTTACAGCAGGAAGCTTTAAAAATCTGTTTAGTGTTTTCCATCAGCAGACCTGCAGGAAACCATTCATCAATTTTGCTACTTATGTGCTTCAAGGTCACAACAATTTATTCCTGATATTTCTCTGAGTTAGAGTTGCAGTATAAACTAATAGTACTGTCAAATCAATGCCAATAAATTAGCATACTTAGTAGGTAATTGCTTGTCTACTAAGTATGCATATATGCAAGACCTTGTTTTCTGACGTATGAGCTTGTTGTAATGGTCGTGCTTGTTGTCTGCGCTGGTTTTCCATCATTCTTTGACCACGAACACAGTTGGACGTTTCCATTCTGTTGTTGACTCCTCAGACCTGCTGCAGTTCAACAGGAACAAACTCCGATCTAATTAGATTAAATATAATTTGGAGTCCGACCAAATCGTGTCAGAGTGGAAACGCCAAGACCTCTAATGTTAATTAAATTGATGTTGAACACGATTACCTGTTTTTTTTTTTTCTGTAACACTTACGATAAGAGGAGGACAACAAGCCAAATCTATCAAATTAGCGAAACACATCAGGTCACAAATCACAAATTTAAATAAAGTGCTACTGAAGACTTCTGACATCAACAAAGTTAATACAGTCAGCCAGCAGGGGGGTTTCTGTAACTAAACATACTGTAATTAAACAGGACAAATGAAAACTGGTAAATGAGCATGTAAACATACACTAAGATATATATATTTATATCCAAGTAATTGTAATTTGGTACTAATTAACAGAGGAAATCAGTCACTATGCTTCCAATTAATTAATTCAAATTAATTTCCACTGCATAGTAGAGTCTTTTATCGGATCAGCTTAGCATGCAATGTTGTGAAATTTGTCTGTAAACAAGCATATAGTTAAATATATATTAGTCAATTTTTAATTGAGCTTCTAATTTGAGTAAATTCCTTATTTTAGCTTTAGGCTTTACAAATTTACACAACTAATCCATCTTGATTCAGATTAAAGGCAAACTCAGACCAAAGAGACGAACAAAATCTCAAAAGTAAACACAGGCAAAAATCTATAAATTAAACATTAAATCAGTTAAGTATTTATTACAGCTTGCATGGAGTTATGAATTTGGACGATGCTACTGAAAGTTATCAAAACGTGCCCAGAGTGAACTTATCATATGGGGCAGTGAAGGCAGCATGAAGAAACGGCCTGCAGAGCCTCACTGATATTCTGCTCAGTGACTCTGTCCCACATTAGGACAATGAGCCTGCAGGAGAAGTGACAGTGAAGTCATGGCCTGCAGACTGCGGTCCATCTCTGTTTCCATGGTAAGAGGATGACACTGCCGCGTCAATTAAGGCCTGTTTCCATCATCGCTGCATGTCCACATATGTGAGCTTGTGAGGCGGCTGAAAGCGAGGGTCTTTTGTCAGCCGCTGTGTTAATGGCTACTTCAAGTGGATCATTAAAGACCAGTGGGCTCTCTGCTGCTCGGGGCTGTGTGGGTATTTTTTTGCAGTTTGTATAAATTACAAACCCACGGCTCCAAGTGCATGCTGGGTGAAATGAAACAAATCCACGGTGCGGTGTCCTAAAAGTATAGTTCAATAGTTCACACAATAGTCAAAGTAAATTATATCGTGAGACGTTTAAAGGATGAAAAGGATGAATCATCCCTTTTAACCAGGCGTGGTGTCTCATCTTGTATAGGCAAAGCAATGCATTATGGGGTTTTTGACACAATCTAGTGTACATGCTACAGCCTGACTGACACTGTGGCCTTTGAGGCTTATTATTTCAACTAAACAAGCAGTTTTCCATTACTTAAACACACAATATGTGTCTTAATCCATTCGCAAAGCTATTAAAATGTCAAAATCTTGTGCTGCCTAGCTGAATGTAATCCTTAGCTGGAAAATATTTGACATACATGGCATACATTTGTGAAAACCAGAAATTGCGTTTCTATAGCCACACCTTAGTTTGAATAAAAGGTGTTGTTCCAGCTGTGGTTCTGTTAAATGTTCTTCCATTAAACAAACATCCCCGAGTGTTTAATAACTTGTTCTGTTTAAACATTAAAGGTTAAGCAACCACATTCAAATATGACCTCCTTGGTGAAGGTGATAGTTGTGACCAATACATAGTTAATGGACACTGAACAGCTGAAAATTTAACCGTAGAAACTGAGAAAACTGTAATTTTCATGTAACTATCATTTCTCTGGTCTAACTTACTCAGTTTTGCATTTTATGTGAGTTTAGATGCTGGGATGAGTTGTAAATGCCCAGACATTCAGCTTGTAGAGGATCAAGTGTTGACTGCTGAACCTAAAGATCCTTTTTTTATTATTAATTATGCTGCTATTTTATGTTAATGGTCTCTAAAAATCTGAAAATGGGAAAAAATTCACATCATACTTCCCAAAATCCAAGAAAAAAAAATCAAATTGCTTTATTTATTCAACTAACAGTCCAAAATCAAAATATTTATTATCAAGGGGGAATAAGAAAACAATAAATATTTATTTTCAAGCAATGGGAACTGGATAATTTCATGGTTGATCAATAATCAAAACAGCTGCCAATTTTCAGTTGGTATGCTATTTGTTTCTGCTGCAGATGACTCACTCAAACATCTGACAAAGTGCTAATTAAATGCAGTTTCTGTTATTTTACTGTTTTTTTAAAGAGTACAAGTAAGACCCAATCTGTTGCTTGATTTGTGATTATTTTGGCTTTGCAAACAGTATTTTTCACCTGTGCTGCAATGTTAAATACAGAGCCTCTAAGTGTTGTTTTTTCAAGTAAATAAGATGATGGGATGGTTGACTCCCAAAGCTCAGAATCTCATGGATAAAAGTCAAAATTAAAGGCTGCTACTTCATCTCTAATTACCATCAGTAAGAGGAGACAGATGTGGATTTGTTACTTGAAGGAGGTGCGTTGGTTTCATATCATGATGCATGTTCGTGACCTCCTGGCCGAGGCTGCAGCACTCGGAGTAAGATTGCCAGTCTGGTCCTGCGCCAGGCGTTAGCTGACACCGCAGCACCCAGAGGCTCCGTCGCTCAGAGATGGCTGGTGTAATTACAGAAATCTCTCCGCCATCAGACATAATGTAGACAAATGCACCGATGCAAGTTCACAGAAACATAAGCTCTCTCTCACACACACACACACCCACACTGACTCTACCATGGCCGGATATCTGATATTGAGCAACAACCTTCATGTGTAGATACAAAACTGGTTTGTGGTTTAATAAAAAAGATTAAAGAGACACTGCCTAAATAAATCCTTGAAGCCCATGGCTAATATAATTAATTCTAATTAGATTAGCCTTTAGCTGCCTTGGAAAAAAAAAAGAAGGAAGTGGGAGAGAAGACTGCTGGTTTTTGTGCCGCAAGATAATCTTGGATAAGGTCCCATAAAAGTGCCGTGCAATTACGTGGGGGTTTTTTTTAAGGAGCAATGTCCCAACCTTTCTTGTTGGAGCGGAGGAGTTGAGCTGGAGGATGCTGGAAAAGATTAATAGCGACGCATCATTAGGGAGTTTAATACGTGACTACTTTCCATTAAAAGCATTGAATTTCAGAGGTTGACTAAACCTTGTATTATTTTGAGGAGTGTTCACTTTGCCAAAAAATACTCCTGAGCTCCAAGTAATAGCAGGCATGCTAGGCTTCTCACGCTTTTGATTTGAAGCTTAAAATTTTGAATTTTAAGTTTGATAGAGTTTAATATCTCCACATTTTGAATCACAGGGGCTGTGATAAAAGAGATTCAGCATTTAAAGAGACTGGAGGGTTGAGTCATTGTATTAAAAACAAAAAAATTGAGTAAAAGTGCAAGAAATTTAACCGTTTTCCTGCCCTAACACAAGCTGCTGGTTGCTAGCATGTTAAGCTAACTAGCTTACCACATACAGTACTGAGAGTTAATCCTAAAGCCAAGTATCCTTCTTGCCAACATTAGTTTGTGGGTTTACATGTTTCATTTAATTGTCTTCACAGTTATTTTAGCTGCTGAGTTGTTTTTTTAGTGTAGCCACTGTGTAGTATTTAATTGTTGTTGGGAAGCTAATGCTAACAGAGTTCAGGCTAATGTTAGCAGCTCTGTTTTGTTTTTGCTTCTTGTTGTCATTGGAAGTTTACAATCAAACAAACATAAGATAACATCTTCAACAAACAGTTTTCCTTATCATTTAAAAATATTTTCTTTTCTCCATGATAAAAATAAATAATGGTTAAAAATACAAACAATTATGTAAGCTAAACAGGAGCAAAAGTGTAAGGAATAGATTCAACTTTGTAATTATCACTCTTTCATACTGTTTTTGGCAGTATGATACAGTGTGACATGATAACACAGAAAGCTTGACAAGTGTTGCAACATTAACTAAGAGATGCATGCATGACGAAAATTCAATTAGATGAGTTTTATCACTTTTTAATCTCTCTTTTTTTCTTTTCTTTTTTCAGCAAATGTTTTTTTTATTACTAATCCAATCTCACGATCTGGTCGCCACCCCAGCCTCATCCTGTCCCTCTGGCTTAAAGAAAGACTCAGACTTTCTCATTTCCTCTCCACTTGAGATTGTCACAGAGACAAGAACCATAAAAAGCCTTTAACAGTGTGTTGACAATGACAACGTTAAACATTAGAAGCATTATTGTTTCCTGTAGGAGCTGTGGACGATTATAATTGCTTCTGTGGTTATTAAAACTAGATGTGGACAGGTTGAAGTGGATGTAGATGCAAAACATGGTGGCGCATGGTGTGTTTTAGTCCTCTGTCTCACACTGAGCAGATGCCCTCTCATTTAATTAATCCACCTGTCTTCAAAGGTAGCATGACTGCTTTATAGAGCATATTTTTAATCTTTTGAGTTTGTTTTCCTCCATTTCATGCATTTAAGAACAGTTATTGTGGAATAGGCTTTGCGTGCTGCCAAAACTAAGGATGTAAATTCAATACTGTACCAGAACACATCATGCATAGTAACAAATGGATGTCAAAGCTGCTCCTATGCAGACTCTGTGTTAGTGGAGGCTTAATGTCTAGGAGTCGTGACTTGTTTGGCCCCTGAAACTCTCCTCTTTCCTGGCTTGAACATTACTAGTTGGATCTTTTCCTGTTAGAAGTGTCCATTTTGGCACCGGGATTTAAAAACAACTGCCCGCAGTGGTGGTACACTTAACTCAGCTTTTCAGGGCTTTTTTTTTTTTTATTTTTTACAACGTTGGCACTGTGTTATTTAGTGAAAGGGACTGACTTCTCCTTTGTGCTGTTTGGCACTGGCATTCAAGTTGACTAATGCTCCCTTAATTATTGGCTGCATTTAGCAGCATTTTGCTCTTTCTAATTTTCCCACACTCCCTCCCTCTTCTGCCTTCCTCAGCTTTTTGTCCATTTATAATGGTCTCTGCCAGTGTGCAGCTGTAGAGCTCAGTTTTTGTTTTTTTGTTTTTTTTTTTTTGCTTGTATCTCCAGCAGCACACAGCTGACCCACTATTAGAGGGGTTTGTAAGAGGAAAGGCCGGAGGCAGCAGAAGGACTGCAGAGCTGAGGCTTAAAACAACTCGCCTCTGACAAACAGCATGGACCTCCCGGGGAGAGAAGCTCAGAGGAAAAAACACAGAAAAACCCTCAGTTAGAAGAAAAGGAAACATTAGATAAGGCCAGAGTGCAGCCGCATTAGCTGCAGACAACAGTAAATCTGGATTCTTATGCCTGGAGCGTCTCCAGGCTTATTTTCGAAGTGACCCTGAATGACTTTGAACATGACGCGGTACTTTGTCAAGATGGCATCATAACCTGAGACGCTGGTCCCTTAAGGTTTTTAGTGCTCGTCCTTGCTGCCTATTACTTTTCCTCTCATGTCATAATGCCGACTCTAAGAAGGATGCTGTCTTATTTGTCAGTATCAACATGGCAAGGTTAATCCTGGTAGACACCAGCTGAGCTTTATTCAGCTTGTCTGCATGTGATTGATGAGGTCAACCAGGATAAAGTTCAGAGCATAATAAAACTTTTTGTATCAAAAAATAGGGTCGTCTTCCAACCTTTATTGCTTGAGAGACATTAAAACAAAGCATTCTCCTTCTTTATGCTACTCTTAGAAAGATATATCTCTACTTGTTACATGTTTAGTGAAAGAATAAATTTCCCTTACCGGACTGTTTATTTTTAATCATTTTGAGCGGCCTGAAGCTGTAAAAATGTTCTCTTTTTAAAAAAAAAAAAGCCAAAAAAAGGGAAAAGTCTGTGAAGTCATGTCACAGAATTTTGATTTTCTCATCCTACCTCTTGTAAAATGTAATTCAAATGTCATAGCGTTATTGAGTGATCTGTGCAAACATGTCTCTTTTTATAGGCATTTTAAAGCATTTTATGCACAAGTTGGAACTTGCAGGTTGTTAATCTTTAATGTATCTTTTGTAGAGATATTACAATTTCTGTAAAAGAAAAGGGACAGGCTGGACTTTTTGTCGACCGGTTCAGCTCCTGCGTTCATGCTGGCTTGAAGGAGGAGCTAGCTGGACATCAGCCTAACTGAGAGGGCATGGGGAGAAGCAGGAGGTGGGGTTGTATAACCTCAGAAGAATGCAGCAGTGGGTGTATGTGCGTGTATTTTAGTGACACGCATCCAGGATTTGCCCATCCATTCCAACACTTTTCCAGCTGCAGGAACATTCCCGTTGTCAGGCGTTAATCTGCAGTGACTTTCACCCCCCCTGCACTTGTCCTTGTGTCCACAGGGAATCTCTGTGAAGCACTAAACTGGAATGTCAGGGGCCTCAACTGAGGACCTTGAATGACCTTTTTTTTTTTTATTTTAGCGTTTGTGCATTCAGAGCACTAAATCTGCAGATATCATCTGGTCTGCAAATTATAATGTGTCAAAATTGGTGTAAATCTCGAGCTCTGTGGACTTCAGCTCGGCCTCTTTGCGTAAAACCCAGGCCTTAGTTTCTGTGACGCCTCTTTTCCATTGCGAACAAGTGGAAGAATAAATCAAACACACACACACACCTTTTTCTGTGAGTGTGAGTGTGTGTAAGGGAACGTAACACAATATTGCATGCACAGACAGCAGAATGGAAGGAAAGCGAGTAAATACAAGATTGTTTTGTTATCTGGGCCATGTTTGGCTCAGGAGGATTTGGTTTCCTTCATCTGTCTTTGGGCAGACATGCCGGGAATCTGCAGCCCAGGAGAGAGGATGAAAGAAGCAGAGAGGAGGGAAAAAAAAAAAAAAAAAACCTACTTATGTACAAATCACAGCTCGGCTGCATCAGGAAAAAAGTGCTGACGGAGCGTCTGCCTTGGCTAAATGTTGTGCTGTTGTTGCCAGGTGTGAATTTCTACAAACTATCGTCCCATCAGCCCTTTTTTTTTTTTTTTTTTTAAAGCCTGGTTGGCACCGTTCTCCCTGCTCCTGTGATTGGTTAGAAAAGGAGAACGTTTCCGACCACAGACAGGAAGCCGTCTTTAAGAGTTCTGCGATGTATGGGTGCCTGGTTGTCATGGTTACAAACACATGGACAGCAACTTTAACAGCATGGTTGCGAGCTTGTAACCGACACATCACACACTGACTGATCGGAGACACACACGGCTGAAGTCACGTGACGGCTCAGATCGCTGTCAGCTGTAGTCTTTTATTGTTTAAAGGGAAATCAGGGCGAAGTCTGAAAACTGTAAATGTTTGGCAGCAAAGTAACCATCAACAGAAAAACCCGCAATAAAATCCATAATATCATGTGTTCCTGTTATGTCCAAAGCCACATAGGTAAAGATAAGCTGTGCTGCGTCTTTAGATTGCTATCAGTAGCTTTAATGTGATTTTTTATGAGTGGCTTTTTAACAAACTGGTCATATTTTAGTCTTTCTCACCCCAAAAGTAACTTAAATATATAATAATAATATATCATAATTTCTTTAAATATTCCCTCTACAGAAAATGGTGGAGCATTAAGGGTAATATCTTTAATGAGTGTGTTGTTTAATAGCTTCAGTGATTTGATGGGACGGTTCTTGCCTGAAGCTTGAAGCAGAGTTTTACGACTTAAGGGACAAGCATGACTTTGATAAGGGGGCCAAACATTTATTGCTACTATTTTCGGTTCTCATCAATACAATCTTTATTAACATGAGGCTTTTCTGCAGCCATGAACTTCACATGCACTCCCTCATTTCCTTAAGTACCCATAAAAAAAAAACCCGCTGCTGCGTTGTTGTATCAGAGGGCAACTCTCCCTCTAAACTAATCTTCTACTAAGATAGAGTTGCAGTAAATGCAGTAAAATATAATAGATTGTATTGAATTTATTTGAATCCTTGAACACCAATAACTCAGTTGATAGACGGATCCATGTCTCAACTAACTGGACTTGTATGTTCGTCTCAAGCAAAAATGCAAACATTTGTTTGCTCTATCTGCTCCAAATGTTAAGATTTGCTGGGTTACTTACATCACTTTATAGTAAATTAAATATCTATGGGTTTTGGTCGATCCACCGCGATCAGGGTCACTACAAGCAGCTGAGCTTGTATCTGGTTTCTCTGTGCGTTTCAGGAGCCTGTAGGACCTATTTGATTGTGCTGAAGTAGCAGATGCAGCTCCTGATTTATTGTATTGAGTTGGCCCAAATAAGCACACAGAGTCCATTACACTCCCAGCATTAAAGCAGAGATTGATCCAATTAAGTTTCCATAGAATGAATGTGGCTGCACATCCAGAAAAATGTCTGAAAAATACAGAAAGAATGACAAAGAGTTCAAATCTGGGTCGCTTTATCTTGGGTAAACGTGTGTCTTAGCAAGGTGAGGCAGCTGTGTTTGAGTCATTTTATCATTCTGACTGCCTTTTTCAATGGGTTGAGATTGTGGTGTGAATGTTGTGGCGAACCAGCAGGGCTTCCAGCCACTGTTGATTTAGATCTGTTGCCATGTATATCTCATCATGGGAGGATAACCCTGAGTCAACACGACAAGCTGCACTCAAAAAAAAAAAAAAAAAAAGTCCCCTCGCACACAACTATGACCTTGTGGAACGAGATAGAGGTCACGCAAACAAAATCACATCCAGGGATGGTTAATGATGTCATGCAGTATCTCCAAAACAAGGTTAAAGTGTTCTTGGCGTAACTCTGGGAGCAGATAGGCGATAATCCAGTGGAATATTGTCATATGATGTGATTGCAGTTGCACATCTTGTGCTGCTGTGGTTTCTGTCCTCTGATTAGGAGGGGCAGAGATGATAAAGACATAAAGTCAAGTGTGTGTGTGTGTGCGTGTGTGTGTGTGTGTGTGTTTGTGTGTGTGCATGTGTGTTAATGCTGACTTCAAAAGGCTCTGGCTCAGTTTTATAACTATTTCTTTGCCAGAATGGGTGATATGTTAACAACATTTTGCATAATGATGATGGCAAATGTGTGAAAAAATCACATTAAACTCAATAAACTAAAATATTTAATGCCAAAAACTATTTCACTGTCAAGCATCACATAAGAGGAAACTCCCAAATTATGATTATTTTGTAAGTTTGTATTATAATTTGGGCAAAAATAGCAGCTATTTATATTATATATTAATAATAACAATAATTTTTTCATGTAATCAGTAAATTTTACAATGTGACATTTTAACTCTGCTTGTTTTGTCTGACCAAAGACAATTGTTTTACTATTATAGGACATTATAATTTAAAAATCTGGAACCAGTAAATTTTGCCATTTAGGAATCATGGAATATTACACATTCCTTTACAGCACTCAAAGTATTAGCTGAGCTCAGCACAATTCCGTTGAATTTCTTTAAATAAGGACTCTAAAACACAGACGCTGCAGTTCATAGTTTGCATCTTAACCTCCAACCTGCAGGAGAAACTCGACATGTTAAACTCATCATAAAAATAATAGTATATGACTGCAGCCTGTAAACTTCCCTCCTCCTCTGGAGAGCACAGCCTTTTTTCCTGTGGACTCATCAGCTGACACACACACACACACGTTGAATTGCCCCTGAACATTGCCCTCTCTTTATCCACCTGTATGAATATTCATCTCATTTGCATAGCAGTCGCACTTTTTTTTTCTTTTCAGGCAGTGTGAAGGTCAGAACAGAGAGGGATTACACCACTGATCCTCATGTTTGAAGTTCTTTAATTGTTTTTCCTCCTAAAATTTATCAAACCGAAGCAATTTAAAGTCTTTACATTCATGCAAAACTTAGAGTTGGCTTTTCTCTGAACATCTTTATTACTTAAACCACACATAGACACAAAACATCACGAGTACTTCCTGATACAGTATTAAAACTATGTGGCTGCCTGCTCTGACATCCATACCCTCCTCCTCCTTCTCCTCCTCCTCCTCCTCCTCCCCCTCCCTCTGCAGGAACTGTGTGAAGGCCGGGACCTGGACGAGTTAGGAGAGCAGGCAGCAGACGGACACACCAGACTGTCAGACATCTGCAGCGGCACAGCGGGCAGAAACATGGCGTCCATAGCCGAGTATTACGCCGGGAAGAACGTGCTGATCACAGGAGGCACGGGCTTCATGGGGAAAGTCCTTGTGGAGAAGCTGCTGAGGTCCTGCCCCGAGGTGAAAGCCCTCTACCTGCTGGTCAGACCCAAAGCCGGGCAGTCGATGCAGCAGAGGGTCAGCGACATGATGACGTGCAAGGTGAGGGTCAAATGTGCTTCATGTTTTCACTTTTCCCTTTAATCCCCCACTTTTGGGGTTTAATTAAGATTGAGTATATAACAATGAGAGCAGAGGAGTAAACTAGGACTCCAAAGGTGTGTTTTGGAGAGAATTTCCAATAACTGTCCTGTTATTTTGGCTGCTAACAACAAGTGGAAGCTAAAAATTATGCCTTTCATAAAACTGCAGCTTCAGCGGATTTACTTTTCTAATTTGAAGTCTGATTTGGATGAATTAAGCAACTACGGCATCATGTTTCATCCTGAACTGCAATGACAAAGTGTCACAGCTTCACTGTGTTGGTTTGCAAACGTCAGAAAAACTGGAAAATGATGGTGTCCTTTATTACATATAGTATACAAAGGTTCATGTTACATAATCATAGCACAAATCTCTATAACCAGTAAATTATATATTATCCCTGAGTGTGTGAGTCCAGGGACATTGAGGATTATCACATACCTGTCAACCACACTGTACTGGAAATAGGGAAGAGGTGATGGAAAGTCTGAACAAGGGAGTGAAAATCCAGTCAGCTGAGTTATTTATAAATATAAATATCAAATATGCAATGAAGTACAAATATTATGAATAATTTTCACAGATGTGAAGAACTAAACAAGCTGAGAAACTCTGGTTAAGTTGACTTTTTAAAGCATTTCAGCTGTTCAAAAGTTGTTAAAAACTTTAGACCTTTAACCTTTTTAAGCTGCAGGCAGTCGTCTCTTAATCGTTGAGGGTTAAAACATGACAGCAGCACTTGTGAGTCCGTCCCATCAGGCATCACTCAGTGTTCATATCTGCACATTTTGACTAGTGCGCTGTTGATTCAAATCCTTATTCAAAACCAGCGCTCCTCAACTGGCTCTGCGGTTTTCACTGTGTTTACAAAGCAATAGAGATTTGCTTGCGAATTATAGCTGCAGCTGCCGTTGCCATGGCGAAGCAAACTTTATGACCCGATTGAAAAAAAAAAAGGTCCAGTGGTTCATCTCTGAGCTTCAGCCCAGATACAAAGGCGGCAAAAAAATGAGGAGTATGAAGAATATTAAAAGGTGAAAATATCTGGTGTGTTTGAACAGAAAAGAAGGAAGAAGGTGAGAGTGAGAAGATGGATAATGAGGAGGGAAAAGAAAAGAGGTTAGAAAGATCAGACGAAGACGAGGTGAGATGTAGAAGGAGGAGGTGGAAGAGGGCAAAGGGAGGAAGAGGAGTTAGCTGAAGAGGGGGAGGAGGGACTCCAAAAGATGTGGCGTCAGCTGTTTTAAGGCCGAGCAGCAAAGCATGACTCAACAAAAAAAAAAAAAACCCCTCCAAACTATGTGTTGGACTTAATGAGGAGCGAAGGATCGACGCTGGGTGCTTATTGATGTGCTCAGAAGCAGCTGCTGCGGCTTCTGCTCCGCTCGGCTGTTGTTGGCCTCAAACTGTCAGTACACCTAAGAAAATCACACTTTCGCTGTATTCCCCTCTCTCTCTCTGTCTGCCTCCCTCTAATAGCGTCTATTTTTACCGCTCCCATTGAACCTTGCTACTGCATTCATTATTCTACTCACTGCTGTAACAGCAGCCGAGCAGCAGTTCGATGATTCGTCCTTTAATTCAGCTCAGCATTTGTTGTATTTTTTTGGCCTTTTCTTTTTATTCCTTCAATTCCCCCTCTGCGATGTTGTGTCCATCCTGGACTCACAGTGTGTCTCTCTCGCTGTGTAATTAGTTCATGCTGACACAACAGCACTGTAAAAGTCACAGCGAGCAGCACCCTGTAATTTCCTCGCAGCAGAAATGGGACAGATAGAGGACTTTATCTCTCTGATGCATCTGTAAACACCGTTTAAAAGCATGTTCCTCTTCTGCTTTGGCTTTTAAAGCAGGAACGAAGCCATGATAATCAAACCTTTTTTGTTTTTAAAGCCCTTGTATGTACCTGTTTTATATCAGTAAACTCACAAATCTAGCAGAAGCTCTTAACTTTGTATTTATTCATGCTTTGACGCTATAGTATGCTAAATAGTAAGCTAAATGCTAGCGTCACCACACTAGCGTGCTTACAAGTACAGTTTTAACACATTGTTTAGCATATTTACCATCTTCTTTTAGTTTCGCTAGTGTTTGTGTTTTAAATGCAGAAAATTAAGCGGCAAATTAAAAATTTTGACCTGATTATGTTGCTAAAAAGAAAAGTCAAGAGGTCTCCAAAATAAATTAGCATTCATCCAGAGAGGAGCATGAACATCTGAGCACAATTTCATTCAGCGGTGCAGTTATTGAGCTGCTTCAGTCTGGACCAGAGTTATGGACCAACTGACCGACATTTTCCCTTTACAAAGCCACAAGGTTAAAAAGTTCAGTAAAAGCAGCAGTCGGATATTTTGGGAAGCTGTCCCCGGAGTCTCTGCTGGTTCCTCTGCAGTCTGACTGTGAATATGAAGTCTGAAGTCAGAGCAGTCAGCAAATTGTCTTACACGCTTGTATAACCATAAATTATTGATTTTTACAGTGTTTTGGTTTTGTCTGAACAAAAAAAACGAGACATAATGTGGTAATTACTGAGATTCAGAGCAGATTTCATTTATTTTGCATGTAGACGGAGCCAGGCTAGCTGTTTCCCATCAAGCTAAGCTAACAACTGCATGTGGTTGGTTCAATTTTGATGGACGATTATGAAAGAAATATTAATATTGTCCTTGTACTCTTGGCATAAAAGTGAATAAGTAAATTTATCAAAAATTTTAAGCTTATCTGTAAAGATTGGTCAGTGTTTTTTTTACAGTTTAGCTTCATAAAGCTTAAACAGAAGACAGAGAGGATGAAAGTTTTAGTTAACTGCTTTGCGTATCTCAATATTATCATGTAGTTGAATAAAAGTCCATGAATTTGACATCTTTCCAGAAGATAAATGCTGAAATTTTTGAAAAATCCTGTTCTGTTGCACATCACTTAGTAAGTATTTAACCCACTTCATCTGCTCGGATATCGACATGTAATTAATCTACTGTCAGTGTTTGCATTGTTGCCTCTCAACATCTTTTCCATTGGCTTTGGCATCAGTCTGACAGTGTCCGCTATCAGGACGCTGCTTGATGCTCTGCCAAGCACAGACTTACTCATGCATGGTCTGCATTTAGAAGTGATGTCATTAAATTTCCATGACCGAAGCCTCAAGTGCCAATTGCTATTCATGAAAGTCCTCAGGTCAGTATAATTACGTTGAGCATCGGGGGTGATTCGTGAAGAAAAACAGTGGTTTTGTCTCTCAAGTAGCCTCTTCTCTCATCCTTCAAGCCAGGCCCGTATCTTTCTCACCACCTGTTGCTAGGTAACGACAAAGAGATCCATCCCATGGTGTTTTTCAAAGGATGTAATCAGGGGGAGCTGCCCCGAGCAAGAGAGGAACAGACAGATAGGAATCTTATTGTCTGTGTGCATCTTCACTGCACCGACTATCTGTCTGTCTGTCTGCATGCCTGTCTGTGTGTCTGTCTGTCTGTTTGTGTGGAGGATTCTTTGATCTGGTGGAAACGTTTGGACGCCTGCAGCTCTGTAGTGCTGCCAGGCACTGAAAGGCATGTCAGGCACTTGAAACAAGTAGGCCTGTGGGTGCACAGGGCCTCTCTGCTGCTCTGGTGGGCTGCTGAACCCAGTAACAGTCTTAAAGGTCCAGTGTGTAAGATTCATGGCAATCTATGGGCAGAAATGGAAAGTAATGTTCATAATTGTGGTTTTTTTTTAGTTTATATTAGCTCAAATTAAGAATTTTGCTTTTCTTACCTCATAATTAGCCCTTATATCTGCAGCAGAAGAGGGTCTTTTTCTTCATAGTGCATCATATACCACAGCGTTTATTTTAATGTAGCCCAAACAAAACAAAACAGCGGCTCTACAGCTTTCTGTTTATAGTCAGACTATTTCATTTATTAGGATGTTGGGATATAAAGTGAATTTCAAAATTAAAATACTAAATGCTTCTAAGATATAAAACCTCTTGTTTCTTTAAGCTCCGTGCAGCATCTTCTTTCTGCTTGTCCAGCACTGTGGCTGCAAAGGTTGGGGTCAGATTTTCGGGTGGAGAGGTGGGAGGTGGAATGTTTTGAGTATGAGAGGAATTTTGCCTACAAGGGAGGATCCTGATAATGAGTCAGTTCATTCAGTGTTACTCTAAATTGACTTATTGATTATTGCTTTAGAGGCTTTTCAGTGATCAGTTTTAACACAAAAAGGCTTTAAATGACACAGAATTTAAAACGCAGACTACGTTAAGATTATCTGAGGCTCTTTAGGAAAGAAACGGTCAGTTCACAGGTGAAAGAAATAACTTTTAGATGTTTTTTTTAATGTGTTTTTGATCACTAATTCAAAAGCAGTACTGTCTGTTCGTACGTTTAACCATTTAGCAAAGTTTGGACTTTACTCCATGAGTGAAAAGGAAACACTGAAGCTCCAAAAGAGCCTGTACAGCAATTAATTTGTAAAGCCAAAACACCTTTTTTAAAGATGAAAAGCTGGCAATTATCTCTTTTTCACTTTAGCCCTTGAAAAATAGTTAAAAGCTCAAATAAAGCTAGTAGTTGAACCTTTTGAGTGTATATGATTTTTTTATTACCGTATAATAATAAGTCATTTGGTCCCTGTTATATGATGTCACCTTGGGATCTGGGAAATTGTATTATGATATTTATTAATCAAACATTTAATAACTAAATAAAGATTAATAAATGTGACTTGCAGTCATAAAGACTGGAACTTGGCCCAGATTTTGCTGCCGTTATTACACTTTGCACCCTCCATGTTCTCCTTTCACAGTATTCTCTGTTTAAACAAAGTCTCAGAGTTTTATTTTGTATTACTAACATACTCACACTGGTTGCTAGTCAACACACTTGTGTTTGCTCACCATATTTGTTCAAGCACGTCGTGTAATGAGCTGGAGAAGAGAGCGGATGAGAAGCTGAACAAGTCGTTTATTGAGCAGATGTTGATTTTAATGCAAACATTAAAAATACAATTGATTCGTCACGTCTGATTTGTTTTTTCCTATCTCGCTGCAACACTGGCGTAGCAGTGTTTTGTTAAACCCGTATTGACTCATGTCAGCGTGGCGTTTCTCCTTCCTCTTTCATTCCCCCACACAATGTCAACACACCCATATCTGATTCATGATCTGAGACTCTGTGACAAAAGAGATGACCAGTGATACATGTGTTTTTGAGTCTGACGTCTCTCTTTGAGAGTCTTTGATGCAATAGAGCTTCATGCCTAAAATGCCTGAAATATCAAGAGTTACAGTGATGTAACATCTGATTTAAAGGAAAATAGCCACACCTGTATCTTTTATGTCTTTGTGAATAATAAAACCTCATCAGACTGGCACTAATAGCATGCACATACCAGCATATACACACTAATAATTAATACTGTGGCCAAGCTCTCACAGCAATTGGTTATCGCTCTAAAAGAGGCAGATGCTGCCTGTGTTTTGATGGAAGTGCAGATATTCATCTTTGAGTTGAGCAGCATGTTCTTTTTTTTTTTTTGCAAGAGACTCACGCATGCTTGAAAACTACTTGCAACCACTCAATTATTAATAGTGATGCATCTTAGAGACACCCGGATGCACAGCTACATAGAGAGCAAGAGGGGTTTTGTGTATGTTCAGTGCATGCACAGTTGCACTGAACATTTTTATCTGATTTTCTGCAGCTTGTTGCTGCTAAATAAAGCAGTTCAGAGGTAAATCCTGGACTGAAAAAAGGCCTGTCTCTTGCCTGTTGTTAAAGGTTTTGAATGAGTATGCAGAGGATGTTTGCAGCAGACCCTTCATGTTGTGGTGCAGCCCTCCTGCTTCGTGGTTTCCAGTCGTTTTCCTATTATCACGCTCTAATCCAGCATCACCGTGCTGCTGTATTGATTTGATTTCCTCTTGTTTGCACCCCGAGACCAGGTGATCTCTCCTGCTGTTTAAATATTTAAGATTTATTGATTCCCACTGGCTCAGACAGGCAGCTGTGCGCCTCCACCTGTGGAGCAGCTGAAAATCTCGTCTTAATTGTCGACATTAACTGTCAGCGCCGGTACACCTGAGGCATCCACCTCTTAATCCCAAAAGCAAGCCCAGACCATTCCCAACATGCCTCCCTGCTTTCCTGACATGCATTCGCGTCTCGTAGGCTAAATCCTGAATCCTGCGGTAAATGTGTGTCAGTGGTTTTAAGGCGTGTCGAGCTCAGTTAAAACCGCAGCTTTCAGCGATAAGAGCGAGCAGGGCGACTTTGCTGCGTTGAGTCACAGCCTGTTTGGAGGCAGAGCTTGTGGCTGCCAGTCTGGCACATTGGGAGGCTTTTGCTGCTCATCTGTGGTTGTTTGATTGGTCGGTTGGTTTGCATGCAGTGCAGCAGGCCGAGCAGACAGAGAGACGACCAATAAGCCGACAACTCCTCCCCGGAGACAGGGACAAGGGGGAACCAATGCTTTTGCGTGTCATTAGGCTGCAAATTAACTCCAGTTTATGAAACAAATTAGCACATTAAACGTCGCCGGTGAAGTCATTAAGGCCTTGCAGACATGCGTAGTGGAGATTTAGTTCTTCAGGGGACTGTTGGAGTCTCCACAGCATGTGAAGAGTCTGCCAACTTTCTCCCCACATCCATATGGCTTCACAGATATCTATGGCAAAAGGCCCACTGAGAGGTGGTGTGATGGTGTTTGCCTCTTTATTATGGCCTCAGTGTCCTTAGCAAGAGGACAAACGCTCATCCCCACCTGTGAGTAATGCACATGAAATCTTTTGGGTGGATTAAATGGAAATTTTAATAAAGAATAGCGAATTTAAAAGGGCAGGGCAACCTTGAATTGCATTTTTTAAAAATTCTTTTAGCATTTTATTATTGTATTTGCTTTGAAGGATGATCAATACTGTGTAAACAGCCTGGGGAAAGCGGAGGAAGTCAACAAAACGATCTAACTGAAGCATAAAAAAACGAATCTGAATTTGAATTTCCTCGTGCCTAAATTCTTAGTTGTCCTTTGGTTGATAGCTTTTGGTCGAGGCTTCGGGATCTGCTAGCAGGACAGACGAGAAGCTGCTCTCCATGTCAGAGAGGATCATGTTCATCAAGATTACAACCCGCAGCAGCTCCTTCAGTCTTCTGATAAAGTCTGAAACCAACCTGATAAAGATAATAAGTCTGTTTCCATGGAGGTGCCTGTGACCGAGACACATGTCCCTTCTTGTCAGGACAATAAACATCAGAGTCAACTGATTTGGGTCACAAAGGTAAAAAAAAAAACAAGCATTTCTTGCAACAATATCATATGTTTCTCTGCGATCGCTGCTGTCTGAGAAAAGATATGATCATAAGATTTTCTGTAATCTTTGGTAATCTTTGTTTCTGAGGCTGCAGCTTCGGATCTCAGCCTCTTTTGTTATTCTTGGCCCTGCGTTGCACCGCGCAGAGGAAGGGATTTGTAGTTGAACTGTGATGCTTCAGGGCCTGCAGATGATCTTCATGACCCCGAATGGTGAACTCGACTATGAGAACTGAAGATTCAAGGCAATCTTCAGTCTTCGAAATAGGCTTAACTTGGATTTAGATGCTCTTAGACTTGATTCTCCAAAAATTTTACTCAGCTTGAGAAAAAACGTGAAACTGGATAATAAAAAACTGTAAAGACGGCATCAGGCAACGCTTACACTTGACTTTGACTCACCCACAAGGGCTTGAGTCTTGACTTTGGCTTCTTTTTATTAGACTTTAAATGTCTAATATTTTAAAATTGCTCTGGCTGCGATACATCATCCTCAAAAAAAAAAAACCCAATTTCACCTTTCGATCTCAGCCAAATCCTCGTGGTATTTAGTGAAGACATAAAGGCTGACATCGCACATCATAAACTCTGTCTCATTTCTATCCGTTTGCTCTCGGTGGGTCATAAATAAAATTCTCCTTTGCTCAGCATCGGGTCACTGTCTGAAGGACTGGAGTGAGATGCCTTCAGCATACCAAACACCAACCCACATAAAAAACTCCACATATACTGTCACTGTAAGCCTTATTACTCGGCTCTCCTATTGATCGTTGTGTACGTTGATAGCCCAGAGCCAAACATTAGAAAAACCTTTCGCTCTTAACTAGTTTGCTGTGATGAGCCGCTCACTTCAATCCCTGATCGTTCCCCTTGATCGCCTCTTAAGAAGCTGCGAGATTCAGGGTTGAAAGAGATGAATAAAGAGATTTGGCCGACATTGTCTCGCTTCAGTGGACCACGCCGTGAAGTACAACACTGTTTGTAGACGCCACTCACCTTAAGATAAGCCAGAGCACTTGGCCCTTCATGCATATGATTAATTAACTCTACAGTAATCAGGGTTTTCTTTGCATCCTTCTATGCATCTTGATGCATACGCATAACTCAGCGTTTTAAAAGAAAACAGTGTGTCTGAAACAATTCAGTGAGCACAGTTTTCCTCTCTGCTCAGGAGCAGTGTTGAGTCGGGTGGCAGAACAGGCTTGTTAAATCTGTTCTTCTGCCACGAGGACACTGAGGCAAGGCTAAGGATGGAGAGAAGACAGGAAGAAGAGGAGTGAAGATGAAGCTTTTTTTTCTCTTTAATATGCTAACAGCCCCAGGGGTTAGTCATGTCTGTCCTTCGTCACAGCTTCCCATGAGACCCCTCGCTTTCCTGTCTCCTCCCGAGGCTTAGCCTTTCATCCTTCGTATGGGGCCTTGTCAGTCCGGCAGATGGGAAAGAAAACTTTGCTGGTATCTGAGAAATAACGATGACTGCACACATTTCTAACCAGGGTTGACAATTCTGCTAAAGCTCATTATTTTCTGATGGAGTAGCTTGAGTTTTGGGGTTTATTAAGGGTCTGGTGTGTGAAAGAAATGAGGATCTATCAGCAAAATGTGGCTGAAATGTAATATAATATCCAAAGCTGTGTTTCTTAGTGTATAATCATCTGAAAATTATAATTATTTTGTTTAATTACCTCAAATTCCACCACGCTGCACTGCCATGTTTCTACAACAAACCAAACAGAGGCTCTAATAGGACCTTTGGCTTCTTCACAAGTTTGACAGGATGGGAAAGTCAGCATTTTTTGCAATCTGCAACCTCATCACTAGATGCCACTAAATTCTACACACTGGTCCTTTAATAACTTTAGGAAAAACCTCTTTTGTCAGTGACCCCGCTCACATCCTATCATTCGACTAATTTAGACAGTGCATGTCAGGAAATCGAGGTCGTGGCTGAGGTTGAAGCCATTAATTGCTTCTGTCTGACACAGTTTGGCAAAGCTTTTTCCAGCTACAGTAAAATTTTCCGGCTTGTTCGTCCCTGATTTCTCGTAACCAGCTTACTCAGAGGGGAAGGAACCAGTGATGGTGCAGACAGCAGCGACCCCTGAGACCCAAACGGATGTTACACAGGGGAAAAACTATGAAAATGGCAAAGTTGGTGTTTGCTGAGAACTCAAGAAAGGACAGCTGCAGAGGGGTAATGTGGTGTGTCCACAGATCACAGGGTTGGTGATTAAATCCCCAGTTTCTCCAGTGCATATGTTAAACTCCTCAGGCAAGACACTGAACTTTGGAGGCAGGAAGAAAATGTTGTTGTCATAGAGGGACAACGGCTCGACCGACCCAAAGATATTCGGTGATTAATGTGAGCAAGAAAAAGGCAGCAAATTCTTCCATTTCAGAAGCTGGGAAAATGAAATGTTTGACATTTTTCCTCGACAAAAGATGTGACCTACTCTGCAGTGATTTTTGTTAAATTAATTGTTTGACTCTGCAGCTGTGACCTTCAATCCATAATGGAGTAAAGCTACACCTCAGAAAATGTGAAGAGCACAGTCATCATTAGCTGCTTCAGACTGTGTCTCTTTGTGAGCCTGACATACATGAGGATCCTCTCCAAAGACCAGGCACAGTTGACATTTTACCACAATAACCATTTTTGACAATGCTGAAAAAGGAAAAGACTTTTTCTGCAGTTTTCCTCACTGCTTTGCTGAGTCTTTTGCTGTTTTTTTTTTTTTCTTGCTGTTTGTCCCTTTTGGTCGTGTAAAAGGGGGGGGGCTGTAAAAAGAGTGGAGCCCGGTTAAAGGGCAGTGAGTGAGACTAGAGGCTGTTTGAATGGCATCTCGGGTTGCTGGGCTGAAAGGAAAGTGCTTTTAGTGTTGGGTTTCTGTGAAAGTCCAGTCTCTTGATGGAAGATTTATTGCCCTCAGGGTCTTAAAAAAATGGTAGCGTCCAGGGCAGAAAAAAAGACAAATGGTGACCACATGTGTGAGCCAGCTCTCAGAGATAACAAAGAAGAGTCATAAGAAGATCTGATTTAATGGATTATCTTCATCATCGTTCAGTCAAAGCCATGAATTGAGTCTGACTGACCTCAAGAAATGCGACTAAAACACTTGTGGCTGCACTGCGGGGATGTCTGTGCTGATATTTTCCCCTCTGAGTGCTAAGGAAAACGCTAACTGGTGCACTATTGTACTCTGGCACAAGGCAGTTAGCTCATTGTAGCTGTGGGCTCGGAGGAGGGTGTGATGGTAAATGCGAGCAGTGGAAGGCTGGCACAAGAAAAGAGCCTTTTTCACAGAACAACGCCACAATCCCCCCGATGCCATTCTCCGCCTGTGACCACAACAAAGAGCGCTCTGAAGCCCACGGTCCACGGCCTCATTCACCCTCCTGACCCTGATGCACTCTCTCCTCTCTGATTCTCTCTAATGTAACTTTGGCTCAAAGATGCTTCATCAATATCTTTTTTTTTTTTTTTTTGGCTGAGTGAGGCCTGGTTCATTTTGTGCTGCTATTAGTTTGGTAATATGTCATGAGGAGAAAGTGCATTAAAAAGCTGGGTTTTATATTTATCTTTCAAGTGTAAAATACATGATAGCTGAACAGCATCTTATTTTCTTTCACCTGCCTGCCCCAGAAACAGTAACAGCCATTTGTGGCGTCATTATCGGGCTAATTTAACACCCAGGAGTCGTTAAGTTCACCAATCACGTTTGTTCACCAACCACCAGGAGGCGTCTGTTAGGCGAGTGCCAAGAAATGTGATGAAACGTGAAGTAAGAACGACAAGAAAGCAGGCAACTAACAGTAATTTTAAAAACAGCAGTTCACAATTATCTTCTTAATATATTTAAAAAATAGAATTATATTAAATTTGATGCAGAATACATTGAAACGTATTAAGACTTTATATTTTTTTGTAGGCAGCATTTAGCAAAATACATAAAGTTTCTTCTAACAGAACAGATAAAAAAAAATGAGATTTTTTGAATGAAGTCTGGCAACTTTCTGCCTGAGTGACAAACCAGAGTACTGAGTTTCCTTTTTATTGTATTTATATTCACAAACATCTGCTGTTCATCTTGCCTGATACAACACAGTCATTAATGTATGTTTCTGCTCATTTGGTTTATTATCATAAAACAGTGAATCACGTCACATACTGCGTCTTTATTTAAATGCATCAAAATGAGTGTTAATCTGCCACGAGTTTAATCTCGATGGAAATCATAAACGATCAAAACATGTAAACAGACAGCAGATGCACATTGATGCTGCAGCTGCTGGTGTGCAGGCACCGCCAGTTATACTTGTGCACTCTATATATAATTAAAGGCTAATTGATTTCATTTAAATGTTGTGGCCCTGCTTTTCCTTTGCATGTTTAAAGAGACTCATTCATGTATTTATAACTAACCAGGGATAACTAACAGGTTGGCAAGTGGAATCATATCAGATATAATAAATATTAGATAATGTTTGACTTCGACCCTCCTTGAATCTAACACAAAGCGTTGTCTAGAAGTCTGGATACGTTTCATCATTGAAAATTGCTCCGTCTTATAAAATCCAAGACGTTTGTGGTGCAGGAGAAGCTGCCCGTCCTCCTCTCACTGCCGTCACAGTCCACCGACACACACAAGCTGGAAGCAGTGTAATTTTTAATTTTTTAATTTCAGAAATTTGCTCTCTAGGAAGCATTTCAGAGTCTCTGTGTGGATGAATGAAAGCCGTGTCATTTCTGCAGGTTTAAAATTTAAAAATCAGAGGCTTTCGTCTAAAAGTAACGCACAACTGTCTCTCATTCCCTTGTGAGATTTTGTGAACTTTTTTTGTGAGATAACTAAAAGCAGTTTCACAATTACGTTTAAGTGGATAACTCAACACATTGTGGCTCAGAGTTTCTCCGCAGTGAAACCAGCTCTTTATGTTTCTGTGTTGAGGATCTTCCTCTTTGAGCTGTTTTGGGTATTAAATTGCCAAAGTGGTTTTTGCATCAGAATTAGTTCAAAAACCTCATGAATGACAGTCAGGGTGGTAAAATGGTGAGCAGCAATGAGAGTGTTTCATCATGAAAAAGCAGAATTTGTATAAACTGGTCTTTTTGCTATTTTTAAGTTTCAAAACTGGTGAGGTGCATCGAACTGAGCCGACACCAAAAAAGGCCTCAGCAGTTCTTCCCTCTTGACCGACGGCTTTCTGTTTGAGTTTATAACACTAAACTCTGTGACCTGTCGTGTCCCTGACAGGTATGATGATTTGTGACAGGGCACACAATCACCAGGGCTATAAAAGAAGTTCACATTTGATGGTAAGGTAAACAGCCTTTGAAAAACTTTCTCGTCACAGCGTGTTCAAGGACTTGCGGTTGATGAAAAGCCGCCAAAATCTTGGTTGTTTTGCTGTTATTGCCAAGCGACGCACCCTCAAAAGGAAGTTGACTGAGGTCATTGCTTGACATCAACAGCTCTGTGAGTCAAGCGCGAACAATTTGTGCATTAAAACATGTGTTCGTTTGGTATTTTTGGAAGGATTTTTGTGAGAAAGCCGCACTCTGACTCTCTCCTTTTCGCTGCCGACTCTGCAGACTGTCAGCCTGTGTTATTGCCAGCTGTTGGCCTGCAGCAGAGGGAGGGAAAACACCATTATTTTTTTGCATTACATAATGACAGCAGCGCTTCACTATCGTGCAGAAAATACCGCATGCATCCCTCCATCCCTCCCCCAGATGGGAATAGTTCTGGGTTATAACATTACACACTATAAATCAGGACATGTGCCTAATATGGGCAGCGTCGGGTATTTGGAGAAGAGAGAAAGAGAAAGAGAGAGAGAGAGAGAGAGAGAGAGAGAGACAGCATCACAAAGCAGGAGATTGATGGGGATACAGAGCATGAATATAAACGGCTGTTTGTAGCTGTTTAATTCAACATCTGTCCTCTTCAGCGAGAGTGCTCTGCTTACTAGGACTGCTGACACACACACGGAGCAGCGTTTTATAACTGAGAGAACACACACTTTGATCCCAGTCACTTCACTTCCCCTCCTCATTCCCTGCTTTTACTCCTTTTCATGCCATCTCTTGCTATTTATCTGTAAAAAAATCTTTCTGCACAGGTGCCATACTGCCAGAAACATCAGTCAAGTTGGCTGCAAATCAAGAAAACTCCTTGCCAACCCTGATTTTAACTGCACAAACGCATGCATGACCCTGACGTTCTCTGCTTGTGATGCAACACGCTGGTTTCACACTCAGTCCTGCAGGGTGACTGTGATGCAGCGTTTAGCGCTCTGCGGGACGCACGAGGGTGTCAGGCAGCGGAGGTGCCGTGTGACACATGAGCTGGTAAATGTAGACGAGAGTTCATGAAACCAGCCTCAATGTTGGAATGTCGTCCGCAATCCTGAGTGAGCAAACAGCAGCGCAAACAGGTGGAATAATGTCACACAAGCGGGGCTTTGTGCGAGAGCTTCACACGGCATGACATGCAGAACATGCAGCGCATGAGCATGTGTGCTCACACACTTGTCGTCCTCAGTCAGGCTGTTCCAGGCGAAGCATGTTTGACCTGAGGGATGAACTCGCTGTGCTACTGCTGAAACTATGTGCTTGCAGAGCGCTGATAACGCAGACGCTCGCCTCCTCCTGCTTCTCTAATGTAAAGATAATTAAAAATAAGCATTTTCTTTGATTTTTGGACTGTAAGTTTGACAAAATGTGCAACTGGCAGGAAAAAATCATTATTCTTGCAGTTTGACACAAAAAAGTTTTAATGCTGTTTGTCTTTGTTCTGTTTTAAACTGAGCACAGAGGTGAACGTCACTCCCATACTGTGTTTTATATGCTTTGTATATAGAACTGATAGGCTTATGTATATAAAAGGGAGTGTTTTTCTTTAATGAGGCAACTCATTGACCTCTATGTGTGTGCGTGTGTGCGTGTGTGTGTGTGTGTGTGTGTGTGTGTGTGTGTGTGTGTGTGTGTATTGGCATGGGTGTGTGAGTGAGGTTAGGTTAGGCTTAGATTAAATTTTACACCCAAAGCCAGTTAATTGGTGACTGCTGGTGCAATTTGGAACAAAAATTGAAAAAAGGATCATTTTTAGGTCAGTGGTTAAAAGGTTAGGGTTCTGGTTTGGTTAAGCCAAATGGTGGTTCAGGCTGGGGTCACAGGAAGTGTGTTTAGACGTCCAACAGGAAACACACCTCACTCTGACTCATGGCTCTGACAAATAAAACTCAGTGTTTGACAGCAGAAACACTTCTTCTGTCTTACTTATGTGCAGCCAAACCTAGTCGTCACACCCCGGAGGGCCGGAGTAGCACCTATTGTAAATATTGACTCAGCCGTATGTTATTTAAATTGAACAGTCAAGCAGCTAATTAGCTGGAACTTGTTAAAATAGTGGTGTGGTTGCAGGTTTACTGTGTTTCCAGTCTCGATAAAAGCAGACTGACAACTTTTTTTGCTGTTTTTTCATGAGAAAAGATCAAAATTTAATTTATATCGCTAATTTTATCAGAGCAATAGTTAGACTACAAAGTTAGGAGTGCAAAAACAAAGGCAAATATGACCTTCATTAGATTTAAAAAACTGTATTTTACTGTTAACGACTATTTTTTAATTCAGCACTGTAGTTTGATCGCCGTCGTTTCAGCGCCACATCCAGTTATTAATATCTGTCAGTGTGCAGGTGCAGAAGCTTGACACAATGTCCCAGCAGGGGAAGGTCACATTCTCATTAGCGTGTTGTGTGTTTGACGAGACTGTCAGCAAGTCTGACTCGTCTCACGACATCCATGTTAAGTGTTTTTTTTTTCTGTTTTTCAAGAAATAAAACAGGATGCACAGACATCGGGAACAAATGTGAGTCTGAAACTTTAAAGGAACACATGGGGGGGGTTTGTGCAAAGTATCACTTGACTTGAGGTCTCTGGCATTCCTTGTCATGCTATTTTAGTGTTGAGCTGTCAGCACTTGGGTCTTCTTTGAGTAAGCTCTTATGCAACATGGGTGTATTATTATAAGTGGCATTTACGTCTGCTGCTCTATTTATTGTCCTCTTTCATTTGGATGCTGCTGCTGCTGACTGAGTTTTAGTGTGTAAAACTCATTTCTGCTCTTTGTGTTTGTTTGTTTTCTGTCTCTTGTCCGGCAGCTTTTCGACCGTGTGCGGGAGGACAACCCCGACTTCCACCAGAAGATCATCCCCATCAGCAGCGAGCTGATGCAGCCCGGCCTGGCCATCAGCCCGGAGGACGTGGAGAAGCTCACCGGCTGCATCAACATCGTCTTCCACTGCGCCGCCACCATCCGCTTCGACGAGCCGCTAAAGTGAGGATCGCATCCTCAGATTTCATGCATTCACACAAGCCAAACTTGTTCCGTTTGGATTACAAACTCTGTGCCACATGCAGCTTTGTTGCATTTCTCTTGACCAAATAATTTGCTTAAATCACACAGAACATCACGTTATCGTTGGGTAAATAGTTTTATATAAGAGGAGAAACTTCCTGTCGTGAGACTTCACTCTGCAGCTCAATGAGCAGGCTGCTGCGTTTTAGCGGTTTACAACGAAGAGGATGTAGAGCCGTTTCTCACAAAGGGATGAGGATGTGGAGAAATCAGCTGTTTGTAAAAACACAAAACGAACCACAATACAGTGTGGCGGTCCAACTAACAACACACAGTTCCTGTTTCATTCAGGTCCTCAGTAACGTGCACAAATAGCTCGTGTGATCAACCCAGAAGATATTTAATGTAGAAGATAATGATGAGACAAGCAGCGGTTTGCAGCTTTATGCCACCACTGTGATTCACAAAGACATTACGGATTGTTCCTTAACATGCACAGAGACAGAAGTCAAGTTTCAAATAAAAAAGTGAAGGTCAAATCATATTTTATAGGAATAACTGTTGCCAAAGTTCTCCCTGTGCGTTCTTAAAGATCCCCTCCAGAGATTTATTCATCGTAAAGTAAATACAGTTAACCTGCTTGAAACAATAATGTGTGTCTCAAATATTTTTTATGCTAATTTATAATTCCCAGTAAGATCTTTAAAAGTCCCTCTTCTCTCTCAACCTCATTAAAAATTTCCCAGAATCTATTAATATGCAAATTTTGTACTTTTCTAAAGTTTTCCTGCTGGAAACGAGACGTCTCTTAAATCACTGTAAAGTCAGCCAATGTGCTCTGGCAGCTCCAAGTTTCTGCATCACACTTGTTTAAGCAAACTAGTCCTGATTTCTCAAATCTGGCTCGCAGGCTCGCCTCCGAAAAAACGAGCACAGACAAACTTCCACTTTCATCAGATGGAAGTGCAAACAGCCTGAAAGTGTCAGAGTCTGCTCGAACATCTTTCTGCAGAGCGAAATTTAAATATCCAACCAGAAATGAAACCATATTTTTAAGAGCAGAGTTAGATTTTGTTGTGCAGCTACTTAAGCGTTGGCGGCTGATGCTAACAAAGCACAGTTCTGAATTAGGCTGAGATTTGATTGTGAGTGCTGGTCTGGGGTCAGTGCATCAGAGCGCCGTGTTGACACTGAGCTGACCGGCAGCAGGAAAGCCTTTTGTTTATACTGCGCTTAAGCTTACAGGACTGTAAGACCGTACACAAACCTTTTCTGCTGTTGCCTCTTTGTCTCACAGTGTAAATAAAAAGACCTGATCCTTCATGTAGTATACACACTGCACAAAGGCTCAGCCCGCTATAATGTGTCTGGGAATCTGCAGTGTTTATTTACATGAAGATTACACACAGATCCTCCATTTCCTCTGCCAGAACTGAAAACTTCAGCACAGAGAAGTTTTTAAAACAGCACTTAGATCTTATAGGCAAGTAAAATGCTCAAACTAGTTAAAAATATACATAAAATGGGATTTTTTTAATGGAATTTGCTTGGAGGATTATTACAGTTTTTAAGGTCTTTCAGGTCCTGCTGGAGGACTTTGGACTCATTACTGCAGTATTAATAAAATCCTGATTAAAGCCGTTAATTTAAACTGTACAAAGGTAATAAAAATCAAGGATTTTGTTTTTATAGCACTTTGGAAATAAGCTCCAAGTGACATATTAAAAAAAAAAAGATCATAAATAACTAAAAACACACACTAAAGGTAAAACCAGACATGAAATAAAACTAAAGCAGCTGTTAAAACAATGAGTTTTAATTAGCTTCGAGCAATAACAAGGGAAATATTTTCATCAGGACTTTTAAAAAAAAAAGGAGGAAGGGGCTGCGTCACGCTGCTGGTTGCACAGCCTGTTTCCACCGTGGCCACGTTTTAGCGTTTGTGCTCAGGAATGTAACAGAAGACAATACCAGCGAGCTGTTTTGATCATTCGCATCAGATAAAGAAATCAAACAGACGTGGTTTTAGTTCACCTGTATGCAAGAAAAGCAACACATGCACCCTGTTTGCTATTTTTAACACAGCGTGTTTGATTGATGTGTGAAAAAAAAACGTGTCGAGGATTTAGTCTCAGTGCGTGGTGCCCTGTTTCTGGAGTAGATCACTCGTATTTAAGGTGGACTGCTCTTGATGTGTGTTTGGAGGCGGGGGGACACCTGTTGGCTTTGACTGACGGCTCAGTTCGGGATAAAGCTGCCGCGCTGCACTCGGCACAGCTTCGTATTGATCTGTTACTGCTTTCACATCCCTCTCTGTCGCTTCGCCCTCCATCTTTTTCGCTCTTCCTCCCCCCCCGTCTCCGTCATCCCTCAGAGTCATTACTCTTGTGCAGCGGCTGGCAGCCTTGTGAGCAGTGCGGCGGCATGAATCAGACATGCAGGGCGTCTCTGTTTGAGGCTGCAGACTCAGTCCTCTTCGTGCCGTCACCTCTCATCCTCTGCAGCTCTCTATCCACATTTAAAGGATGATTCCTGTTTGTTTAGTTTTGGCCATAATATGTATATAAATGTTATAATATCACTGTTCTCACTAAGAGTCCAACAGGGCACAAACACAACCAGTTAAATGTCAGCCAGACTTGTTTGGGAGAGAAAATGAAGGTGAAAGTTCTGTGGATGACCTTCATGCAGAAATCTAAATTTTCTCAAGTCCATGATGATGCGTTCAGATTCCCCAAAATTTGGCTTATCGTGAGACAAAGTAAAGCATCATATCATCTCAATTTAGAAGCAAAATCTGGGAAATGTTTGGTGGTTTTGCTTCAAACAGTTGTTTAAAAAGTTGCTGCAAAAAATTTCCGTCAAATGACTGATTTGAATTAATTATTTAAACTCTGATTATCAAAAAATGTTTAGTTTCCAACCTTCTTTTGTAGCTCGTGACCTTTTTAAAGGAAGTTGAGGTTTAGTTTCAAAGAAGTAAAACAAACAGTTACACCCAAAACAAAGACGTGAATCTGATTCTCTGCATTAAACTCATCAATGAGCCTTGATCAAGGTCGTTGACTGAAAAAATGACTGACTTTTGCTGTTTGGGAAACTGGAGGAAACTAACAAAGACTTGAAGAGAACATACAGCCTCCACACAGGAAGAAACTACCTCAGGTGGGAATCAAACCTACGAGCTTCCAGCTGTGAGGCGACTCTGTCGACCAGCGAGGTTACAGACGTGATGACGACTTCAGGCAAAGAGCAGCGTACCTTCGAAAGTCTAAAAAGAATTATCTATTTTTAATTTGATAAAACATCCGTCTATTTTCTGTTGCTGATCCGGATCCAGCATGCATTAATTTCATTATATCATTGGAAATTTTTATTATGTTCTGCTGGGAAATACTGATAAAAATGTGATACCATCATGTGTTTCTAGGTCAGAACTGTTTGTGGCTCATTCTGTCATGCTTCGGACAGTGAATTTGTTAAATGGGTTTGACATTTCTTTGTTTTTGTTACTAAAAGTTTATATCAGTAAATTCTGCAAAAGCCCTTAAAGAATGATTTTTATCTCGTGAGATTGTTATTTTATGTAAGTTTCTGAACAAGAATAACTCACGTTGATATAGAAGAAAAGCAAAAAAGAGAAAAATAAACACACAGTATCGATTATATCTATGATATTTCCTAACTTGGTAATCTTTGTATGAATATCAGATTGATTTAAATGAAATATAATAAGAAGTCATGGTCAAAAGATGCAGAAATGATGCCACAAACGTGATAAAGCTGAAATGATCCTGCAGTGTGGCTCCTTGCAGCTCTCGGGTGTTTCGAATCAAAGTCATAACAACAAAGGCAGATGGTTGATGAGTCAGATGCAGGATGGGGCTCTGCGGTGCGATGCCTCCATCTTTTTTTTTTTGACCATCCTGCTTATGATCCTGCAAGCTGAGCTTTGCTCCGCCCTCCATCTCCCTCACATCTATCTGACCTCTGCTCATGATAACGTGAGCTGCCGTGAAACACCTGACTGCTTCTGATTCATGCCGGAGGACCCGCCGCCCACCACACGCCGACACACTCTGTCCATCACTCCCACTCTCTCTGTCACACACACGCACACACACACACACACACCTGGTGAGCATCCGCCCACACACAGCCAGAGAAGCTTTTTTATCCTGCAGCGTCTGTTTAAACTCACCGTCGCCTCGAGCGCGATGGACTCAGCAGTGAACACGGATCCACTGCTGGATGCAGAGGTTCACCCGATGATGGAGGGAAACGTGTGTGTGTGTGTGTGTGTGTGTGTGTTGGTTTGTGGCCTACAGGAGGTTGAAGCTGCACAAACCAGGTTGAGATAAGAATCATGCATTGGTTAATATGCTTCCTCTTTAGGGGTTTTCTTTCTTTGTCGATGCTAAACTTACTTTGCAAACCTCATGCAACCTGCTGTGGCATTGCTGTGCTTGATTTATGGTCATGCCGGTAAATCGAAATTAAATTAATAGTTCAAAATATTGGCTGTGAAGCTTCTCAGAAGAAAGGATTTGCTGCTTTTCATTTGTTTTTATGATGCTGTTAATGAAATAAATTTGGATTGATGACTGCTGTAGGCGTCAGTTGCTCTCTTGAGGGATTTATGACAAGTATTTATTAGAAAATCTCTGACATTTCTAGTAAAAAGTGATCACTTGTTGGATGAAAAAAAAATGACACATTACAATTACAAATTGTTTGAATGATCATAATTATAAGTTGCAGCTTTGTTGTGACTCACTTTGCTCAAATTGTTTTGTTCTTTTGAGGTCTTTTCTTTCACCAAATTCTTTTCACAAACAGCTTTCTGCCTCCTCCTCCTCTGATGCACGCAGTTTCGTCGCAGAGATATTAGAATTGCTTGGTTTTGTGCAGAAGACCTTATAATTGCAAATCAAAAATGGGCCTAGTAAGTCGACTTTAAAATTTAAACAACATGCAACAACCTCAGAAACCTCAGGAGGAGCAACAGGTTCCTCCTGTGGGACTGAGCAGAGGTGTTAGCTGTGCAGCCTGACTGGTGTGTTTCTCCACGTTGAGCCACAAAAGGGTTTTTTGCAGAAGAGCTCATGGCTGGATGAGTGATGCTATGAGCTGAAAACGGTGCTGAGTGAAAATAATGATGAGATTAACACATCTATGAGGAGAGCAGATGTTTGCTCTTTTTTCTTACCCCCTCTCTCTCTCTCTCTCTCTCGTTCTATCTCGTCCTCCCTCCCTCCTGTTTGGTTTCGCTTCTCACCATCCCGTCAAGTCATTCTGCTCCGGCTTATAATCGTGTTTCCTTACCAATCTGCAAAGTCTCTTTCAAACGGAGCGATCTGGAGTCAGCAAACACCAATGTTTTCTCATGCAAATGCTCAAACGGAGCTGTTAGCGGTTTTTTCCACATATATATATACATACACACACTCAGAAACACACACACTGTTTGACAGTCTCTCTCCTCTGTTCGGCAGACACGCCCTGCAGCTCAACGTGATCGCCACACAGCAGCTCCTGAGCCTGGCCAAGCAGATGCACCACCTCGAGGCCTTCGTTCACATCTCCACCGCCTATGCAAACTGCAACCGCAAGCACATCGACGAGGTCATCTACCCGCCGCCCGTCGAGCCCAAGAAACTCATCGAATCTCTTGAGTGAGTGAATGAAATGGGCTGGTTTTTGTGCCCCAGAGACGTGAAATCGATTCTTCTTTGGGTTTATGTTGTGTGAAATATGATGAACAAGCACAATAATGAAATATATATATTATAGAAAATGTGTAATGCATAAAGAATTCAGAGGAGATGTTATCTGGCCCAGTTTAAAGGTCCAGTTGTAGCAAATTTTTTGGTTTTATGAGGGACTTTTCAGCCGTGGATTAACCTACATCTGTTGCTCCAGTGGCTGCATCTGGCACCATGACGGCGTGTGTGTGAGACCAAGTCAAAATAAACTACAGTGTATGTGTGTTTAGGGTAGTAAAGGAGGATGTCAGCTAGTGCAAAAACTATGTTTTTAACAGTTTTTAGACAATAATGAAGCTCTATGACACAGAGGAAGAAGATGTGTCAGGCTGTGGATACACACAGGACTCAAAGGAAGAGAAAACAGAGTTTATTCAGGACTTTTTTTCCACAATCTTCATCCTAAAAGTTACTAGTGACTGTTAAATAAATGAAATGGAGCAGAAAATCTCAGTACTGAAATTAAAAACAATATTTCTTCTCTTAGTTTTGGGAACATGAAAGTCCTCTTAACAAACTGCTTGTTCATTTACTAAAAGATGCCAAACTTCACATCTGTATTTAACATCTGTAAACATGAGCAGCCGCAGAAACTGATACCTGACATTTTCTGGACTGACATGTTTCCTCTGGCACTGAGTTTGATTTCCACATCCAGCCTGGTTCATTAAATCACTGCCCACATCTCTTGATTTGTTCACTGATTAAAACAGAATTAATAAGAGAAAAAATGAAGTGAATTAAGGTGGCAATTTAATTTTATTATTAGACTTAACCCAGACATGGAATTCACTGGGAATAATAAAGCATTAATGAAAAGAAAAGTATTGCTTGTAGACGAAGCCCAGTGGAGACTAAGTGTCCTGGTGTGTGTGTTGGAAAGCAGCTGTGTCAGTTTAATTAAAAACATGGAGATGTGGAGAGCCCTGATGCAACAGTTATTAATATCATAAAATAATAAGCACCCGGCTCTCTGCGTTTCTCCGCCTCAGTCCTTCGTTTTCTGTCTGTCTTCAGGTGGATGGACGACGGCATCGTGCGTGACATCACGCCGCGGCTCATCGGCGACAGGCCAAACACATACACCTACACCAAAGCGCTGGCCGAGTGCGTGGTGCAGCAGGAGCAGGACAAGCTCAACGTCGCCATCATCAGACCCTCCATAGTGGGAGCCAGCTGGCAGGAGCCTTTTCCTGTGAGTCCACTGATCATTTTTACTCTTTTTATCTCACATAGAAACCACTTTTACACTTGGTAATGAATTATGTGCCATCTGTTGTGTGACACGGTGCTGCTGCCTGTGTTTAAATTGTTAATCAACATGTCTGAATGACTCAGGTCACATTTTCTTGAGCCCCCCCGCTCATTATGTGTCCACCTGTGACAGTAAAACAAATGGAAATAAGATATCGATCAACGTAATCCTGCACAGGTCGATGCCGCTCCCCTGTGGGTTTTATCTAAAGTGGCGTGGGATTAAAGCAAATTGGTTAATATCTTGACTGAAGAGCTGAGTGATTCGATGAAAAAAAACCAAACAGCTGCTGGGGGGGGGTTTAGGGAGGTGAAGAGGGCGGTGAAGCACTGACAAGCTGAATGTCACATTGAGGGAGTTGAAGAGTGCAGAGAAGTTCATGCAGAGGCCACCCAGAGTTCAGCAGAGGACTTAAACTGTGGGAGCTGAATATTTCCATGATTAAGCTGCTTTCAGGCAAAGCTGCAGGTGCTGCGGGCGAACCCTTAATTTTTTTTTAAAAAAACTGTGAGGAGCAACAAATATCCTGCTGCCCTCCTCCTTCTGTTTTAACTTGGACTTATGGCTGATGTGATTTTCTCTGATTTCCATCGTGAATAAATGACAATAAATCAGAAAGAAGAACCTTTCAAATCAGAATTTGCCTGAAAAAGATCACAATCTCACACTTTTTCAACATATTTTCAAAATTACATGATTTAATATCATTAATCAAATGTTTAAGTCAACAAACATACAAAAGTTCGATACATTTGTTCTAATAAGTTTAAATTGAAAAAGTCCTGCAACGGATGTTATCAATTAATCTGCTAATTTTATTCTCTATTATTCTTTTGGCCTATAAACTGTAAGAAAATTTTCCTATATGATGTCTTAAATTTCTTTGAAATAGACATTTAGATTATTGAGTTTAAAGTTTTTGTTTCTATGGTCAAGAATGAAATTCAGATGTCATATTTTGTCCGCCCAACTGTCCAAAACGGAAATATATTCAGCACGCAGAGAAATTAATGAAAGAAGAGCATAAAATCATCATGTTTGAGAAGCTGGAACCATAAATGATTGAAGTCTTTGCATAAAAAATTAGTTTAAGCATTAATTGATTAATATTCAGTTCAAACTCTAAACTGAAAATCTTTGGGCTCAGACAGAAAAGACATTTTAAGATGAAACTTTATTAAGAAAATAACAGAGAGTTGACTGGTTGTTTATAGTTTAAAGTCCTGCTTCTGTTTCTCTTGAGTTCATGGAAAAACTCTTTCAGACGGTGATAAGTGATTCTGAAAGGTCATGAATTTAAGCTCGTACGCAGTCAGATCAGAGCTGTTCTGTTGATTCTTTATGGTCCCTCAGAGCTTTTCCCATGAAGTAATCAAAGGTACTCTGGAAATATTTTAGAAATGATGCAGCCGTGGATAAAATGGCAGGAAAACACGGGGAAGTCCGTGTTTATCTGGCGTCAGGAAATGTGGGCCTCGTGTGTTTTCGTGCTCGGGGAGTCTGACAGCAGTTCCTGGCTCTGCCGTAAGCTCGGCCTGGCAGCGACTCTTCAAAGGGCCTCACACACGCTTGGCCATGCAGTCGCCTCGGCAGCTCGTGCCAGTAGGCGCTGTGAGGCAAGCGGTGGGGGGGACGGGGGGTTTTGGGACTGCCAATTTATATGTTTATGTTTATGTGTGGTGTGTTTGCAGCCACAATATTCATCTAGTTGTGTTAGTTTGTGTCTCCTCGTCTTCATTTAGCTGAATTATATGATCAGTTTAAAGATCTGGCTACCACTTATGTTCGACGTACATTATGGTGCTAAAATGCCGTCAGTTTCAGTTTCCTGTTCATCTTTCGCATTTTATCTGCAGCAGAGAGAAGTCCACATAATGGGTCTCCAGACCAGCACATAGGAAACTGCAGCAGTCTTTAACCAGCAGTTTCATCCATTTTTAATTGACTCTAATTGAACCTGACAATCTCTGCTGCCCAGCCTCCCCCCGCTCTCCCACCACAGGAAGTAACATGAACCCTTCAACAGCTGATTTAGCACATACACACAACCACATACATGCTGCTGTTTGGATCTTTGACTGAATGTCTTATTTGTCACACTCTGTCACATCTGGATTTACACATGTTCTCTGCTCATTCGCCCCAGGGTTGGATCGATAACTTCAACGGGCCGAGCGGAGTCTTTATAGCTGTAAGTTAAAGTGGTTCTCTTAAATCTTAAAACTTTTATTAATGTAGAGAAGACTTGGAATCCTAATTGAGATGCCGTTCTATGCTGTTCGTTCGTATTCAGGCGGGAAAGGGGATCTTACGCACCATGAAAGCCAACAACGATGCAGTGGCTGATCTGATCCCTGTGGATGTGGTGATCAACCTCACTCTGGCTGCTGGCTGGTACACTGCTGTGCACAGGTCAGTGCCAGAGCCATACATGTTATCGCAAAAACAAAAACATAAGAACATTAAAACTGACAGAAGAAAAGAAAATGTCTTGACCCTTTTTTGAGGACATGCATGCTGTTTCAAAGCTTTAAAAAAACAGCTAATTCTGATAAAATTAGCTAGAAAAGGTCATATGTCCAAGAAAAGGACAAACTGTAAGAAAAATTGCTTACAAGCTTTTTGTTTTATCTTTGTTTAGCAAAGTTTCACATAGGTTGGAATATAAAAATCAGATTTTTGCTCATTTTAAACTATATTTTTGTTTATAGAACCTTAGAAAAGAGACGTTATTATGGCAGCAAGCAGCTATCAAAGATCAGGGCTGTACCGAATAATTCAGAGCTGCATTCATAACATTGACTTCTACAACACACATATAGTGCAGCTTTGAGTGTTGTGTGTGATTGATGGGTTGGGTGGAGGGACAGATGCTGATGATGATTGCAGATACAAGAGTCGGGCTGATTGGGGAGTTGGGATTTAAAAAGTGGATTTAACCTCGTTTCAGCCGGTCTGTACAGAGTCTCTCCCCTATAGCTGCTGTAAATGTACTTTACTTTATGAACATACAGAGAGGAGAGAGGAAGAAGACAAAGACTGAAAGGAAATAACTAAAAGAATCAGAGTCTGGTGTGTGCTGAGTTCAATCAGAGGCTGAACTGAAAACAAACACTCACAAACATCCTCAGATTGATAGCTTATGGCTATTGCTAGCTAATAAACACAAACGAACCCTGATGATGTCATGAAATATGACAAAAGACACTCAAAACTTCATTCAAAAACCTCTGAATTTAAAAAATAATCATTCGGTACAGCCCTGTGAAAGCTGCTGTAGGTCCTTAAGTCATACAAAAGAAACGGAGAAACACATTCAACTGTTCCAAAGTCATGACAGAAATTTTCCTTGGAAACGTCTCACTCAGTGCCCAACCAAAAAAACGCATTAGTCACTTCTTGGCTAAAATTAACTGAGTCTGTTTTTATAGTGGAGAGAACGTGGAGCAACAAAGCTGAGCCGATCTCTGCGATAAGATAAAAGATAACAGATTCAATCAATCTAAAAGCATTTGGTTTGAGACCTTAAATGCATTCAAACAAACACAAATCATAAAGAGAAAAACAGATTGTACCCTTCAAATATAATAACGCATCAAAATTCCCATCTGCTTCATGATTTTACCTGTTTATGTATCTAACAACCTATTCTCAGTATCAGCTCAGTATTCATCTTATAGAGTATGTATTTTCAGAGAGCACTCCTGACAGAGCAGCTTTACCGTGGAATGTAGGCTAATATGCTCTTTTATTTGCATCATTATGATCCTCTTTCTTGCACCCTGCAGACCTAAAACAACTCTGGTGTACAACTGCACGACTGGCGGCATCAACCCGTTCCACTGGGGAGAGATCGGTAGGTTCATGGCTTGTTGTCTTTTAAGTTAATAAAAACCTCTCACTGCAGGTGGAGCTGTTTTGTCTTCTTCTGTTGGAATCTCACATCGTAGTTGTCTCTGTACACATTTATCTTTACAAATCAATGCTCCAGCATTGTGACATAATGTCCCTGTGATGTGATGTAGTTAAGTCTTGTTGTTTGTGGTCGGGGCTCCACCTGCTGGAAAGAGACAGAAGATAGGTTTAATATTTGGAGGCAGTTAGTGGGAGACTCGAGATTTACTTTTCATGTATAGGAAGGTCCTGTGTTTCTGATGCTCTGTTGTTTGGAAATGTCTTTTTAGACAATTTAAAGGACGACTGGGGTTTTTTTCTAATAGAGAGCAAGTGCAACTGTAGAAATTTGGTCTTGTTGGAGTGTTATTCTTGCCAGAATATCCCATCTGACTGAACTTACAAGGCACTGATGGTGGTGACATTACAATCAATAAACAGCGGAAAAAAAGAATCACTCATAATGCTCATTCAATCTACACAAATTTATAGATAATACAAGGAAAAACATACATTCATATTCCGATATATAACTGAATTTTCTGTTCATTTAACACAAATTTACTGTATTCATGAGCTGTGCTGTCATTACATGCACAAAATAATGTAAATATGTGTGTATGATTGGACATTTAAATCAAACTACATGCTTTATTAGTATTATTGTTATAATCACTCTGTATTTTGCTCAGATTTGTGCTGCATTTCGGTGCAGTTGTTGTTTGGTGGCAGCGCTCAGAGTCTGTACGGTTTGTGATAACTTTCATGTTTTGAGGTCACAAAAGCAGATGATATCACACACGAAGAGGGAAAACAACTCTCATTGTTTCCATCCCACCGGTCATCAAATACAGTGGGATTAGAGGCCCGTGGTTGTCAGGCTGCCAGGATGACAGGGGACCCTCTCTCTCCCTGTTTCCTCTCAGATTAGCAAACACGCTCCCTTTACCGAGGAAATTGCTACCAGATGGCTCGTGGCAGGATTAGGTCTCATCACTGCAACTCGCTGTTATGAAAGAGGAGCCGTGTTCCCTAATCTCACCGGCTTGATTGAGATGTAGGAATGAAGCTAATCGAAAAAGCAAGGATTAGAGGAGACCAAAAGTCCATAGATGAAATAAAATTATGATTTATTGTGACTAAATATTGAATTTATAAAAGACATGTGAAGCAGGAGAATCCGGCTCCTTGTTTCTAGACCCGGAGCCTCGGAGGGCAGCTCAAGGTTAGCAGCAATACTTCCAACCAGGCTGCAAGGGGGTCGGGCCACAGCTGCCTGTCACCTCGGATCTGGTCATCTCAGCCCCTGCAACTGCCACATATCTGTTGCCATGGAAACAAACGGTGCAAGGCCTCGTTTGCGTGCTGTGTGTGATGTAATGTCTGTAGTCACATGGCTGCTGCTGGACTCCGGGAGCAGCAGGAGGAGGAGGAGGAGGAGGATGTGCTGCCCGGTGGGGGAAGTCGTTGTCACTGCTTTTTCTGCCTGATTTTTCCCCCCGAGATCTAAATTCATTCTATGATTAAGGCGAACCATAGTTACTGAAAGTCATGATCCTTGTGCAGAACCTGCAGTTTGTGTGTTTGGTTTTTTTTTAGCATATTCTGTGCAGTTTAAACTGTGTTTTTGCTGGGGGGAAAAAAAAGCCAAACAAAACAGAAAAACTGTGATTTTTGCTGGATTTTGTACCAAACAAGTATGTGTCTTTATGTAATGAGACACTGTGTGACAAATTTTATCTTAATTAAAAAAAACTGAGGCTGCTGTAATTTGGATATTGTGCTTTTGGCCCACTCATAATTTTGATAATATTGTCATTAACTGCTCTGGCAGTGTTGAAACACACACCAGGGGAAGAGAAAAACTAGCATTTAGCACTTTTGGTCCTAAACGTTAATTTTCTCTTTGGCCATAATAAACTCTGTATTTTTTAGTCTAATTGAGCCCTTCATATGTGCACCTTTTGCAGAGCACCATGTGATGTCGTCCTTCAAAAGGAACCCTCTGGAGCAGGCTTTCCGCAGGCCCAACGCCAACATCACCTCCAACTACCTGATCAACCAGTACTGGATCCTGGTCAGCCACAAGTTTCCTGCCCTGATCTACGACCTCATCCTGCGACTCTCTGGACAAAAGCCGCAGTAAGACTTGCAGCTATCTGTCTCTTACTTGAAATCTAAAAGAGAAATTTAATGTGCTGCAACATCTGACATGTCATTTCTTGCTCTAGGATGATGCGCATCTTCAACCGCCTGCACAAGGCCATCAGCCTGCTGGAGTATTTCAGCAGTCAGGACTGGGAGTGGAATTCTGAGAACTTGAGCGTCGTGATGAGCCAGCTGACTCCAGAGGACAGGAAGGTGGGCTTATTTATTTACAAGCTGATAGTGTAGAACAAATATACTGCCTTCCGTGCTTACTTAGGAGTGTAGAGCTTATTTTACTTGATGTTTTAGGTAGCTGATGTTTGCAGAATAGCTGGCAAGCTGTACTTAAACTGTACTTAATCCTAATATGGTTGAGAGAGGAAGTAGATTGGAAAATATTTCCTCTGCTCACTGGGAACATATTTCATTTTAATGGCATTAGGCAGTCTGTTGCTCCATCTAGTGTGTGAGAGTGGAACTTCACATTCATTTGAAACTCTGCTTCAACATCCTCCTTACCATCTTTTTCAATCTTGCAGACATTTAACTTTGATGTGCGCCAGCTGAACTGGCCTGAGTACATTGAGAATTATTGCATCGGCACCAAGAAATACGTCCTGAATGAAGACATGTCCGACATTCCTGCTGCCAGGCAGCATCTGAGGAAGTAAGTCTATGAGAAAACAACAAGAGAACAACACAGACAATGTTTGATCTTTATACCAAATACTAATCAATGGTTTTCTCTATAACAGGAAATTCTGGTCAGTGTTGTTTCAACCCCATCAGAAACGGAAGAAATATAGGTTTTCTTCAAGTATTCAGTTCAGTACAGTAGTGCCTAACGTAGGGTTGTGAAGGCACCAATGGTGTTATTTATTACAAGAAACAGGAGAAAATACACCTAATCATTTAAACTTAGTATTTAACTTAGACTTATTACTCGCCTATTGTTAGGGTGTTCAGGATCTATTAAATAACTAAATTCTCTGGAGAAACTGCTAATACAACGTAATGTTTATTATTAACTTTTCCCTTATTTCCTCTCTCATTTAACCTCTCCTTTCTTTTTTCTAGACTGAGGAACATCCGCTACACCTTCAACACCCTGTTGGTTGTTTTCATTTGGAGGGTGTTCATCGCCCGCTCTCAGATGGCCAGAAACATCTGGTACTTTGTGGTCAGCCTCTGTTTCAAGTTCCTCTCTTACTTCCGCGCATCCAGCACCTTAACCAACTGAGTCTTCCTCACCACCTCAAGAGGCAGCGGCGCTCACCTTGAAGCTGTCAGCAAGACGCAACATCTGGAACTCTGACCATCCACAAAGGACACTCTGAAATCCTCCTTTGAGTGTGGATTAGCAGGGGGCTCTCTACAGGTGGGGGCTGCAGTTGAGTGAAACACTCAGAGGGGAATAAAAAAAGGTATACTAGCCATGAATTATTTATTTAGTTTGGAAAATCTGTCATCAGTACCTGCACTGTTAAGTCACCAGAACCCGTCCGAAAACACGTCTCGTCCTTGTCACTCATTTTGTACCGTTCTCTTCTCAAAGTGGCCAATTATATATGCAACAATAAGCCTTTTGTGTGATTTCCTCTTCCACTTTGTCGTTTCCATTCTCTTAAATCTTGGTACATTGCCTTGCCTTGTGCTAATTTTTTTTTCATACTTGAAATATGGCAGTGCTTCAGTGGAGGACGATTTCTATGTTTTTTACTGTGGGGATATCCGATTCCTCTCTTTAATACACAGCTGATATGGGTATCTGTATGTCTTGCATTACATGTATCTACTGCCTTTTTAAGATTACACCCGGAAAAAGTGTTGGTTCTGTCTCAAGGCCAATTCACAGATTATAGAGACTAGTTTTAAAAGTAAATTCTAACCACACAAGACAACTATATCGCTATATACTGTATACCAAAAAATACAGATCTGCCATTGTCCCTGCTGTTGAGGTTGTCACTTATTTACTATCACAAATGTTAACGTCAGTATGTTTTTGAACATGAACCTTGTTTGTTTGAATGCTCATCCACTTTTTGCCTGTTTGTACAGCAGTTTGTACTGAAACTAAGTTTACTACTTTTACATCTTTATACTTGCGTCAAAGGCTAGTCTGATATATGTGGTAGACCTTGGCAGTGTATTATATATAAATAAGAGTACATCAGAGTCAAGTTTATTTGTATAGCCCAGTGTCTCATACTGTACAATGTCTCCAAACAGTTCCCAACCAAGCCTAAGGTTTATCAGGCAAACTCGCCGAAAACCTCAAAAGACATTTTAAAAGGATGACTGGGGATCAACTAAAAGCCATAGGTGGGAAAATAACAAACTTACATTAAGCTATGCTAATGTATTGAATCAATAACTAAGAACTGTAACGATTGGGTCCAGTAAATAAGTCTAATATAAATAATCCATGAAAGCGACCAAACAAAGATGGCAGAGACCAGCGTTACATTTGAGTCACAGTGGAAACCTTCTGTTTCTCAGTTAAATGAACCCAGGAGGTTGTAACAACACTTACCATTGTTCCTAAGATATTTCTAGAGACCTCAAAGACTCCCTTAACCAACTGGATAAAAGAAGATTTCTTTTAGTTCTTGAGGCAGGCCTCTGGATACTGAAGAGGTCGAGATATGGCTTAGAAAGATCATATATTCTTATGCTAGGTGAGACCATAAAAAGTGCTCCTTGGGTGAATAGGAGGCCAAAGCAGGGAGGTTATGTGTGTTTGTTAAATTGTGTTAAAAGCTGGTGTTTTTCTGATTAAACCATAAAAACAGCATTTTGGTTTCATCTATATGTAAGAAAAGCAAGATTTTGTTCAAAAAGTTAGTTTACAGGACAAAGCATGGAGCAATCATTACAACTGGTTACAAAATAGAAATGAGTATCATCTGCATAGAGGTGAAGATTCACATTGCAGCGGTAAATAGTTCTAGTGATCAAAAGAATATTGTGAGAAGAAATGGACCAAGAACATAGCCCTGAGGGTCGCCATATTTTACCTGAAGGAGCGATTGACTACTGTTATTCAGCAAGCAGGACAAACTGTGATTTATATGTTAGTCTGGTTCTATTCCACAAATGTGCAAGGTTATAATGAGGGACTCAAGGTTCTCCTGATATCACATCCTTTGGAACATCTGTAAATAGTTGAATTACATATTATTCTTATAAACTACCAAAAAATTGTATTTGACTGTTGATTTTTGCTTGGTGAGTGTCCTCACAGGATTCCACTACAGAGCTTCCCTCAGAGTCTACCAAAAGTGTTAAGTGTGACAGACAAGTCTGATTTTTACTAAACAAGCGAGGAAACTGTGTACAGTATTGTATGTAATGCAAGGCTTGACTCTTGACAGAATACAAACACATAACAGTTATGAGCCTTTATGGGAGAAAAGGGACAAAACTAAATAAATGTTTATGCAAAGCCCATGTCTGTGGTGTAGTCATGGTAAGTGTCCTCTTACTTTCAGAGTGAGCCAAAATGTCTGCCGTCGTACGTGGCCTGTGTAATGAAGTGGTTTTTGTAAGGGTGTATGATTATGGAGTTTTGCTTTTCTGTGTGTCTGTTTGACCAAAATTTGCACACTAATTGCAGAGCACTGCTGGTTCAGGAAACCCGAGGTTGGAGCTCCTGTAAGCGACACGTAACCAGTAACGTCATCTTATACTTTTTGGTGTTATTTGCAAAATGTTGATCACCCTCATTACCTGCTCTGAAAACACGTCATTCAAGTCTGCTTGGCAAAACTGAAATAAACTAGAGGAGAAAAAGTGCAAGTGTGCTGCAGTCCATTAAACTCGCCTTCTACCTCACCATGTAGTTTACCCTATTTTTTAAAATAAAAGCTGGGGGTCAAATAAAGGCAAGGTGTGGTCAAAACAAAGACCAAGAGAAAGTCCTGATGTGTGTTATGTATAATGCATGCCGGGAAAGCATAATTGCTGCTAAATTTCCATTTCTATCACTAAAGTTTTAATATTTTCAAAATATAAAACAGCAATTTTCAACATTTTCTTTAAAAAAGGAAAAGCACTTCTGTTGTTTACAGCATGTATAAATAAACTTTAATGGAGTTAAATGACAAGGAAACAATCAGTTTTATATCCTGTTGCACTAATGGAAGAGTCTACATAATTTCCAAAGAAACAAACTCCATTACAGGAGGACATAATATGGAAAAACCCATAAATGACTGCAGTCACAGGGAGTCAACACGAGTGCAATGACCTGACGTGAACCTAACTATTTTCTAAGTTAAAAGCACAGTGTTTAATAGACAGCTTTGCCTTTTTTTCAGCAGAAAAACACACATTTAACACATATTGTAATGTTGACAATTTAAAGAAACAAAACAAAACTTAATAACAATTTAAAAAAGAACAAATTATTGATTTTTCGAGTCATCAGAGGGCAAATTCAGCAGCTTGAAAATGGCCAGAAGCATGGTCTCTGAAATACAGCTACTCCTGAGGGACATGGTCAGCCAGTAATGGACTCTGATGATTGTTTAGATTGTTCATCTGGTTGTGTATTTGTGCATCCTAGGAAAGATTCAGCACAGACACATTTATTAGATCTACTTTATGGTAAAGTTTATAGAGTTTTAATACACGCTGACAAACAGTTTCTGCAGATAATAAGCAAAAAACATTGCTCACAGTAATGGAGACAAACTTAATTAGGCAAGAGGAAACCTGTATTTTGCATCTCTTTTTCTACAAGGCCCTAAGAAGCTGCCATAGGTAAAGATGATGGACTGTGTCGGTTAACACTCACCCCTCTTGCTCGATAGACTCCAAGTTTAAAACGGCAGCAGACAACATCAAAACAGACTCCAACAAGCCCATGGAGCATGCCTTGGAGAGAGGAACACAGCCATACATGACTGAATTAAAACACTTATAAATAATCACATTAAGTCACATTTTAAATCGACGCTTAAGTGTTTAGTTGTTCTAATTTGAATGTAAAAGCCCAGAATCCAGTCCTGTATATTATATAACACTATTTGCATTTTTTCTTCCTATTTGAGTGTGTTTATTTGTACTGTCTCCCTAAAATAAACAGACAGAAACAAAATATGATTGCAGGTGAAACCAAACTTGCCTGTTGTGGAGAATATACCCCCAATAATGCCACACAGTCGCACCAGGAACTGCCACAGCGGCATGTGCTGCTCGCTGACTGTCACCATCAGAGAGCTGGTGTCGTACTTAACAAAGATGCCAGAGACGCCGTGACTGCCCGCCGCGTGGTTTATCACCCGCTCCTTCAAAACAGATAGAGATTTGATTAGTGTGGCCCCTGGTTTATCTTAAACTCCCCCTTCACTGTCTTTTCCTCCTCTTTCTTCTCTCTTTTTGCTACCAGACAGTTTTGTAAAAGATGGTGAGATTATTATTATGCTTTGATAACTTTTTACTCACCCGCTCTGTCACAGAGAACTGGTGTGTGTCTGCAGATATCTTGTACGTGTTCAGTCTGGTCGGAACCACTGTGATGAAGTACTGGAACATCTGGTTATCTGTAAGGAAACATGAGGATAATGTGAGAAAAAATCCAAATATTTTAGGTTTTCACATCAATTTCCAGAGAGAAAATTGTGTAAACTACAGCTAAAACAACTCAGTAAAACTTAATGAACTCCATCAGAGTGCTATCTGTAATATTTCCAGTAATACCTACTTAGTGGCAATCATCCGAGGTGAGCTGAGGACAGTTTGGTTCAACTGATGATTCAATAAAGTCTCAACACCTCATTAAGTCTGCAGGAAAACTCTGTTCCACCTCATCATGAGTTTTACCCTCGCTTCTATGTTGAAAAATAGCAGTAACTCACTGTTATGGGTGATTTTCTCAGTGCCGTCCAGAGGATTGATGATGCCTGGTATCTCCTCTCCAAAAGACAAATGGTCTATTCGATGGGAGAAGTTGTACGCTGTAATGCGAAGAGGAGAGCAAGTTCAGGTTGAATCAAGGCTGCAGGGAGTCACTGAACGAGCTCTCAGTGAGACCCCATCTGCTTATAGTCCTGTTTAGATGGTTACTTATGATCTATCTTCAATGCAAAATTTAATAGTACTAATAATTTAAAAATCCGCTTTAATGCACAGAATAAAAAATCCCTAAAGAGGATGAAAAAAATACTAATTTAGTTTATGTTTCTTAGCAGAACAGCCAAATGATTTTGCTTGTGCCATAAGAAAATGCAGCTGAGGCAAACTCACTACATCTTTCAAACTGCTTTCTTGCTTTTAAAGCACTTCAACATCTCTTAAGGGGATATACTGTATGCACTTTATGGCAAAAGTATTACAGTAAAGTAAGCCAGAGGAAACATATTCAAGCACAGTTAGCAGAACAGCTACATACTCTCGTGGCTCACGAAAGCTGCAATGTGGGCATGACCCTGAGGATGATGAATGGGCCTGAAAAAGAGCAGAGAAATACAACAAGTCTGTATAATTACAGCAAATGTTCATATTTACTCAAGTTCACATTAACGTAGGGCTTAAAAAAACCTTCAGCTATATCAGTCTGCCTCTTTTTAACAACTCATGTAGTTGCTTACTTTCCTACAGTGATGTGCAGGTTTCCTGCCACCTTGTTGACGTAAACGTGTCCATGAATCCTGCAAGCATTGAGCGGCTCCATAGAGCCATCCTCCCTACACACACACACACACACACACACACACATCATTTTATTGAACGCACCATTTGACTTGTTAATTCTTCCTCTATCTAACAAGCAGACATAGAAATTACATAAATGTAAAACATGTGACCATGTGCAAAGGAAACAGCTTTATTCTTTCATTTGCTCATTAAAATTTATGAAAAACTAAGAACAAAACAAGAGGAAATAGTTTGCATGCACGTATGAACCTGACCGTGGTGGCAGAGCAGTTGGACCTCCTTTGAGCAGAGTTTTGTAAAGGACTTCCTGAAGGGCATGTTCCTCTCTCAACCGGCTCTGTATGACAATTAACGTTCTGGGAGCAAAACAGTTTGGAAACATGTGAAACAATCTTTAAAGGACTGGAAAACTTGATGGACCAGCTGTCTAACCACTTGTTCTGGTTTTTCTACATAGTTTTAACTCTGAAACTTTAACTTTGCATAAAAACAAAAGCAGATTTTCTCCCTCAGTGTGTCGACGAGATTGATCACTTAAAGATGTTTTTTTAAGTCATTTAAGACAAAAAAGAGAAGAAAACAAAAACAGCTGTTGACTGATGAGGGGATTGCATGATTACATAAATTTCCAATCCTACAAGAAAAACTATGCAACATTTTACAGACATTTTAACCTGAATTTGTGGCATAAAACTACCACGTTTATTGCTGCACTTTACTTTTATTGGATACAATAACTTTAAACTTTACTTGCAGACAACTTGTTGAACTATGTCCTGATCTGACTTTGTAAAAATCTTACCTTTGCCAGAGTCTCTGTTGTGGGGTCAGTTCAAAAATAGTCTACACACACATGCAAAGACAAGAGATGCAGTTGTGAAAATTCAAAGAAAACCTTTTTTTAATCTTTGTTGAGCAAAAAAAAGAAAAAAAAACTCACAGGCTCGTACTGGAGGCCGTTGGATGTGATCATTGTCTCTGCCAGGTCCAAAATATCTGCTCCAACGTCTTCAAGGACACAAAGGATAAATTGCTGCATTAAGTGATACATATTTACACATACAATGAACATCAATAAGTAAATTATCTCTGTCAGAGTACTCACGCTGGCATTTCATGGCAACAGTAATGTCAATGTTTATTCTCAGTTTACTGCAAATGAAAAGGAAAAGAATAATGTGAGTTTTCAGCAGTTTCCTGCCATATATTGTAAATAACCTGTAAAGTTTACCTGGAAAAATCCTTGTCGACTTCGTATTCGTACTTCATCCAAGTGTCTCTGTAAACAAAGAACTCCAAGATGGCCAGAAGAGCCATGGCGCTGAAAGCTATCAGGGAGACTGTGAATGAGAGAGGCAGACTGGTTATTGATCGGTCAAAGCAGATGTATCAGCAAACACTGATACTTCTACAGTCATAAGGATCAGCTCACCTGTTCCTCCAGAGGCCGAGGTCTCCACATAGCTTTCTGATACTTTGGGGAAGGCGTCCAGCTCCTTCACCAGGCTCAGGGCTTTCTTACGTGACAGACGCCTCATGTTCAGGTTCGGGGATGTTCTCCACCTTCTCCATCACAAATGAACAATGTATCAATGTTGCATTCGAGACAGCAGTCTACAACCTCCAGGTTTATAATGGTTTTATAAATGATGCAAACACAAATGTACTGAAGTAATAATGAAATCTATGAGAAGACTAACAAACACAAGTAGGAATAATACAATATTTGGATTTTTGCAGTGATCTGATCATTTACATGACAATTCCATCCAAAAGTGATAATAATATTTTTCATTTCATGGAAAAATCCAGCATATTTTTACTTTCTACACATGAAACTGACCACTCTTCAGTGAAACCGATATTGCAGACGCCTTAAACATCCTTCGTTACTCAATTGTTTTACTTATTTCTTGCTAAACACTAGTGTATGCTATTACTCACTCACAATAAGGAAAATTTCTACATTAAAATGTAAATATTTAGCCATAACATTTATCTAGAGCTTTATTTCCTTTATCAGAATTAAGATCTTAAAAATATCTCACATAAACAGAAATAAACCAAAACAAAACAATATACAGCTTTTTTTAAAATCAAACCTGTCATTGATGTCAATAAGAGTTTTATAATTCGTTCATAAAAAAATGACCTAAAATTTGTGATGAACATGTTATGTTTTGATATTATGACATTGGATTATCAAAATCGTACATGTACACTTGAACTTTTGAAATGTTTGAGTGACATCAGTTATTTTTTGATTTGATAAACTGAATATTGGAAATTATTCACTATAAACAAGAACTACAGTAAATGCCTGACACATTAAAAATTGTCATCAGACTCGACAGAGAATTGGAAAAGCACGAAAAAATACATTTTCTAAAATACTGAAGAATAGGACACATATTATGAAAGGTCTAATACTGTGTTAATACTAGAAATTCCATATAACATGAAGTAAAGACATTAATCTGCCTGTTAACCGTCTCCAGGAGCGCAAATATATCATTGTTTTTACGACATAATTTAGCTTTAAATTTTCCTTACCTTTGTTTTCATCTAATCAGAAGATAAATGGCGTGAAAGTGTCGCAGGAAGTCATTTTTCACGAGTTATAACTGCTGTTACCTGTCTCCTCTTGCACCTGACATCCATGATGCTAGCATACACGCAGCGGGAGCGCGCTCCTCTTCCTTGTTTGGGTAAGACGTGACGTCAGCCGGTGCGTATCGTGCGCGCCCGACACAGGGAACGCGCAGTAAACAACGTCCCTATTCATACAGAAGGTGGCGCTTTAACACCAAAATGCTGCCCCTTTATTATGTAGAACCATGTAAATAAAGTGGTTTGATATTTTAAAAGAATTTAATAAAATAAAATGATCCCTGTGATTGATTTTCAGAGTTTATTCTTGATTTTAAAAAGTTAAAAAAAAACAGTAATGAACCTTTGTAAAGAAAGCATTTGCATCATTTACATCAAGAAAAGTAGGCACCACACCGTAAAAGTAGTGCTTCTTTTGTGCAAATAAAATTTTACTTAATAAAAGCATGTGCGTGAAATAACAAAAAATCACAAGTATCAAAGGTACAAGTTTTTAATGCAGAGAAATGTCAGTGTGAGAGCTATCTGTTATATCCTTGTCCTATACTTTGCATAGGACTGTTTTCATTATTATGTCAAACATGTTAAAATGCTTAGTCCATAAATCCATCAAAATATGTGGTATTTGTGGTAGTAAAGCATTGATGAATTTATGTTCAAGTGAATTTAGCAAGCTTGTTCATTCTCAGTAATCAAAGGGATTCATGTAAGAAGTGGCAAAGTTGTCCATGACCATACATCAGCAGTAACACTAACCCGTCTTAAAAGGCATCACCCTCCACTTGCAAGGGATGATTAACTTCCAGCAGGCGTGTGGAGGATCTGCACAGCAGACATAAAAGTTGCACTGCTCGCACTAGGCTGACAAAGGAGGACACCCAATGTGAAGACATGATAATGATCTACTACAACCAAGTGGTGCAGGCTGCAATTATCACCCTGAGGACAAAGAAGATGTTTACATCTCACTGCAGACTGAGAATGCACCAAAAAAAAACAAAAAACAAAACAAAACAATGCAGACAGAAGTCTGCACATGGACTGGTTGAACCACATGTCTTCTGTGCAGTGAGTGCTCATGAGTCTCTGCATGCACCAGTCCTGCTTGCCTATGCAGAGCAGCACAGATGGGCGTGTGGGGGGATGGGTGCTGTCAGCTCACAGATCAAGCTGTGGGTCGGTGGTCCCATTGCTATTCACCACACAGGCACGTAGGGCATGTCAGACATGTCCCATAGAGACATACCAGGGGTGGATATTATGTTTTGTTTTTTATGCTTCTGCAGTGTCTTCCTTTGATTGAGAACATGAACAGAGCTACATGCTCTCTGCAAAGGAGAGATGTGAGAACAGAAGGAAGATAAACTCTGCAACTGTGCACATATTCTGCTGATCGAGCACCTTTGGACCATGCAACACAATCATGCTTTCTTTATTGTTATGATATAAGCTGTGTTTATAGGTTACTGACAGCTCAGTGCTGATGCTGCACATTTAAGAGCAGCAACTTAGTGCTAGTTTCAGTCAGCTAATACCTTTTTTGTACATAATTTGAGAACATTTAATATATTTTTGTTAATATAAGTTACAACAGTATGAGAAAAAATGTGAATATTTAAAGTATTGCCCTTTGTGGCCTCATTGTTACATCAAATATGTACTTTAAGGCCTATGTAACAGCTCATATTAATTCACACATTTTGGTCATATTTGAATATTTTTTAGGATTTTGGGTCTTGGACTACAATTGAAGATAACTTGCTTGATGGTCTCAATGAGTCTGTAATAATAAAGTAGGTTGGATAGGTTGATTACAGCATTGTCTAATATTTATAAAATATATATATACATTTTTCAAATATATTTAAATATAATACCTAATCCACATTATACAAAGTAAGCTAAAATATACTCTACATACAATTTCATCTAATTCAGGCTAAACACAGAGGCTCACCATTTCCTTTTTATAGTAAATGATCAAATTTCGCTGAACAGAGATTTCAGACCGCAACATCGACAAAATGCCAAATATATTACCATTATGTCATTCCTTTGTTGGAAAAAGTTTGTGTCTATTGTTGGTTTGTGTGCCTACACAAGCAGATGGAAATGAATAATTTGGAAACTGACGTCAGAGGTGGGATTGCCTAGAATGGAGGATCTCGTGTACGCTCGGCTCTCCGCTCGGGTGTTTCCGGACGGTGGGTTAAATCCCCGCCCCGCTTCATTCCTGCGTTGTTTGGGGACAGTAGGAAGATGGCGGCGGCCCCGCTATACTGTGTCTGCCGGCAGCCCTACGATGTGAGCCGGTTTATGATCGAGTGTGACATCTGTAAAGACTGGTTTCACGGCAGGTACGTGGGTTATGATGTCTTTTAGTGAACTGGTTCATTAGAAGTGACAAACATGTTTTGTTTATTAAAAAAAGGCGACGGTTATTTAAGCGGTGACTGGTGGCTAACTTAGCTTGCTAACGCTAGCGGTGGGCGACGGGGGTTTTAAACCGTCTATTGACACGACTTTACGAAAGAAAGTGGGGTATCGTCCTCTGAAATAGCCTTGAATTTAGTACGTTACTCTATCGGTAAGACTAATGCTTACAATGTTTACATGTTCTTTGTAATTTTATTGACAGTCAGCGCTATTGACCCATAAATAGCCCACAGCAAATAGTTTTTATCTACTAATATGCGGATCTATCAGGATCACCGAGCTGTGTCAGTCAGCCTCAGTGATCAAAAGCTTTGAGGGATGTCTGAAGATACTAAAGCGGCATGTTGCCCAGCTCCTTTTAATCTCTTGAAGAAGAGTTTAATGTTGGTTTTTACAGTGATTTCACAGATTTGGAGCTAGTAAGATCAGTCGTTGTGTACCAGTGTGTGCTTCCAAGCTCGGAATTTGGCTCACCAAGTTAGGTTATTCAAGGTAATGGCAACCGCAGCCAGCCTTTTACACGCACTTTAAACTTAATTACTTGCAATACATTTCATAAACAACCTCGTTTTATTCCGACTCAATCTATATTATTGTGGCACTAGATATTTGTATTTAAATATTATTAATAATATTGTTAAATTATTGAAATTGCAAGCTGTTTGTGTAACTTGGACTTTTTGTTTTCTAAAGTGTTTTTTTTATGGGTTTACTTTATTAGAAAGCAAATGGCAGAGAACAAGAAGCTTGTTATGGTCGGGCTTTTGATTGACAGCTTGAGAAATTTAAATCCCCTTTTAAGCAGAGGAGGCACATGGCATGGGACCCCTAGTGGTGAGCAGGGGGACTATTTAAAGGCACCGGGCAGGAACATGTCCCAGCACTCCTTATGGTCGTATTTTGTCCCATTTTCTAATTTTTAAAACATCTTATCCTCATTACTGATTACAATTGGGCCAGTTGTGTTCAAGATGCTTTTTATGATTCATATTCTGTGTGGGTGGGTGGGTGAGGTAACTATTGAAATCACATCAGAAATTGTATTGTTGTGTAATAGGACCCTTTGTGTCATTGCAGGCATGGCCTAATATGTTATATTTCAGTCCAACTTGCTCTAGTCCACACCTTTATGTTACAACATGCACCCTGTGCTCCGGGATCAAGATTATTCTCTGCTGTCTTTTGGGTGACAAAGTGGCCCGGTTAATTGTAGAGACTGTACTTTGAATAGTATCAGGTACTTTGAAGCCTGCTAAAGTGACTGTCAGCAAGACAGTAGCTCTTATCCCGTGAGAAGTGAGATAACAAAAATCTTAATAGGGATCAAGAGCATGCTTTATAATTGTTCTTAATTATATGTTACTTGTCAGACAGATGTAACTTGAAAGACCTGATCTGGCTGTGCAACTGTCACTTTGAATCCACGTTGCCCCAAGTCCACAGGCTGACGAAAAGTTACACATGTCCTGTCCTTTGAATCAGCCTGTGTGGGCGCATCTCCACAGCAACTGTTTATGAATACAATAATCTGTTTTTGCTCATGTTGAAATGACGGAAGCCATTGCGTAACCACATTAAGCGTGCTGCCAGAAAACTTGGCGGCCAGAATTTGCGGCGTAACAGAGCCAAAAAAGACTGGCTGTGTGTCATGTGCCAGCAAGAAAAGGAACAAATGTTGGAGCTTCCCCTACTGATGACTAATAAGCAGATACTCACACACACACAGAGCAGAGCTCCAAAAACAGCCACATTTCCTGCCTCTTTCCCACGAGGCTGGCCAGAAGGAAAGGGATATTCTCTGGCTTTGGTTGATGGCATGCCGATGGAGTGGAAAGGATAGAGGAGCTCAACCTCCTGGTGCCCGTTTGTCAGTGTGTTAGCTGAGTCGTTGTTTGTGTTTTGTGTGGGGGACTTTGTCTTGCTGCCTCAGTTTCTGGAGAGTGTCCACCTGTACCTCTCAGCTTCTTGGTACATAATACAGCCTGGCACTCAAATGGGATGAGAACTTGGGTCTTGTAAACAGAACACAGTGTGGTCCGTTATCAGTGCTGCTTTTGTCGGTTTTGCCCGATACTAATTCAATCCTGGGTATTTGCCAATATCAAGTACTGATGTGACACTTTGCTGTTTTTTACATTTAAAATGTCTATATCTTACTGCATGCAACTTTTGCGATAATTTTTATGTAAAGTTAAGTTATTTAATATGGATTTGCAGCATGGCCGGTGAAACATACTTGCACTTAAGGTGTAACAGTGGTAAATGTTACCTATTACTAGATCTATAATTATTACACGTTTAACTATGCTCAAATTATAGCATGCTTTAGGTTATGTGGGGCCACTTCGGGCTTTCTAGTGTCCTCTTGTGACCTGGATTGCCCTAAAAGACTCCTCTAGCAACCAAAACCTACGACTACAGCCTGCGGTTTAGATTACGAATGTTAGTTTGGACTATGTTATTTACAATTTAGAGCCTTGTCTAATTACAAGACCTGCTGCTGTAAACTGATTGTTTTCAGTGCTTCCAAGATGCCAATTTAAATCAATACCATGGATGTTGGTGTGCTGGAAATCCTCACTGGGTCAAGACAGATCACAGGGTCTACCCCGGTGGAGGTGTGAGGCACTCCGGTCTGCCCGTTGTCTGACTTAGGTGTGGGTGGTGGGGGTGATGATAGAACAGCAGGGCTCAATGGGGACAGAGGGGATGATTGATGGGCGCTCCCGCTAGCCAAGTTCAATGCATGATCCGTCAATGTCGCACAGAGTGTGAGCACACTAAAGAGAGATGGATGGCCTCTACAGAGTGCCTTTTTAGTTTTTACGCTAAGTGGATGGATGGACGAGTAGAAGGAATCTTCTTCTTACCGCTGTTGTCTATGAGAGGGTTGTTTTCCAAATTGTTTGTTTAGACGTCTGTTTAGTTAATTGGCCAAAGAGCCACGTCGTAGCTCCTGTTAAAAGCTATGTTTACCTTAATTAGCATGGCTGTCTCTTTGGGGCTGGAAACTGCTTTACTTTCAGCTTGATCAATGTTGATCAGGGGTCAGCAGCCTCGTGTATTGATTAGCAGTCAGATTGAATTATGATGTTAAACATGTAATACTTGTGCCATGAAATATCTAGCTGTCTGTCTAAATTTAAAACTTAGTTTAGACATTTCATTCTGTAAGTAATGCACTACTTAAATTGGGAGCATATTTAGATGTCTCTGTCAAATTGGATCCAAATCAATAGTAAACTGTCAAAAGACTGGCAAAAATATAATGAGGACGGCTCAATATTACTGTCACTGCTGTGAGGCTTTTTAAAAATGTCTACCTCTTTGTGATTTTATGTTTAGAAAAATAACCTTATTGTAAGGAGAGAATTACAATCCCTAGCCAGCCAGTCTTTCCGTGAGTTTAGACTGAATATGTTGGCTGATTTATTTCAGCAACAGAAAGTCACAAGACTGATTACTTTGTAGGTTTTACAGGGGCACTGGGGGCTTTAAGACAACCATGTTGAAGACATGTGTGAAAGCAGAGCCTTGGCGCTTGAAGGCTCAAGGCAGCTCAACCTGCACCAAAAACAATTAGGTTGTTAAAACTCCCTGGAGCTCCCATGACGCCCCATAAACAACAAAGTGATCCTCTTTTGTTGTTTACCATCTGACTTCAGAGAGGCCCACAGTCTCCTTCAAGCTGTAACCACTGCAAGGATGTTGGGTTGGTGTTTCCCATAGCTAGCTAAAATTATTTAACCAGTAAGGCCAAAATGACAGATCCCCATCCATCTGTCAGGGCTCAGTGGCTCTTACTGCAGTCCAAGTTCAGCACTGTTTATGCAAGCTTTGGCTGAGTGCATTAGAAAAAGGGCTGCAGGAGTCAGGTGCTCCTCTGGGGTAGATTAAGATAGCCAGGTGTGTTTAACTGCCCTCATCTCCTCTTTATCTATATCTCTTACCACCCATCCATTAGGGAGCTGCCAGTTCCCTAATGTAGGCGTGTCACTGCCCCATGCAGAGCAGTTATTTAGAGCTTAAAATAATGGTGATTCCCGCCTCTAGCCTTTGTGTTTCTGCACCGATCATGGAGGACAATGAACCCCTCACAGTGCACGGACTAATGAATAAGCCCTCTCAGTCACACAGGAAGAAGGCCCTTGATGAGAGGAAGTGGAGGGAGAGGGGCTGTTGATGGCAGGGGTTTAGCCAAGTACACACATCTCCTCTCATTCAGGAAGGGATGTTTTGCTTGGTAATCTGCTGCAATGCCGTCACAGAACAACCCTCCAGTCTGGATAAGGCGAGGCTTTGTTTTTATCTCTGTGAGACATATTGGCTGTACTCAGTCACATTCTATTACAATTTGCTCCCACAACATGCGATTACACCATATCATTGAGCATAAAGATGACACGAGTTCACTTGTCTCTGATCTGAGCCTCCTTCTGATGACGTTCCAAGAGAATGAGGTTCACGTCAGTTCAAGAGCTGTTTGCACGCTCACCAGCTTTGCAATGATGCAACACATCATCAAGCGTGATCGAAGCGGGAGGAAATAGTTTGTCCTCCCTCCCTTTTAGCAGAGTTTCCTCTGCACTTTTACATCCTCTGTCTAAGGTCCACACAGTTTTACAGGCTTGGGTGCCTTGTTAAGTAACAATCATCACAGGTGCCGCAGAAGCTGAATCAGGCCAGCATATGTGGCACAGTGCCCTGATTTCCCACTGTGGCATTACATAAAGCAAAGTACAAAGTGAGATGAGGACAAAGTCACCTCGTCTGTGCACACGCTGCTCACACACTTCTCAATGACCCTGACGGCAGAGGCTGTGTGACTCATGCTTTCCCCCAGCGAACAGCCACATGTTTGAATCGAGATTCCTGATACATGAGCTAGGCTTAATATTACAGCCAAGCGCTGCACAGTGTTATTGTTGGTCATCCGCTTGCTCACGTGCAGAGGCAGGAGTGCTGCTTTTTTTTTCTTCTTGCTATTTCCCCTTTAGATATTTTTTTGCTAGCTTAGCTGTTTTTATTCCATCTGTTAAAAGGAAAAAAAGTAACTTTGGATAAACATCACCCTGACATAATCAGAACTACTTATCAGGAAATCAAATATTGAAATAGAAATGTTCCATCAGTCTCTGAGCGAGGTTTGATTTTGTTTAGTAAGTCATTCAGAGTGATTGTGGAAACTAAGTACACGTTACAACTCTTTCACCCAGCTTAGTTCACACCTTAAAAGATATGTGCTTGTCTGGTTAAAAAAAATGTGGTTTTCAACTGCTAAATGTTTTCACTGCAGTCAGTAATAGCACAAGGTTGTGTGAGGTAAAACGGGGAGAGGGAGCTACTGTTGATATCCTGTTCGTGCACCGGGGTGATTGGGGCCAGCATTCACACAAGCCTGCCACTTCCTGATGAGTTAATGGCCCTCAAGCTTTATTTCCTTTACAGTTTCCTGCAATTTATTGGAGATCAAAGCTGATAGCAGGCTGTGATGTTCTCCATTCCTCCTGCAGGCATCTGCTTTTCAAAACAGAGCACCAACATATTGTTTGTTAATGCCTTATGTCCCTGTGCTGCAGACCTGAGGCAAGTCACCAGTGCCTATGAGACAGAGTTTAAGTTACAGAAAGGGACCTGGCCATTAACTGGCTTAAAATCCCATTTTCCAAATTACTTTTTGTCCCACATCTGTTTTTATTGTGATGATGTGCATAGCTGTAACATTAAGTGTTCAAGGAAAGTAAAGAAATGGCTGCAGATGTCTGGAAAAGTATAAGACATTTACATTTAAAAAACTCTGCCTGATGATGATCTTTTGATGGTCATCTCCAGGTCAAGCCGGAACACACACACTGTGATTTCATGAAATTAAGTCATTGTCTTCTGATCTCTAAAATGACAAGCGTAAAAGTGGCAGACATGTACACAGGGTACTTTATGTGTGACCTCTGCACCACTTAGTGTGCATAATTTAACCATAAATATGACCTGTGTACATGCTTGAGTGGCACAAACATGCAGCTTGCCGTTTTTCTAACTCTAAATAGCCTTTGGTGTCCATTCAGGCTGAATGGTTACTCAGTTGCTGTTCAACCCATGCTGCTCTGGAATGGGGCTCTGGTATGCAATCGAGGAATGTTTGTGTTTTGGTGCCTGAGACGCGGCTGTTGCAGGATGGACGGTGGGAGTTTTAGCACTGTTGTAGATCCAAGTAAATTGTTAGACTGCAACAAACTTTGGTTTCTGTCAAAGTAAAGTGAATTCTCTGTCTAAGATTTGACATCCATGCTGCATCCATGAAAGGAGAAGAGGAGATAGGGGGAAAAACCTCCCATTATTCTAACTTGAAGGTTTCCTACACAACTTACCTGAAGTTACATAATTTCAATTGCCCAAATAAACTACTTTTTGTGACATGTTCTAGCAGTTTCTTTACAAGTAAAAGAGCATGCAAAGTGTTCATAGGTCCTTTTCTAGGCCCACTTATACTAGTACTAATATCAGACTTTACCTTGCAAATGGCTGCATGACCACTATGTTTGGCATTAACATCCACTGCCTCATGGACTTCTTTCAGCCTGATCTCTTCTACTCTAAATTACAGCTTGGAGGCTGATGTGCACAGTTTTTATGACTTGATTGCATAAAATGTGAACTGAACATTAATCTTGGGCTAAGCCATACTAGTGCTCTTACATCATTATTTGTGCAAAGGCCTCATGTTTCCTGCTCCTGCCTCCAAAAACAGTGAGGCTGCAGTTGTAGGAAAAATAGTTCAGAGGTCATTGTCCTTACCTAAACTGTACTTTGCTGTTTCTCAGTGTTTGTTTATCCCAAACCCGTAACCCCTGACATCTCCTGTGATAACATGTGTAGTGTTTGACATTAGCCAGTGTGTGATTGAGCTGTTTCAACTTGTCTGAGTTACACAAAGATTTCATCATGGTCCAAAAATTTAGCTAAGACTTCAAATCAAATGTTGTGTGGTCAGCATTTTTTGTCAAGATTTTACACTGTTATGAAAAGCTGCTGTTCAGAACTGCCTATATTTACAATGTCCCTTTATTTAAATATTTTAATATTTTTCCTTATTCATTGCATTTGCAGATTAAATGTTTATTCAATAAAATTGATCAAAAATAATCTAATTGATTGTAAAAGTAATTGTGAGTTATGCATGTAAGAAAAATCGTGTATCATGCTTGAACATGTTGGAGGAAGTATAAACCTGCTCTCACTGCTTCTCCTGCTCGTCTCCAGCTGTGTGCAGGTAGAGGAGCATCATGCTGTGGATATCGATGTTTACCACTGTCCCAACTGTGATGTCGTACAAGGACCCTCCCTGAGTGAGTAATGCTATTTGTCATTAGTGGTCTGTTTCCTGTTTTTTTTTTTTTGTTTTTTTGTTTTTTCGTTTCTCTGTTACTCTTCTTCCCTCGGTCCTAACATGTATCTCATTCATCAAATAGTCTCTCTGATTCTCTGCCTCACATTTACATGTCTAGCCCACTTCCCATTCAGTTTTTCCCCTCCCACTGCTGACTCTGTTTGTGGGCCTCGTCTCAAGGGAAAAGGGTCACTCTCTGCAGCGTGACTCGAGTCTGATTTTTAAGAGGGGGATGGGTCAACCTCGGAGAGCCCAGAGGGCAGACATTATCTAGCTAATTGAATGGTGTTGCAGGCCTTCCACTTTGATTGGATAAGTCCCTGCATCTCCAACTCTGAGCACATGGGGTTGAGAATTAATGCCTTTACAAAAATTGTTGGCATTGAGCATAATTTAGCACTTTTTGGGAGAAAACACTTTGAAAGGGGCCTGATAAAATTGAAATAACAAGAATCCCGTAACCTCCAATATTTCTCTTGCAGTGAAAAAGCGCAACAACTGGCACAGGCATGACTACACAGAGCCAGATGATGGAACGAAGCCGGTGCAGGCCGGCACCCCAGTATTTATCAAGGAGCTCCAGAACAGGACCTTTGCCAGGTAGATATATTGTTTGGATACAGCACATCTATACTTATAAATTGCGTTATATGTCAAGCCACCTTCTGTTCCTAATAAATGTCATCTTTTTGATACACTCAGATATTTCCCACAAAAAATGTAGCCATATGTAAAGACTTGAAGGGGTCTTGACTCTGAGGCTGTGTCGATACACTGTCAGTCCATCAAGTTTACTGAACCTTGTATGATCTTATTGCAGCGGCGAGGAGATTATGAGGCGGATGAAGGGTGAGCAGGTGACACCCAGATACCTGGAGAGACACGGCTTCAACTACCCCATAGGGGTCACAGAGATGGAGGGCCTGGGACTCAAACTACCAGCCCCGACTTTCTCTGTCAAAGATGTGGAGCAGTATGTGGGTAAGGGCCTTTACTAATGAACAGACTTCATCCTGGATGTAAAACAGTTGCCGTCAGCTGTATCAAATTCACAATAACACATTAATGTTTATCCTTTGGGAAGGATGTGGGCTCTATGATTGGAATACACGGTAGCCTCAGTCTGCTTAAAAGCTTACGACACCACCCAACACCAGCCAGCTAAGTGGCCATTGCTGAGCAGGCGCCATCTGTGTGTCAATATGAACAGGTTTCCAGGTTCATGGGGTTTTAACCCACTTATCAGGCATCAGGCGGTGGCTGAATGAGTTTTAAATGAGTGACGTCTAAGCTTTCACTACCCTCTCTATGACCAATGTGCTTCCTTATTGAAACGGCCTGCCACTTCCCAGCTCCTATTACAAGCCCATTACCAAGCCCAACGTTGTTTTTATCATTAAGTTCAGATTACAGACTCCCTCTCTCACTTTATCTCTCTCTCCCATGCCCTATTGAGCATTAAGCCAAGGCACAGGTGTTGTGACCAGGGACTGAGTGTCAGGTTACATTTCTTACAGTTGGAAGACAATGGGTCAACAGGAGTGAACGCTGATGTCTTCTGTGTCTCACCAGGGTTTAAGAGGTTGTGAAGCCGGCTCGGTGTGTGGCCAGTGATTGGGCCAAGTGGTAGAGCTTCTATGACTGGTTATTGCAAGTCTTATTATGAAGGATCAAGAAATACAACTTATACTAAAAATACAGGCATTGAAAAATGACAAATCTATAGTTTTATTTTTATTTTTACACTTTGGCAAATGGTATGTGTAAATGTATGGGACACATAATATTTAACTGCCACATCACCAGTTCAGTTACAAGGAAGGATCTTGCATGTTTATTCTCTCTCTCTCTCTTTCTCTTTCTCCTTATATATTCTGTCTGTATCTCTAGTGTCACTTGGGAAAAAGTCAAAAAACTGTATATATAGTGGAAAACTCTTGACCTGTTTCCATAAATGTCCAGTTCCAGAAGCTGCCTGATCGTCCAGAAATGTCTAAACAAATGTAAAAATACCTAAACATCACAGAAACCAAACATAAGTGATGTGCTACAAATATATGATTTAAATGATGATATAATTAGCCCCATCTGTGACCCCAATGCTCTATACTCTACACTGGGATTTGGTCATTTAAGGCTACTCATTCCTAAAGCTATTCCTGGCAGGAAGAGTTGTTATCTTTAGATCTAAATTCATGATCTTGCAGAAACCTACTCTCTTCTTGGAAAGATCAAAAGGTTCCTCCAGCTCAAGGCAACATTTAAATCCAACATTTCCACAGGTATGAGCAGCTGACTTAACATATGTCCAGTGTAGAAGATCAGAGCAGAGTGTCTCTGTCAGTAGAAATACTGGATTTAAGCGCTAGTTTGACCTGGGTAGATACTTCATCATTCAAGGCAGATGTTACACATCTGTAGAATTGCAAAACTACCTTTGAAGAAGCTCATGCATTATAACACTTTAATGTTTCCCATAAGGTTAGGGTATGTGAAATAAATTACGTGTAACATGCAGGGAGCTGAGGTCCCTTATAGGACCACTATATAACAATAAATTATAAAATACATCATCTTGATTGTTAAAAATGGGACTAAATGGTGAGATGCGTTGTTGATAGTGAGGAACTTGTTTCATGCAGTTTAGTCAAGAAATAGTGTGTGCAATAGTCATTAGGTCACCACATGCTTGCTTATTATGGGAACTTTCTGGTCAGTACACTTAATGATATCTTAAAGTGTACTTTTTAGATCTCCAAATTAATAAAAAATTGCCCTGCAATAGCTTTTTTAATCATTTGGTGCACTATGGATAGAATAAACAAGATTTTACCATTTCTGCATTACCTTGTTGTACAAATAGTGGACTTATTTACAACAATTTACTTAACGATGCACAATTTGTAATATTTCTCTTATTATGGTTATAGTAGAGCTTCAGGTAGTGCAAGTCTAAAGGTTTTTCTCTTGCTGTTGAGTTTGTGAAACTGGTGTTTGGGCTTGGTGTTGTGAGGTTTCCAGGCAGCTTCCTTTCTCGCTGTGTAACTGACTGCCTTTACTCCAGCTGTTCTCTGTCATCACACGCTGGCCAGCTGGGCCTTCAGAGGTGTTTGTGAGAGCAAGTGCATGTGAGTGCATGTTTGCATCTGTGTGTATGCATGTGTGTGTGAGAGAGGGGGAGAGAGGGAGAACACGCAAAGGGGTAATAAAAAAGGTGAGTGGGAGGGGTGTGGAGAAAATACAACAACCAGCTGTCTTGCTGCACACACTGCACCCAGGTCCTACTTCCGGCCCCATGTGTCACTTGGGTGTGATTTGTAGCGTCCCAACTGTTAGCTGTGTATTCTCTGTTTTGGTCTCTTTTTTTTTTTCCTTTTCCTTCAAAGCATCTGTTTTCTGTCTTATACACAGTTTATTTACACCCTGTTTTCTCACATCTATGCATGCATGCATTGGCCTCTATGTTCAAGGTCTCCCACGCACACATAGGCATTAAAAGCAGCAGCCCTCTCACCTCCACCCACTCCCCCTCCTCAGAGACTGCTGGTCTGGACAGATTGACAGATTGTCTCACTTGGCCCCCTGCACAACACCTCCCCACTCTGCCATATTGGTGCCAGTTTCCCTCAGGGCTTGATCTCTAAAAGCACATGGAGATGCCAGCAGGCCACTGACCCCAGCGAACCCCACACCTACTCAGCAGCCAATTAAAAAGTTGAAGCGATATCTCACTCATGTATCACTCACTACAGAACTTCTCCATCTTATATTATACAGACTAAACAGTATGTATCTCTGATCTAGGTGGCGACAAAGTCATCGATGTGATAGATGTGGCGCGGCAGGCGGACAGCAAGATGAAGCTCAGCGAGTTTATCAAGTATTTCACCAAGCCGCATCGACCCAAGGTCCTCAACCTCATCAGCCTGGAATTCTCTGACACTAAGTAAGTTATGCTGCAGTCTCTTTGCTCTGTTGACACTAATGAAGACCATGGATACACAGATTGCCGATTGACATTAGCAGTAAAGCCAGTCATGTTGCTCTTGCTTGTGTGAACCAGCAGTGGCCTCCTAGCAAATGTGTCTGTGACGCTGAAAGCAGTTTAACTTGGTCATTTTATCAGAAATTTTAATCAAGTGTATTTTTTTTCCAAAGTCAAGAATAAACTGGCACCTCATTATTAATTTTCTTGGTGAATTATTATAAGTAAAATTGTTATTAATCATTATATTCCTGTAAATCTGCACTTTCAAATGGAAGTTGCAGTGCATAAAATGCACTTTTAAGTTGCACTTTTATGCAAAAAGAGTTAAATTCTACCCACTCTTTTTCAGTCTTTGCATTTCAGATCAATTGTAGGGCCTCAATATGATGACTGATACAGAATTTTACAGGCTAATACCAGATTTAAAAAAATCTAATAAGTTGTTGCCCAATAATTAACTAACACAAAACATAAACAATCTTGAAACAAACAAGTTTTTCTATTCTATGTAACTTTAATGCACTTAAGTCTCACTCCATGTGTTTTCTCTTTACTTTTGCTTTGCTCTAACCACCATGAAAGGATGTCAGAGTTGGTGGAGGTTCCTGATGTGGCTCAGAAGATGTCCTGGGTGGAGAACTACTGGCCGGACGACTCCTTCTTCCCGAAGCCCTTTGTCCAGAAGTACTGCCTTATGGGAGTCAAGGACAGCTACACAGACTTCCACATAGACTTTGGGGGCACCTCGGTCTGGTACCATGTTCTCTGGGTAAGTGAGAGCATGAAGAAGAGCTGAATGTGTTTGAAAATAAGGCGTGAATTGTTGATGACACACCCCAGACCAAATAAACATCTTTTTGATTGTTTTATCTAAAACTTTGTGCACTTTTATCCGTGAGGCTTAGTGCTTTTTAGTGTGTTTGTGAATGCAGGGGTATTTAGGGCAGGCAGTCAGGGCTGATTGGCTGCCACTTGCTGAAAGGTCACTGTGCATCTCACATCACATCTATTTATCAAGCAGCTCTGGGGGCAGCAATGCTGACACCAATTTGATGATCTCAACCTCCCTCTACCATAAACTAGAGCTGACCTTAATTTCAAGGTGTTTTGTGGGTGTTTATGACAGCAGCATCACCAAAGCTGCCATGCTCATATACACAACATCAGTGTGTCATTAAAGTGTGTCAGTAGTTACTTTAAACTCATTTTCTTCTGCTTTACAGGGTGAGAAGGTCTTCTACTTGATCAAGCCCACTCCTGCCAACCTTGCACTATACGAGGCATGGAGCTCCTCGCCCAATCAGAGCGAAGTATTCTTTGGGGACAAAGTGGAGAAGTGTTACAAGTGTGTTGTGCCCCAGGGAACTACGCTGCTCATCCCTACAGGTCTGTGGTTATCTTAACGCTTGTGTGAAGTTTCTTTGACCATTTGCGTTAATCATCAGAGCCTCCAGGACTTTATTGATCAGTGAGAGTCCCTGCATTCATGTCAGTGATGTACATGTGTGTTTCCATGGTTATCAAGTGATTTGCACAAAGATATGCACTGCTTATTATAACATTGTTTCCTTAACAGTTCTCAATCAGCAGATAGATTCAGTAGTCTTTGAATTTGTGGTAAAATTACGTATCTACTATCACAAAATCCTTTGGTTAGTGTGTTTGCTTTCAGACCAGACCAGAGTCTACGTGGAACTTTTGTTAGTCAGTCTCTGCATGGTTGTTTAGTCTGCACCAGGGTTTGATTGACAGCTTTCACACCAGACTAAACAAACTGCTCAAAGGGGAAAATGCATCTAGGTTTGATTGATCCAAAGCAAACAAATTAGGTGTGTAAGCACCTTTACACTGCTGGTATTAAAATGGGACGTGTATCCGGATTTGTTTATCTGGATGATAAAGAAACTGATCTTGCCTTTGTGTTTACACCTGTATTTCCTGGTGTGCTCTCATTTTATTCAATAGGATAGGATCTTTGTCCCTCAGATGTGGTCACGTTGACCAAGTGACATTTCAATCCCGATGCATTTTCACTTTGCATCAACATTTGTTTGTTGCAAGGTGTAAATGGGGTCTCAGAGATTTGGATGTGGTTGTCAAGCACAATTAATTTCAGATATACAGCCTTTTGTTTCACTAATCTTCTTTGTAAGTGTTGTCTTTTGCCCCCACCGAGCGAACCTGTGGTCTGGATTTGTTTGTCTTTTCACATGCATCCAAAAGTTAAAATAATCATGCTTCCCATGGCTCCTGCCAGGAAAATACAGGCCCCTTGAACATTCTCTGTCATTGCCAAGAGAAAATAACAGGGAGAGAATTTCTTCTTGAGCAACAACCCAAACAGTTCTTAATGATCATGATTACAATGGAAAAAACAAAGAGAAAAGCCGTGCTACTGTGTAATATGATGAAGGTAGCAATGATGCTGCAGATCACAGCTTTCTCCTGCATATGACTTTCAATCTAACATCACTATAACAAGCAGCTCTGTTGTTAATTAGAAGTTGTGTTAGCGGAGTAAAAAGATGTTGATGATCCGTGTTTGGTGTCACTTACAACACATGACATGGTCTCTTTCACTTAAGTGAAGCTAATGTCACTTGTCAGACAATTACCCATCCATCAGTCCCTCAAAAGACTCTTTTAGCCGATCGAGTTCCTTTGCTCTCCCCATGCAGCCAGAGAGACAAAGCTCAGTTCAGCCCGTCAACTGCTGGACGTCCTCACTCAGGCTTTTAGCAGCGCTTTCTCAGCAGGCCGAAGCAGTGTTGTAAAGGAGATCTTTTGGCAGAAAGGGTGTGGAGAGGTGGGAATTAAGCGGGGGTCAGAGAGCACAGTGGGCCAGTCAACCAGTGCATTATCAGGCCTGTCTATCAGACTTACACCAACCCCCCCAGACTCTGCTTTCTCTCACTTTACTTTGTATAAGAAGCACTGCTTATCTTGTGGGGGGGGGCACATCTTTTTTAACAGACATCCTTATCTCAAAGTCTGACTGCGGGAGGAGAAGAATTTCTTTTATTTTAAATGTACATAAATGATCTTTTTCGTGTTTAATCAGGCATGTAAGTGCAGGAATGATCTGTTCACACAGATCACTTTCACATGCATACTTGAAGGGCTTAATATCAAAGTTTCAGTTCAGCTGTGCTCTTTTTAATTGTGTTATTGTTGCAACCTTTGGGTGAGTTGTGTAAACTTCTGTCATCTGGCGCCCCCTGCAGGCTGGATCCATGCTGTTCTCACCTCTCAGGATTGTATGGCGTTTGGAGGGAACTTCCTTCACAACCTCAATATTGGCATGCAGCTCAAGTAAATAATTTGTATTTATTTTGATTTACTCAGTATAATATTTTTTTCTTATTTTTGTTGTTTTTTTACTGAACTTTTTTGTATTTAATCTGTTTGTTTGTAGGTGTTATGAAATGGAGCGGCGTTTGAAAACACCAGACCTCTTTAAGTTTCCGTATTTCGAGGCCATCTGTTGGTATGTGGCCAAGAACCTCTTGGAAACACTAAAAGGTGGGATTCAAAGTTTTTGCTTTAATTTTTTATAGATTTTTAAATATTAAGAATAACCAGCTTACAAACACTTCACTATTATCACCTGAGGACTTTGAATTACCAAATGATGTACTCCTACTTTGAACAATTTTTAATATTTAATTTGTTTGATGTTTTGTCTCTGTAATTCTTACAGGCTTAAATCATGGGCTATTTTCTCGTTTTTCCTCCTCAGAGCTACGAGAGGACAACTGTCCACCACCAACATACCTGGTGGAAGGAGTCAAGGCTTTAATCAGTGCACTGAGGACGTGGTTGAAACGAGAGGTGAGAGTCGACCCCACAGTTCTCACGGTTTTCTGTCTGAATCCCTGCACCTGACTCTGCCTCGAGTATCTACAGTTCAGCGGTTATTGTAACACAGTCGGGACGTCACCACTGTTTGGTCTTATCTCCTGGATGTGTGTCAGTGGTCGACAACAGACTTCTTTCTGTTCGATTCTCCTGTCTGAATGTGGTCTGTTGTGGATCTGCAGGTGACTGAGCCGACCAGTGAGGTACCAGATCATATCAGACCGAACCATCTCATTAAAGAGCTGACTAAGGAAATCCGCTACCTGGAGGTAAGAAGGAGTGAGGAGAAAACGATATAGGAGAGATGTTAAGCAGAAAAAAAAATTCAACATGGGTTGTGAAGCTCTTTTTCTAAGCAATTCATGAATTACTTTGATTGAAACTTTGTCTCCATGATGTGTTTTTGCTTTTTAAATCAACAGGAGGAACCAGTCAATGGTAGCAAGCCAGTAAAATCTCAGGGAAGTGGGTGCGGAGTAGCATCTGGTTCAAACGGCTGCCCGGCCACTCGCTCCACACTGGAGAGGCTGTGCCAGGCCCGGCGAGCGAGGAGAGCTGCTAGGCGGCTGAGGGAGCAGCAACGACAGGCCCCCAAAGTGCCCTCAAACCTGGACATCTTAGAGCGGCACACAATGGAGGTGCTGAGGAGGCTGGAGGTGGGACCGCTCGAGGAGGTGAGCATCAAGGAGCTATGTTTTCTGACAGTGAAACTAATAAAGCATGTCACAAAATGTGGTTATTAATATCTGCAAAAAAAAAGAAGCTTTATAGCTTTTTCTCCAAGAAATCATAAAGTGGCAGATGCTTCCCTGGTGTATAAACGTGCACTGAAAAGATGTGATAGGTCATTTTTATTGACTGTTGCTTCCTATTCCTCAGGATGCTGCATTCTGTGCTAAGGTTCATGGGAAGCTCAACAAAGTGTCGACTGCATCCGCTGCTGCTGCAGAGTCTTTAGATGACAACCACCTACGGCTGATGCTGGTCAACGGCAGAATTATTAGGTGGGAGCTCACTTCTCTTTAACCAAAACAGCAAAGTTTGTGCTTGTTGTTTCTTACAGTTATTATTTTCCACCTAATAAGTCAATTTAAACTGAACTGAATTGATTCGTCAAACTGTTTAAGAGTGCTGCTGCAGTCGAGATTTCCCATATTTAATAAAGCTGCGTCATCGTTCAAGCATGTATGTTTGTGCTTGCAGAGATATGAGGCGACCAGCCAGCAGCCCGGTGAAGACAGAGGGTGAAAGGTCACCTGCCGGCCACAGCCCACTAAAGAATGGTGTGGATGTGAAGCTGGAGAAGACAGAGGACAGTCAGGAGCAGCACAGCACAGTCGAGAAACCCACACTCCTCAGTATGTCACCAGAGTTAATATTATCGTCATCATTATTATTACTTAACCCATATTCTAGCAGAGAAATCCAGATCAAGTGTGTTCATTATCAATGCTTTGAGCCTGTGGTGTGTTTTTGTGTTTGTTCAGGTCTGGAGAGGGTAAAGACTGAACTCAGGGAAGAAGCCTCAGGACACTCCAGTGTGTCGGACGTGGAGTCAGACAGTGACTCTCCCACAGAGGTACATGATCTGCAAGAGGTGCAAACACACATCAAAGCCATTACAGAGCCGTCTAACCACATCAAACGTCTTTCATAAATACACACATCGTTTTCTTTTTGTTGCTGTAAATGTTCAGTGTAAACATACGTTAAGTACATTTAAATTAGATTTATTTACACTAAGTTATTGAAATAGTTCATAAGCATGTAGATAATAAATGAGAAAAGAAAATTATGCTATACTGTTAAGGCACTAATTACAACATGTAACCCAGCAGCATACAACACATGATGACATGTATGAAATAACGCTGTGATGCATTAGGCACTAATTAAAACGTGCACAGCAGAAGCATATGTACGTACATTAATCACATAAATCCCAATTAAAGATCATGCATGTAGGTACAGAACATTAGAACATGAGCTTTTGAGTAATACATTAAATGCATTACATGGACTGCCATCCATCCATCCAAGTATCACAAATACAGAGGCAATAACACAGATGATGGCACATAGATGTAAGTCTACACTGACTTTTTACACTGTGATGACTGATGCATTGTTTCTCATTTTAAAATTGCTTTGTCAAAATAGCGCAAAGCATCGTCATCGTCGTCGTCCTCCTCCTCCTCCTCTTCTGATGAGGATTCAGAGAGTTCACAGGAGGACGAGGAGAGGAGATTGTCTCAGCAGAAAGGCTCAGGGCACACCATAGAGCTGGACCAGTCTGGCCAGAAACTCAGGCACAAACACAAACCACTCAAAAGGTGAGAAACGTGCCAAGATGCTAAAAGGAGTCCCATCAAGAAAGTGTCAATTCTGCTGTTTGTGGGTGCACTGAGGTAGCAAGTTTTAAAGTCTGTCTGCTTCCCGCAGAGAACGTCCTACCTCACCCAGCACAGAAGAGGCCATTCAGGGGATGCTGTCTATGGCTGGTCTGATGTGCTCCTCCAAGCCGGAGAAGGTAGCCTCGTCCCAGGAGCCCTGGTGGTCAAGCTCAGGCCAGTGCTCGCCTCTGGAGCAGAGGGACGCTGCGCAGCACGAGCACCGACTGCAGGGCGACAACAGCCCGATGGACAGCCAGGGCAACAGCAGCGAGCCGTGGGACAATCAGGGGCTGCCCAGCCCTCTCAGGCGGAACCACGCCAGCAGCCCAGAGATGGACTACCAGTACTGTGACCCCTCAATGTCTCCACCGCTGCACCCCTCCAAGAGGCACGCCCCCAACCCCCCACCTATCAGCAATCAGGCCACAAAAGGTTTGGGAGCCAGATTATTATTTCTCCATCTTTTCACCGTCCAGAATGATGTAAGTGTTGAGTCTGACATTACAAGCCTGTTTCCACACCAGCTCAGATTAAACTGAGGTTAGCAGGTGTGTGTGTGAGCATAATCTTGTGTCATTTTAGGATAATTTGGAGGCTTATTGTGATCAAATATGCAACAAACACAAGCATGATGTTGAACTTAGGAAACCCAAATCCTTTGAGTAAACTTCTCAATGAAATTCAGGAGACATTCATCGAGTTTATCTTCTTAAATGTTCATGTTCACAGTTTTTTCTTTGTCTGATGTAATAGTTGGTTGTAACAATATTTGTTAAGTTTAAGACGATGTTTTTTTAAAAACATTTAATTTATTTAAAATATGTAAACTTGTGTGCTAGTAAATTGAGGTATTTTTACTTTTTGTTTGTCAAAATTAATAATTATGAAAATTGCAGACTAATCACAATAAAGACTCTTATTTTTGCTTAATTTTCATACTTTTCTTCTTTTTCAGGCAAACGGCCGAAGAAAGGAATGGCCACAGCCAAGCAGAGACTTGGGAAGATCCTGAAACTCAACAGACACAGTCGCGTCTTTGTCTAACACTCCAAATCTTCAAAAGGCAAAATGATACATGAGGATGTATTCTTGAAGAAAAAAAAAAAATTGGACGTGTGTGTATTTGTTACCAGACACTTTTGCTGTAGAAATGGGGGAGAAAAAAAAAAAGAACACACTGCCCGTAGAAATGACCGCAACTGAACGAAACCTTGGAAAAAAAAAGAAAAGAAATACACGCTCACTGTGCATGCTTAGGAGACAGGGTATTGGATTTGTAAGAAGCAAGTGCACGACTTCACTACAAGCACACACTCAGCAACACAGACAAGGAGAGTTCCAGGAAGCGGAGGAGACGAGCATGTTATGAAACGTTCTGCTGCAGGGAAAAGTGAACTGAAGCTCCTGCGGGCATTTAAACGGACAAAAAAGAGATGTAGGAGGTCAACCAAACAAACAACACAAACGCTCGCTTTGCCGGGGAGCAGCAAGATATCTACTGCTTACGATGCCAAGATCATCCGCATCACATTTACTATTATTTCCTCTCCCCGCTCTCCCCTCCCTCCTCCCAATAACCTTTACTTGCTCAATGGCCATCTGCGACGAACTGAACGGGAAGGAGGTGTAGGTGAAACGGAGCTGTATCTCCAGCAGGGTCTTTTATTTTTTATTTTTCCTCGGGCCCTGAGGGAAGAAACGAGGTGCTAAGGAGGAGAACTGAAATTTCAAAATGGTGCTTATTGTTTGAACTTTTTTCTCCACTCATGCTTGTCCCTTCCAAACCCCCCAAACCTCCACCCCCTCCCCCAATTCCCCTTTTTATCTCGATCACACCAGCAATAATGACTTTGAGGAGAGGACAGAGTGAGAGGCAGCACTTTGATGCATTCTTCCGATTCTTGTTGATATAATAAAAAAAAAAATCTAAATTGGTGCATATAAGACTTGCACAATTCAGTGCAAAATGATGCTCTCCGGTCTGCACTATGTTGTTTGATAATTAAAGGGGAGTTTGTGTTTCTGAGCAGGTGAGTTGCTCAAAGTGCTGCCTCTCTGAATTTGTTTAAAATAGGAATTACGAGTCATTCACTTGGTCTAAAAAAAAAAAACCCAAGGTGACTCGGATGATATCCTGATTAATTTATTTCTTGTTTTATCTGTGATGTTGTTCTTTTTTTATTGTGTTATTTTTATGGATTCTGAATGATGTATTTATTAATTGAAAGAGATAATGATTTTATTATATTTGGACCCTTAAACCTCAGCTATTCTAAGGGGTTTTTTCCTTTATAGGGGGTTTTTCTTTTTTTCTTTTTTGATCTTTAACACATACTTTTTTGTAAATGTGGATGTTTTAGAGTTCATGTGATCATCTGTTGAGTAGCAATTTACCTACAAATCTTTTATTATCTTCTATTCTGTCACAACTCTTTTTCCCCCCCGATGCCCAGTTGAATAGATCTTGTGTTGATTCATGTCTGTTCTGGTTTCCTTTTCTCCCTGTAGCCAGAGCTGTTGGGCTATGTGCGAATAGAAACTAGGTTAGGTTTCGAAATGTCAACTTCCATATCTACACCTGAGCTTTTTCAACTTGTGCCACTTCTCCTTTAGCAAAAAAAAAAGAAAAAGAAAAAAGAAAAAGTATTCTGAGCCACTGTGGTCGATCCAAAGTAGTCGATGCATACAGAAGAATTGAACGTTTGAGGAACTTCAATGGGATGAGTGATGTTTTTCCCTTTTTATAAGAACAGTACCAGTGCTGATGTGTGTAATGCTCGGGGTGCGCAGTTCTTCACTCTCAGGGAATGATGCCATGGACATAACCTTCGATCAACCACCAGCCACGTCATGGATGCAGACAGGATGCTCTCAGCACTCACTCAAGACTGTAAGACTCACCTCGTGCTTTGGAGTCGCTGAGGTTTGTTTTTTTCATCGCTCAAATTATTTCCTGGTCGTGGTTTTCAAGCTGTAGTGATAAGCTGTGCTTTAACCAGTCACTCATTGTTTAGGCTCATTTTTACAACTTATGTTAACATGAATTTAATATTGCCCCCCCTCCTCCACTGCTTCTTAATACATGTTCAGCTCAGTGTTATACAAGTAAAAAAAAAAAACCCATAAGTTGACTTTAACAAGATATTTCCACACGTGTAAATGACACCCAAACTTAACTGTTGCCAAGTAGCTGTAAGACCGCTCTTTGAACAGCATTAAGACTTCGAAAGCTTTGCTCAGGTTGACTTGTAAGTGCACTCGACCCGCGAGTGACTGTGTGATCCGTCTTTCAGCCCACACAAAGAACCTACTTCCTCAATTGGTGTTAATTAAATTTCCAAAACTGATTTCCTCCCTTTTCTTACACTACACTTTAACCTTTGAACCTTTAACCTTTTCAACTCTTTGCATGTCAAGTCATTGAAAACACGAGCTGGCCCGCAGGCAGGGTTTTTTATAAGCTGTAGTATTCATCGTACAGGATGTGTTCCTTTTTGCTTTTATATGCAGCTCCCTTGGCATTTGTGTTATGTGCGTTGGTTCTTGCAATGTTTTTTTTCCCCCAGATTTAAATGGCTTATGATTTAAAATATACAAACACTGGCTAACTGTGACACTGTTGATGCGTTGCATTTTGTTTCTGCATTTCAAAAATTGCGTGTAAATAAAACAAATGAAATAACATACTTGTGTTTTCATCCAACCGTAATCTAAACAACTCAATAATCTGGCTCATTAACATACTAGATGAAAAATTATGAAGTTTTAAAACAAACTGTGGTTTTGCATAAAAAGGCAACTATGAAACATATTTAAAGATAATTTTATTAGTTTATGTACAACAATGACTTTCAGAATATCCTGAAGACTTCCACAAAGACTTGCACCGCAGCTTGAATCTCTCATGGTGATCTACAAACAAAAGACAGGACAATGTTTACATCGCTTCAAAACCAATTATAACTTATTCTTACAGTTGCTAGTTCTAAGTACAACCAGTTTTTCCATTATTAAAAATGCACCTTCTTTGTTAGACCTTAGTATAAATTAGCAAACCTTCAAAAAGGCTATAATGTTCAGCATTTTTTTAACTGCTAAAGAGAGGTGTTGATTAAAGAGTGTTATTATTATACCAACTGCAGCCTCTGAAACATTTTTAGCTAAAACTGATCATTATAATCTTAATGAAGCTAACAATTGTGTTGGAATCACCAACATCGACAACAATACTTTTAGCTAAATGTACCTAATTAAATGGCGACTAAGTGAATATCTCCTGTGATCTGCAACGATCAGATAGATTAAAAGAAGGAGGGGTGATTCTGGCCAACTTTAATAAAGAAACTCAGACTTGGATGAGGTACTGTGCTGAGCTGAAATGGTTGATGTGATTAGTAAGTGAAACTGTTTTTCATCTCGGCAAAGTAAAATAAAGAAAACTCACCTTATTCTTCATCATCTGGTGGGATTCCAAGCTCCTCATCCGTCCACTTGGAGGCATCAGGCCAGGGGAAGTGGCCCTAAACAAGAGGAAAGAACCTTTAACATTTCCATTTTTATATCATGTTGCAATCACGACTGTGAAACAAAGCATACTGTAAATAAACACAACTAGTATGACTCCACACATTAAAAACCTAACAAAACCTAAGTACTGAAGGTGCCCTTTGAGTGATAACTGGTCTAAATAGAGTAGATCCCCATGGAGTTAGCTCAAGAGCTCCACCTTGCTTCTAATATAGATCATAACCTGCCAACAGACAGCCTACTGACCAGTCAGGTAAGTTTGTGATGACAATTGATCATAAAAAGTTTATCCCTTCATCTTTTTTACTTCAGGAAAATAAATCCCACACGATATTTAGCTCCCATGATTGTTAATGCAAACTAACCACCTTTCTTCTCTCTGCTTCAGAGGTAGCAACTGTTTGCAGAGTGTGGCAATCATTGAAACATGTGAGCAGTACTGTAAGTTTTCTCTAGTCCATCTAAAGCTTCTCACACAATGACAGCTTTATGAATATGTTGTATACAATTTTACTCTGGTGAAGGTCACTGTTTCATGTTAAGTAATTTTTATAATCCAGACGATGCTGTTTGCAATTGTTTTATTCATTAACACTCAAACGCGCTCGTTAATGGAAAAACTCCGAGTGGACAGAGACAGTTTGGTTCCTAGAGAACAAAAATTATCGGGGTAACAGTGACCACTTTGGATTTCTGCCCCATTTGAATTCTGTATTTTAGAAAGGCCTATCCACATTCATTGATGTGTGATGATCAGTGCAACTGAGGCTGGAATAAGTTGCAACATGTTTACTTACCATAACAGCATCAGGATCGTGCCAACAGTGCCAAAGGATCCAAAACCACATGGCACCACTAATGAGTTCTGACTCAAACTTCTGTTTTTTCGTTAGTTGAGGATATTGCCGGTACTGTGGCTCAATATGCGGTCCACCGCCAGCCCTGGGACACAAGTTACGAAGTTAGATTTGAGAGTTCATTGAATAACGTGGAATATAGGCTAACATTTTAGATGGTTTTCTGAGTTGTAACAACTGAAATGTTTTTATTGTTGTTGTTGTTGTTTTTTTTTACATAACCGTTGTGTTAGCAGGACGTTGCTGTAGCACAGCTAAGGTAATAGCTAAGATGCTAGCGAGCTTGACAATAACGTTGCTTACTTTCTGGTTGTTATCCTTTGCGGGCCGCGCCCGACGAGTCGGGTCCCTGCTCGGAGGACTCCCAGCGCCCTTCCGAAAGAAGACATGGTCGGTCACGACAGTCTTCTTTCGAGTTTTGTTAGGATTTGTGAGAAATACTGCGCTGCTTGTCGAAGAGTCACCTTCTCTCCTTGTCAATAAACGACCTCCCAACAACGACAGCTGTGATTGGACAAAGACTGACATCCGCAGTCGTACGTCTATGCTAATTGGATAAATAAAAAAATCTTTTTAAACACAGCGCCCCCTTGAGTTCTGTTCTGTATAGAACTTTTCCGTAAAATTCGGCTGTCAGTACTTCATTCTCGCTTTAGTTTATAGTTTCCCCTACGTATAGTGAAATTAAAAATACCATACATTCTTTGACCAAGTCTTTCCCGTACAAAAGTTTGTACAACTGCATTATTTGTGTGCGTTTGTGTGTGTGTGGATGTTACACACATATATATGATAGAAACTGGCATAAACGTAACCAGAACAATATTATCAAAGCTCCGAAATCGTGAGAGAAGGAAAAGAAAAAAAAACACGAGGCAAATGTGTTATATAAAAACTATAGGAGAAAACATAAAAAACGTGCTCTACGTGATTTAATTAGACTACAGAAATGTGTGTTACTGCTGATGTGGGTTAAAGTTAGATCTGTGTAGCCCTGGCTGTAGTGCAGTTGATACTGTTGTTTTCAGTGATGTATATTTTGAGTGTTTGTGTGTAGCTCCGTCTTTAAACCTTTGATTTTAAAAGCAAGAAATTACTAAAAATTGTCAGATAACTTAAGTAAATTGTTAAAAATCCATCATGCATGTCGCTCAGGTTTAAAAGCATGTATTATAGGCTTACCAACCATTAATGAAGGAATAGATACATTCTATAACATTTAGAAATCAAACATTACAAAACTGTGTTTCTCGGGGTCGACTGTCTGCTCCCATGACAGGATGTACATTATGGTAGGGAATACCTTTTGGAAACCCAGACCTTAAAAAAGAAACGTTTGTGCCTGTATTAACGTAATTAGGTTATAAAGATAACGTGAGTTATGCACAAGAGCACTCATGACAGGACAAATGAAGCTTGAAGTTAAAATATATCATTTATTAATTTTCAAGTAGAAATTAACATATGTAAAATCATGTGCAGTATACCACTTAAGCAAGACAAAGAAAATCTGGACACAATAAAAAAGGACATCAATAGTTAAATGAATATTTAAATTTTTATTTTACAAAAAGAAAATTAAATAGAAGGGGGAAAGGACTTTTTTTAATTCGTCCTTTCTACCCGCATGGCCCACTAGATGGGGTCAAAAGCTAAAACAACCCTGATAAGAATGTCTTCGACAGCGTAATGCACTTTTCAGCGTTGCATACCAGTTCAAGCCCTTTCAGATTTACGTAGCCAGAAAGGTGTTCAGTAATTGTGTGAAGAAGACAGATAAGAAAAGGTGCCTCGGCTATGTTACTTGTATGGGGTGAAAAAAAAGACAGTTTAGTTCATATTAAAACTGTATGAAGTACTTTTTTTTTGAAGGTTTCGATTTCAATATCAATGGCAAACTTTTGTTACGTCGGGCAAAGGGTAGGCATACTTCAAAAACGGAAAACCACAGACACACAGGTCCATTCCAGGGTTACTGCGGTGGTTGTGAATTAAATAAGAACGTGTACTTCTCAGGATGTGAGAACAGGAAATAATAACATTGTGGCGAGAACGCGCACGGCGCCGCCGCCCATGTATGCTCGACCCGTTCGCGAAGAGACAAGAATCCTTGACGCCATCTTGTTCCCAGTCGAAAACGTTAACCGCTTTCAACTGACGCGAAGAGTTACTGTTTAATCTTCCTATGCAACAATCGATTTTTTTTTTTAGTAAATGTACAAATGACACATGGGAGTGTCGACTTATCTAGCTTTTAACCAGCCGGATGTCTTCTGAAAAATTACATTCACACACTTTACACTGTTACCTAATGGCGCCTGGTCGCAGTTGCTCTCCGGTTGCGCCCCTCTCCCCTCACAGCTCAGTGCCCGCCCACAAATACCAGCTGCATGATGTCATCAGAAACCAACCATTTCTCAAAAAATAACCAATTTTTATGAATTACTTTTGGACTATTAATCTTCCACCGACTGGGCGCCTTTATCTTAACATTAAGAGGTCAAATCGTCTTCAGACCGAAAACGCGATGGGCTCATGGGTAAATCTTATCCTTTCCGGGAGAAAAAAAAATCGACAGCGACCGTTTGATCGCTGCATCCTCCACAGACGTAAACATTTCCGTTTAAAAGCGGGTGAGGTTTACTATAATCGCCTAACTTTTACCTTCGTCCTCCCCCAACTTTATCTCAAATAACCCTACTGCCCGTGCACCAGCAGTTGCAGCTGTCCTGTACGACTGCGCATGCGTGGGGGGATGCGGTTTAGGGTGGGGGAGGGTCAGTGTATGGAAACGATGAGAACATCCTCTCTCAACATGTGATGTCAAAGGGATTTCTACAGACATATTTCTGGGGAGATGACAATAAACGATTTAACACAACAATAAAGCTGTCGAAAAATACAGCTAGAAAGATATTTTTTATAATGTCAGTCAATTTAAATAGTTGTAAATCAAAAAAAGAGTTGTATATCACATCTTGTACTTATTATTATGTGGCATTTAACAGACCTTGGAGAATTTTGTTACGCTGAAGCATTAATTTGGAGGGTTAACTATTCTTAGGATAGAGAATGGATGTGATTTTACACAGTTAAATAGTCGATTTTAAATGTTTGAAAGCCAAACCAATGAGCGAGTGTCTTATTCCCCACATTCATTTAGACATTTGCTCTGAAAGCTCACTATAAATGATGCATTTGTTACTTTTAGCTGCAGAAACATTCAAGCCTTCATGTGCGTGACTTATAACAAGTTCGATAATGTTAGCTCTGTGAATATTTTTTTTTCTCTGTTTGGTCTGTTTTCTTTGTCCTTGATTTCATTTTATTGGTCAGTATTTCATAGGCTATCTTTTCCTGACATGAGTTCAATATACAAAACGACGCTCTTGTGTAAGGGGTTACATAACAGCCCATTGCCTCCTACTGTGTTGGGTGGCGGATTTAGGTACTCCTTTTCAGCCTTGCCAGTATTAAAATTAAGAATTTTTGTCCAAAAGAAAGCACATTTCAGCTCTGTTAATGTTTGGTAAGTGTCACAAGCATTTTTTGGGAGGAAAAATTGGCCTCTGAGACACCGAATTGATTTACTCAGTCAGCCTTGTATTAGATACGTGGGCACACTTAATATAACAAATGCACTGAGGTGATTCAATGTGTTATAAACTAGCGATGTCAGTCGAGGCTGAAGCAAAACACTTGTTTCCAAGCACAGATTGTACCATGCCTCTTTCCACCCTGAGAGAAAGTAGAGGAAATGGGGGGGAGAAACAATTACTTTAAACAAAACCTCCTGATAAAGAACATTCCCACAGCTGAATTCACTTTCAATGTGATCGTGAAGATAGCACAGGCATTAATGTAGCCACATTTGTGTTGGCTACGTGCTGCATTGCATGCTGCAGGATACAGGATTTGTCTTATACGCCTTTTTAACGCATGAAACCGCATGTATTGTGACTTCAGCAGGTTCAGTTATCTCGCATAAATTATTTAACGTGCTATGGAGCATTCTTTCTCCTAAATGTCCAGCAGATAAGCATAATGTAGAGCGCAGCACGAGTTATATCCAGACCTTCAACGACAGAAATAGCAGACTTGAGGTAACACCGTTGTGAACACGCATAGAGCACGGTCACGGTGCCCCTGTGAAATCGGGTGGGTAGCCCCGCAGTATGTGGAGGCGGAGCTCGGTTTTACTGATGGGGAGGGAGGGGGGCTCGTGGGGGAGGCGGAGTTTCGGCAGCCCTGGCAGGGCCGCCATTTTTGCAAAGGGAAAAGAGACTGGTTTGAGGGGATCTAATTTCTAAAAGTCGCCGTTGACTAGGGCACAGTTTTAACGGTTTTGAAATAATTTCTTATTAAATTTGAGTCACAGCGAAGAGCAAGAGGCAAGGGATTTTTCACAGGAAAGGACTCTCTTAAGGACACATTTAAATACAAACATTTAAAAGCTTTGCTAGGGATCCGCAGTGTGTGGACAGAAGTATTGTTTTGGTTGTGGAAGCTGTGTGGAAAGCGACGGGGGTCTTACCCGGGTCCCCTTACTCGCTATTCAGATCCTCCAGAGTGGACATAAAACGGTAAGTAAACTGCATTAACTGGTAGTTGTAGAGTGAACACAAATCTGACCTGGAAAGCTATTGTTGGCTTTAGTTAGCTGGCTAGGCACATCATGCTGATGCTGGCTAACGTAGTTGTACTATCAGCTGAGGTTAGCTTACTAGCTAGCTGGTCAACACCGTTAGCTAGTTAAAGGTCTGTAGGGTTTCCCCTTTCGTTCATTTTTACATTACTAAAACTTTGAAAACAGCTATCGAGATGACGTAAGTTTCCAATGTAAGTGTCATGCTGGCAAGCGTAACGCCAAGAGACCACTTGCTAGCTAGCGCATGCTACTAGCTCAAATTAGCTTGACTCAGACTGAGCAGGGCTCTGACTTTTCGTTGATCGTATGGTTATAAACAATACGCCATGCAAAGTATATATTGCGTATTCGTCGTAGAGACTGAAATAATAATTTGCCATGTATTAAAGTGCCCCCTACACTAATAAGTCACACACTGACGTTGTGGGTAACTTAACGTAAGACGAAAACGCTGCAATTAGATTAATGCCTGTCCCATAGCTTAACTTGTAACTAACGTCTTCGCTAAAGCTTTCAGATACGGCCACAAACAGTTCACGTTTTCAAAGGTGAACTTGTCCTTTGAAAATGACATTATTTACATGCTGAATCCATAAAACAAAACGGGGACTCGCTCGATGTTTAGTTTGACACAGTGACACTGCGGGCACGGACAAACGCACGGTTTCATCCGTTTTAGTGTAAATAATGTGACCTCCTAATATGTATCTACCCGCTCTCTGTCCAACCAGTTAATTTACTTAACACTTGGTAAGGTCCTTGTAACTGCAGCTGTCAGCAAAGGCGCCAGTTCTTTTAGGACATCTTCTGTTTTTGAATACAGTGTTTGCAACACTGTCACTCAATACGAAAACAGTAGGTTTAGCACTAGTAACAAACTTGAATTTGTCGTGCTGGCTCCCATCTTGCTCAACGAGAGCACGGGAGCATTATTTCCGTTCAGCGAAATTTCATACAATGCCACTATTCAAAGCCAGAGAACAATGAGCTATAACGTTACATGCATATGAGCGTATATAAAAAATGTTTAGTCCGTTATGTCCTAGTCAACTCAAAACAAGACCAGCTGTTATTAGCTTAAATGCCTAGCTACATTGCGCAGTAATCTCATAGTCTATTGAGCTTTTATAAAGTCGTAGTTGTGAAAATAAAGGAATTTAGAAAAGGTCCTATTTCCGACGATCAACTGACGTCTACTATTGTCATTATTGGACTCAAAAGTATATTTTCGAGTTCTCTCAATTTAGATTCAGGGTGTATTGGGTTCAAATGCTGCAAGCATGGGGGAGGGGATGTTCCATTTGGGCATCTCGCCCCAGTCATACAATTTGTAACTCCATCTCGATCGGCAACCCCTATCCACGCTGAACTGTACTGTCGCAAATCGTTGTTTTATCTGACCTGAGACAAATTACCGTACTTGTATGCAAGCGGCTTAGTCACGAGCCCTTAACGTTATTTCTCAATGCTGATCTTGTCGCTCTTTCCTGTCGGCGACGATGGAGCCAAGTATTAATCCACTTCTTTCGTGTCGGTACCAGCGTTAGCTCACCCTGCTAACTCAAATCCAATACGCATTATACTGGTAGCCCCCGCCTGTCACCGCTAGCATTCCACGGTTATTTTTTGCATTTATTTTACGACCAAAGATGTTTATCACGGACAGCTGTGTCAAACATTTCCCGTTTCGGTTTATACTTAACGACTAAAAAAGTCCCAATTTAGCGGATTGTACTTCCATCGTCTCCTCTGTCCGAATGCCATTACATTTAGCCTGCTACATTTCCAGAGGCCTTTGCTAACCATAATTGCTAGCCCATTAGCTTACTGGCTCTGCTTTTGACGAATTCACAAAAAAGGCTAATGGTAACAACACAGAGACTGTACCGACAGAGTGATACTTAAGGTAGAGTGTATGAAAGAGGCGATTGAATGCATTCTTGGGGATTTTCTTCCCATGGCGAGGCTCCCCTGGCAACACGATTGTCTCGCCGTCCTGAGAAAAGCGCTATGAAAATGGCGACAGCACCAGGGTGTTGTGGTAACATAATAGCAACGTTGTACCCTCCACACCCCTATCGACAGGACTGACTGCAGCGCCGACACACTCACTGGGAAGCAACTACACAACACATGATTTTTATTTTAGTTGAGCTTAGACATAACAATAACGTCAAACTATCTAGATCGTGCCTCGATAATACAGCGTTTTTTGGCTTGTCATAGTAATAGTCACCGGTGCTTTGGTTCTTATTCCCAAGACGGATTGCATAGTATCCCTGTAACATGCGTCACGGCTTGTGTTTCGTGTTGTGATGTTGGGACTTGAGGTTAACTGTAAAAGGGTATTAGAATTACGTACTAACAGCTGCAAGATAACATAAAGACCACATCAATGCACTCTTGTAGACTTGCTGCTTTGCCATATCAGCCGCATGAAATCATCTTTTCCCGTGTAACATTAGTTATAGTATAGTTTGTACCCCACCCCCATGGTTTGCATTTCCTCCTTACTGTTTTCGGTTTATCCCCTTTAGTGTTATAAAAACGCACTCTTCATTTTAGTGAAATTTGGATGTGAGTTGGCTCGTTATTATGGCAGTAATTAGTATTTTGAATTTAAGTGCAGCTCAATTAGGGTTTAATGCCTGAGTGAGAAATCGTTTGGATATTACAATTGCTCAGACTACAAGAGAGATAATCTAGCTTCTGTACTCAATATTTGTCACATCAAGTATGTTAGATGTAGAAAAAAAAAAAAAAAAAGGCAGGGGATATCACAGTGTATGTTTTGAGCTGATATTTGTTTTCCAGTATAATATTATAGCCCACAGTGGCACTGCATGTACTTTCAGCAACATTACAGTAGAGAAAACATTGGTCACTTCAGATATCAAGTGTTTGGATTGCCTTTAAACAACTCTACAAAAAATGTTTTATTTAAAAATGATTTTTCAACTATGCTATAGGCCAGCTGTACCCCAGGTAAACTTCATTAACCAACTGTATTTGAGCTGTTGGTCATAAAATAACTTAATTACTTAATGTCTGAAAATATTAGAAATGAATAAATTAAGGGAATGAATTCAAAACTAGTATCCCTTATATTGTTTCAATCCCTTAAACTAGGGCTGAGTGATATGGACTAAAAATCATCTATTGGTATCTCTAGGCTGAATTGTAATACCCAATATATCTATGTATACATTGATATTTTCTGCTAAGTGGTTGTATTATAAGGTTGTAAGTTAAAGCCAAATGTAAGATATCTGAGGCACTATCATAAAGATAACTGCAGTGAAACCAAAATGCAAATGGCAGGTTTTCTTTCCTGTTTAAAAGTATACAGCTTCAAAACATTTAAAGGATAAAATATAAAACACATAAAATTTTGTTTATGAATATTGTCAAGCATCAATTTTTTTCTTGATAATTTTTATATCAGTTGAGTAAAGAAAGGAAACATTTTGTTGCTGAAGCACATTGAATCTTTAATGCGCTTAAACTGTAGTTTAGTGTTGTTTAACATATCACAACAAATGTGATTTACTTGTTTGTTAACAGCTGTGAAGCTGTTATGGATATTATGAATGTAGTCAACCTCAGTGCAGACTGAGAGAGTTAGACTAATAGATGTATCATATAAATTGTCTGTTAGTCCTATGCTCCTGTCAGTGTAGGAGTAATGCAAGATACAGGCCTCAAAACACTTGCAACAATACAATGTGAGATAGGAAGGCTACAGAGGGTTGGTTTCAATTCACTGTATCATTATTCATGTCATAACATTACTAGTCACTTGAATGGCCTGTGTAGCTTCTGCCCTTTGAGTGTCCCTGTTGTCTTAATGAAGTTCAGCTGCCTTTGGTTATAGTTCACATAATAGTAAGTGGCAAAGGGTCTTCTGTGGAAAGTTTGTTAGTACTACACAAATAGGAGGACCTCTAGTCCTCATTCACTCTCAGCTATACAATACATGCAATCCACTTATCATCTTGTTTACCTTGTAAAGGGGAAGAGGCCTTACAACATGCACATTTTTTCCCTCTCTTCAACCAACATAGGAGCTGACAGTGGTAAATACCTGAGTGACTATATGTGTGCTTGGTTACCTTGTGCAGCAAAGTGTGTGTTTGCTTGCAGTGTTGACAGAGATGGTGACGGAGGTGATCTGCCACTCCCCTCTAGCATAGGAACAGAGCACTTTGGCAGGCAGCAGGAAGCCTAGCAGTGTCAGATGACACACCTTTCCTCTAACCTTAACCCCAAGACGGACTCTTAAATGTGATCAAATGGCCAAAAGCTGAGCACCAAGCTATTTCGTTTTTCAGTGTGCTCACAGAGTGAGAGAAACAAGCAGATGTCTAGCTGGTACACAGGATGTCTGTTGGAGTATTGACATTTTGATAGGGCAGATGAAGGCCATGGTCTCATCAGTTTTCTCTTCCACACTCTTCCTATACTTGGAAGAGCCCCCCCCCCCCCCTGTTATTGTTCTTTTTCCTGTCTCCAGACAATAAAAACTCATCCCTGAAACAGTAGCACCTCTGTGTAGGTGAAGTGTGTGTCTCTGTAGATACACACCTTACCATGTGGGGCTAAGCTGTGTTGCTGTGGCCTGGTCTCCAGTGATCACACTTGTGTGGTACCCAGACCCTAAGAGACCCAGAGACAAAGCGGCCTGTCTCTGGGGCCCAAACATAGTCACATGGTATTCCAGCTGGGAGGAGAAGCCAGGGCTCAGGTGACCTGTTTTTGTGCTTCTCGCTGGGCCGTAACAGATCCCTCTTTAAACTAGCAAGCTGCCTCCCCGACAGGTGGCTTTAGGGCTGTGGCTGCTGAGGCTGCAGCCCTACTATGCCTCCCTAACCCTCTTCCTGTGTCACAATAGCATTCATGGGTAGAAGCACAAGGCAGAATGAGCCAAATAAAGAGGGGATGTGCCATCAATGATGGTGATGTAATAGCACTGCGGTCCAGGCGTGAAATTGATCCTCCAACACAACTGTAATGGGACCTGAGTGGCTCTTACTGTTCTTCTGCCCTGTAGATGATGAGTAGCCGTCCATTTTCTCCACGCATACATGCACATGCATGGTTCATATTTTTAGTTAGATGCACATGTATTCTCCAAATGTTGTAATTGGCTGCCAGCAGCATGTATGCCTACTTTTCAGTCTCTGGTGATCAGGATAGGAGGAGATAAGATCATATTGGCTTTTACAACAGATAAAACTGCAGCTTGATATGTGTTGGTTTGTTTACTGTGTTGTATACCTGTCAAATTTACAAGTTTTTAAAAGATGCCCCTCTTGACCACACAAAACCTTGCTGTGATACTCTGTAGGCAGGAGTAAGAGAGAGATGGAGAGATTGCGCCCCAGGTGTTCTCCTGAACAGACATTACTCAGACTGCAGGAGGGCTGCCCCAGCTTTGCTGCCAACCTCATTCCCGCTCACCTCCTCTCTGGCTGTTTGAACTGAGCACATAGAATACTGTTTTGAGTTTTACCCTTTGCATGCTGTAGGACTAAATGTCTCACATGCACTGAATCACAACAATGTATAAAGTCTCAGTGCATAAAAAACCCTCCCATTTGGTAGTTACCAGGCCTGCTGTGATGCATTTTTAAAGTAATAGCGTCATGTCTAAAGTGAAATAGACTTGAAATGTAGCCTCGAAAAAATTCTATAATGTACTTAGTCTGCCGCACTGCTGGCCCTCAGCCTTAATGTGTACTAGTTACTGGGCATAAAGCATGAACTCTGTAACTAGCTGTCTCCTCATCATCTGACTCCTAAGTGGGCTGATCTTTACAGTCTGAGGTATTAGCTTGCACTCAGCAACACCGTTCCTATTGTGGATACAAATTGCTTGTGTAGATGCTCACATCCGTATCCCCTGCTGTATTGATATATGACTTCACCTACAGTGCTTGAGTGCATAGGGAGTGCTGGCAGCCATGGGCACACTGATTTATGAAGGACAGGGCAGATGCAAAGTGTCCCACTGTGGGTACGGTGAAAAACAGGACCAGGCCTACATTCCATCTAGGTCACACTTCCTGTGTATATGACTGTATTTGTATGAGTTTGTTTTATCCGTTTGTTTATGAGCTGAGTCATTGCAGCCAGCTGTGAGGATGGTGAAGTCACATCAACTTGGCAGGGGGGCTGTGGGATTCAGTTGGAATCCCTCATTTTCTCTTGCTCCTCCTACTTATCGAAAAACATAATCTGCTGGGACTTGGCTGCGAAAACAAGAATGAAAACACTTCCACATAGAGCAGTAAAAAGCTGATGAGAAAGGAAAGCTGTTGTCTGTAGCGGCATGGTTTGAGTGTGATGGTGTGGGTTTTCCCTCACTGACTTAAGTGCGGTTCTTTTTTAAAAGGATAGTTATTCCCCACACAAAGAAGTGACTGTGTCCCCTTACTGAGGGAGGGAAGGAAGGAGGAGTAAGGAAAGACTGGGTTACGCTATGTGCTCCACTCTGCCACCCAGAGTCCTCCCAGGTCTAGGCTGTGTAGCGTCACTGTCAGACAGACCCCATGTACACCTCCCCCACCCTGCTGCCCTCTGAAATGGAGGGGCTGTGGATGATTTCTAAAGCTCCCTACAGCGCAAGGAAATCTGTTCAGAGAGCGCATGAAAGGTGAACAGTTTTAGATAAACGAGACACACTGCAAACCTTAACCATTTCCATCCCGTGGCTTGTTCCACTAACGTCCACTTTTTTCACTGAATAATGTTAATATTATGTTTTTCTACATCTGTGTCCCTCTTGTACTTCGCCACCCCTGAGCATGTTCCCCATTTTCCCCACCCCTTTCTTTTCTCAGGCGTTTCCATAACAGCAGTGGATTTGGCCAAAGGTGGCTTTAAATGGTCTCTCCTTGCCTCCTTGTAATTAGGAACTGCGTCTGCGACACTCCCCTTCCCCTTCGCTTTGCATTACTGTCTCAGGTTTATTTAGGAAATGCACAGAGGAGGGAGTGAAATCCGGCTGAGCAGGCGACTGGGCACAGGAAAGGGGGGTGTTTTTTTTTTCTTTTCTTTTTTTTTCTTTTCCTTTGGCTGCATTTCTCCAGCTTGACGGACAGTTCTTCCAGAGGAAGTAGGAGGAGCAGGCAGAGGCAGTCACAGCACAGCTCAGATTTAGTCAGGAATGCTGCTGTACTGTACTTGTTTTTCTTTTTTTCCGCCCGCCTTTTGTCAGTCTTGACTGTGTCTGGCTGCAGCGCAGTGCATGTATGTTTGCATACAACTCTGAGAACCTCCTTTTAGAGAGGAATGTTTGAAAGGACAGGGCTAGGGGTTATCAATCTGTTTATGTGTGTGTGTTTGCGTGTGTGTGTGTTTGCGTGTGTGTGTGTGTGCGTAGGGGGGTTGTATGTGTGAACGTGAGCTTGTGGGTGCATTCCTCAGTCGTAGACAGCAGGATTCCCTGGATGGAGAAGAAACAAACCGAGTGGACGAGGGAACAAACTGGCTGCTTTGAAGGGACGCTATTTACCAGCGCTAAAACATACTGGGCCTCTCAGATAATACAAAGGAGGGGAGTCTGTCTTCACTGTTTTTGGCAAACTGTCTCCTCCTTGTTAAAAGAAAGTGTACTGGTTACAACAGCTTCTATCTTTCAATTCCCCTCCACCCCACCCCTTTGATAAAGCAGTGCTGTTTAACCCTGTCAGTGCACACAGGATCTGTAGAGTATTTGGAAGGTGACCTCAGCAGAAGCCTTGGCTCACACACAGACACACACAGGGGTCTTCTTCTTTCTATTAATTAGGTCTAGGGATGACATCTGTCATGTCACTGAGCTTCTCAGCAGTCCTGCTGGCTTAAATAGTTCATTTGGGCAAATTAGTACAAGAAATTAGTACAGTTTTTTTTCTCTTATTTAAAAAAAAATATTGCCTGTGTCTATAAGTATTTGATAGAATCCATGCAGTCCGTTTTGACAGCTAATCAAGTAAAGAAATACATTTTTACTGAACAGAGATGTTACATGTGTTTCTTTGATTGTTGTGATTAATATTAAGATCACACCTATTTAGGGAAACATACATTTATGAAACTTGCCTTAACCTTTAACTTTAAACATAACTTAACCTAGAACAAACAATAAAATCTAACATTGATAATAATAATAACAACAATAATAATAACAATAATAATAATAATAATAACAACAATAATAACAATAATGATAATAATGATAATAATGATAATGATGATAATAATAATAATAATAAACATAAATGTACAGACTTTTTAAAGTGTTTTTTAATGTTTTTATTTGGCACACAAATGTGTTAAAGAATCACTGAAAAGTAATTCTCCAGTACTTTTTAGCCGCTCCAATCACCTCTACTGTAACAACACAAATATACATGCATCATATCCAATGGAGCCACCGGCTTGTGTGTGTGTTGAGACATGCATTTGTGTGAATGCTTCAAAGGACATGCTTAGGCCAAAATGGGCTAATACCTCATAGGCATGCAGAGACAGGTTTTGGTGTGGGTGTGTGTTATTGCTTACCATGTGTGTGAAGTTTGGGCTTACTCTGTACATGAAATATCCCAGCTTTGTAACCCCTTTCCCGTCTACACCCTGAGCTGTGATCTGAGCCTTTGTTTGGCCCGAGTGTGCATGAGCAGGCGGAGGTGTGACCTCCAGCCTATTTTGTCTCGGCATCTGTCCCTCCCACTAATCCCGCTTATCAACAGAGCTCTCTGTATCAGGGGCAGCCACACTGACACATATGCTCCTGTCTGGATTCACATCAGCCAGTGTATTAGTCCAACCAACCTCCGACTACTAGACTAAAGAAGACTACATTCATTCCCTGGCACCTAATGTACTAAATTATTGATGACTTGATCTCAGAGCAGCTTTTCCACGTCAACAGCTAGATCCTAACAGTAGCATGGATAAAAAAACATAAGCTTTTCAATCAATAAAATGTGTGGACATGCAATTACATTGTTAAAGATTTTGTGTGTTCGTCTTTCATTGAGTGTGATGAGTGTGTGTGATCGCTTTGAATAGAGCAGCCCTCTTCAGTTGAAGGGGGGAAAAATGGCCTCTGTGTGTTGTTGCATTTTCCTCCCTTCTTTCATGGCGGTTGGCTGCTGTGTTCTCTTGCTCCCCTTTGTGGGAGCTTTCTACAGTGCAGCCTTCTGTGTTTCTGGCATATAGTGTGCAGAGGTCGCTTTAGTGCAGTTCAAAGCAGTAGCTCAGACTTCACCTTACAATGTTCTATCCTCTCACTTTTCATCAGTCAGTATCTCAGCTCAGTAGTTTTGTCAGAGGGGAAATTCCTGTCAAAGTCTGTTCTGGGTCTGAAAGTATGAATCATGCATTAACGTGTGCTGGAAATACCCTGTTTTCACTATGATTTGCAAGTTTAGGTTTGATACATACCACAGCCTTACAAGTGCCTTTTCCTGGTTTAAAAGAAATTACACATTGTTGAGCTGATCATCAATTTATGCAGGAAATTGTGCTTCCAGACAACACTAACAGCTTTTTTTCTTTCCCTTTCTCTGCCTGTCTTCATCTACTTCTTCTTATCCTCTCCTACAACATTTACAGGCCTTGTGGATGCACTTAGATGTCTGCAATGACTGCTGTGGCTGGCATGCCTCAGTGTTTTGGACTACCATTCTCTGGACTCAGTAGGACAAGAACTGATCAGCAGAGAACGTCATGAGCATAGTCATCCCAGTAGGGGTGGACACAGCAGACACCTCATACCTGGACATGGCTGCGGGCTCAGAGTGAGTAACACCCACAAACACACCATCCCTTAACTGTTCAAACCTTTAAATGAAACATCACTTCCTCATTTCTGTCCCTCACCAGTTGAAATATACCATTCTTGGCGTTTGCCACTCAGAAAGTGTGTTTCGGTTTCACTCCTTCTTATTTTTCTCACCTCTCCACACCTTTCACCTTCTCCCTGCCACTGTTCTCATCTTTCACCTCTGTTTGGTGTTATTCAGAAGCATTTGACACGCTTGATATGATTTTCACTGTCCCCTCTCCTATGTGTATGCCCCTACATGCCCCTACATGCCCTCTGCAAAGGCAAAGACGACTCTGTCATTTGTTTTTCTGCACTCTATTAAGTCTTTTCACATGAATTTCCTCTCCCACTTTTACAACATTACTTTTCATGGGTAAGGAATTTACAGTCAGTGGAAGCAGAGCCCTTTCCAGTGTGTGCAAAAATGAACAGTTCAATCTTGTCATTGATTTATACATGAACTCAACTGTCAATCATTTACAGCGATCAGCTTTTAACCACATCTATCCATGTAAAACAGGCAGTATGCCTAGAATGTAGATTTATGTGTGCTGTCTGTGTTTGTAACCCTAACTGTGCAAAGCATACCAGTGTACACAACATGATTTTCCTTGATCTTTTTCTAAGGCTTTAGATTGATGTTTGTACATGTGTACACTGCATTGAATCAGTAAAGCAGAAATGGTGCATGGAGCCATGGCAACAAGCCTCCTATTGCCCCTCCTCTCTGTTTCCTAAAGTCTTGTCAAGGGCATTGCTGTGGCTTTTTCTGGTCAAATAAATGAAGCAAGAGGTTCTCGTCTGACTAAAGAATAACACGTCATCAACTTATGTAGGGGCTTCTGTCTCTTTAAATGAGAGAGAGCCCTCCCATCCCTATCAGAGCTGTTGCCGTGACAGCTTGTGTTGCCATGGTATCTGCCCCTCGCTCCCCTCCCTCCCCTCTGCACCGCACAGGGCCAGTTGCCATGGTCACTAGCCTGAGTGACAGGTGGCCCTCACGTAGATATGGCGTCTTAAACAGTCCCACCGCGTCCCCCTACCCCCCTCCTCTTCTCCATGGAGCTCTGCTGCCACCGGGGGTAGGAGTAAGCCCCTCGCCTTGACTCTCTCACTTGGCTCTTTGTCTGTCCACGCTCTGCATCCGATCGCCTGCTGCAGATTTATTCAAAAGCAGATAACAAGCTTGAAAGGGGCTTCCACCTGCGCAGGTCCCATCCTGGCCAGAGGGACAGAGCGTAGCTGGACACGCACGTACACACACATTTCAAGTATTGTGAGTGCGCCAGCCAAGTCTGGAATAACGGGGCTGGCTACTCACCAGCAAAACAGCGTCACGTCCTCTCCACATCCCCCTGAAGTCTGCAGCAGCGTGACCAGCTGTTGGCTAATGCAGTGTGTGTGTCCACAGTGACACACAGAGCTCAGCGTGCGCGCACACGCTGACAGAATACGTACTGTTGCCATGGCAGCAAGTGGGAGCTCTTTAGGAGTGAAGGCGTTGCCTCTGGCTGTTCGTCGCTGCTCTTTTTCTCTCCTGCTGTTGATCTCTCCATTCTCCACGCTTGTCCACTCTGCCTCTTCACCCTCTCTCAGCAGGTGTTTGCATTTTAAATGACATCTGTTTCTTGTTAAATGCTCCGAACATTTACAAACTATAAATAGTACAAACCTAGTCGCTAACGTAATTTAAATTTTAAGTCCATAAAATATTCTGTATACAGTTTACTGTCTTTCTCTTGCTCATCATCTCCTTACGTGCATGACGCAGACCATAGCTGTGCATGTTCTGTCAGATTATGACTGGTGTGTCTGCAACCCTCCCACGAAGGTGTACTCCAACCTCCTTGTCCTTCCTTTCATGTTTGAAGAGACATGAGTGATACAAGCCGACCAGCAATGCATACATAAATGCAAACATGCTTACTTCCTTCCCACAAAACAGGCTGCTCAATTGTTTGTCTTCTGTCTGTCTTTGACTGTGTCACTGTGTTGTGTGTTCTTTCTCTCCCTGTCTCTCTCACTGATTTCCTGGTAGGCCGAACTAATGGGGAAAGCCTGATTATTTCTCTAGAACCTCCAAACAAATTCCTCCCATCATCACTGAATTACACATGCCCTGACTAGGTCACAAATCTCAGGATAATAAAGTGTAGACTTTGGTCTGGGTAATCATTAATGGAAGAAAAGTTAGTCAGAGTGCTGCACCCTATCAAGTATAATTTTGAATTCTCCTCCTATCTCATAAGTCAGACTCTTCCTGCACACTTAAACGCTTAGACAAATTCAACCATGTGGCAGTTAATCTGTTATGCACATACGCTCAAAAACGCACACACCTAAGACTGGTTCCGCCTCCAGACCTCATGCATGCACTTACGTTTTCACTTTGACAGTGAATACTTGAGCAGCAACACACACAGGAAGTGTTGCACATTGCTTTTACGGCATGCAACAAGAGCAAAAAGGCTGAGAAGGGCTCAAGCAGGTACCGTATCACCACTTTAATTGGATTCACTTTGAAAGGGGGTGAAAAAGAAAAGTGTGGAGGGAAAGTAGAGACGAAGAGAGAAATAGATTTCTCTTCATTTTCAGTAATTCAAAATAGCACATGGTCATGTTTGTTCTTTTCATTGTTTAATAACAGATTTAGTCATGAATTCTCAGTACAAGCAAGACAGAAAAGTTTTACATAGGCAGAAATCCTACATGACCTGATCAGAGTTTCCATAAGTTTTAAATATAATTAATCATGAAGGAGTTTAGGTTTACTTTTTCAGTATACCTGATAAGCTGTTCTGTATGGTTAATGAGGTCTTTTCCGTGTTTTCCTTCTCATTCACGGAAACTTGTTAGTAGTGGAGTTAATTAGTGCAAAGTGTACTTTTAGTGTTGAGATAGCAGAGAAGGAAACAAGCTCATACCTCCACTCATTGATGGTGCTTAGCTCTGACCTTGAAGCAGTTTTCTAGAGAGGACTCTGTAAAAACTGAAAAATGTAGCATCAGATAATGTTTTTGCATGATTAAACCACTAACAAATGTGGAAATCTGACTATTAAATGAATAGCTACCGCACCGTACCTTCAACTCTAGTTTGTCCTGTAGTCATGTTCAGTCCCTCCTCAAATTTCCCTCTCTTCCGCATTTGTTCCCATTTCAGTGCCTGACTACTTTGTCCCATTCCATCCGTTTTGTCAGTTCCACTTCCCTCTGGAGCCACCCCCTCAGCAACTGAAGAATAGATTAATCTTGTCATAATAAGGGTGGGTTGGTCTCAAACGGCCAAACAGGCTCTCTCTCCTTAACTGCATTGTGGTCCCGAGGAAAGTGGATTAACTGGTTTGGTATGAATGAGTTTAAGAAATGGTTGTGCTGGTTGTTTTGTGTCAGTGAGTGGAATGATTGTCTGCCTTGTAAATGTGGGTTCATGGTTATAAATGTAATTTGTGTTGATACATATGTATTGATGTTATTTGTCTGACTCTCAAGCAAGAGAGTGGATGAAAGTGAATATATTTTCTGCAAAGGGACTAAAAATCAAAAGCAAAAATACGCATTCTACATTAAATTGCCCCATCAATTTTGATATAGTTTATGCAATTAGATTGAAAAAGGAGGAAGTTGAAGTGGAATTAGATCTAAGTACTTTCATTGGTTATTTAAATAAGTCAAGTAATTCCCAAATAAGAGTTGAGCCTTTACTAATGAATTAAGCGTAAATCTATGGGATTGAGATATTTTTTAATACAAATACATGGTAGGAAATGTAAAAAAAAAAACAACTTTGCGGCACTCATTTAAATTCTGTTATCTTTGCTTTTTAGTAAAACAATGTTAGGAACTCTTTTGGTCATTTAAATGAAATATTTAAGAATAAGATTACACACTGCTTCTTCATAAGAGTTACTGGTCAAAAAAGGCTGGAAACGACCAACTCGATCTTTAATTCACAGTATTTTTTTTATCTTATATGTTTACTTGTGTATAATCTAAAATTTATCTGTGACAAATTCATTAATTTGCAGTAAAAAGTACATTATATAAGCCTGACATGGAGTTCAGAAGTATAAAGTACCCTATAATGTGAAAACTATGTTGAAGTTTCCTCTAAGTAAAGTACTTGACTAGTGCTGCCTTGGCCCCTGACAGTGCTGTCTTCTACATTTTCTTGCCAATATAACTCTGTTACCAAAAACAGCTCCCCTGCTAAGAACACACACTTCCTCACTTTGTTTTAGGGCAACAATTACAATGTATAACCTTGTTATCTGAGTTTTTTAGTAAGGGTAATGTGTGTTCTTTGTTTGTGTTGCTGCCCCGCAGACCAGAATCGGTGGAGGCCAGCCCTGTGGTGGTGGAAAAGTCCAGCTACCCACACCAGATCTACAGCAGCAGCTCTCACCATTCCCACAGTTACATTGGCCTGCCTTACGCTGTGAGTGCACACACATTTTGCTCCCTCTCACCCTGTTGCAAATGACATGAATACATTGAGCCCTCCCTCTCTGTTAATCATTGAGTTTAGTGTGACTAACTTCCATTTAGGACTAAATAAAACATTGACCTGTGATGAACTTGCTTCCTCTTTCAATGTAGAAGTTAAAGCTGAACAATAGAAAACTAACCAGCACCAGTTTTGATCAGTTGTGATTTTAGTCATTGTTAAATCCAACATGAAAAATCATTATGACTCCTCTAATATGTGAATTAATGGCTGTTTCTGTTTAGTATTATAGTTAATTTAAATGCTTTGTTTGTAGATTTTTGTCGTCAAATGTCTATCAAATGTTTTTTTTTTCAGAACAGTTTTTTAAATATTATTTTGATTGAATGATTGATGATTAACTTCTACGGGAAAAAAAATAAGCTGCCCTGTAGAAATTTGTGGGTTTAAATGCTTAATTTAAATGCCACCACATGGAAATCAACACTTGAATATAAGACTACTTTTAATGTCATTACAGCTTTTTTACTTTTTGTTTAGCTGGTTCTTTCCCTCACACATGGGTACAAACTTGTGATTTTGCTTTGTGACCTTTCACCATGCTAAACTTTTATTTACATAAACTACATTTGATTCCCCCCTTCTTTCCTTTCATCAGGACCATAACTATGGGGCACGGCCCCCACCTACGCCCCCGGCCTCCCCTCCCCCCTCCATGTTGATCCGACAAGGAGAGGGGGGGTTGTTTGTTCCAGGGGGGCAGGACGAAGCATCCAGGGGCACCACGCTCAGCACCTCAGAGGATGGCAGCTACGGGGCTGACATCACCCGCTGCATCTGTGGCTTCACCCACGATGACGGCTACATGATCTGCTGTGACAAGTGCAGGTAACAGTTGATGGCCTGATCTTTTTTTTTTGTGGTTTATTAGTGGATGAGTCAGTCCTCTCTTCCTCTCGGGGGCCCAAACTTTTTTGAGCACTGAAGCAACTTTAAAGTGATTAAAAACATTTCTAAAAGTCTCCTATGATTTTTTTGTTGTAGTGCCTGGCAGCATATAGACTGCATGGGCATCGACAGGCAGAACATTCCTGAGACCTACCTGTGTGAACGCTGCCAACCACGACATCTGGACAGAGAGAGGGCCATCCTGCTGCAGACCAGGAAACGGGAATGTTTGTCGGGTGAGTAAGATGTAGATTTACAACCTCTGTTCTTTATTGTGATTGTTTTAAATTCAAAGTATTAGTTTGCCTTTAAAAATCACAACACATTTACAGTATATTGACCCATTGTTTGAAAAGATACAGCCAGTAGATTGTTAATCTGATAACAGCATTGTCAGTTATGAGTTGTTATGAGGTGTTATATTTTCTATGAGAGCAGATAAAAAGGTCTTTCAGTTCTGCTTTTACTAGCTTCCTTGCTGCAGTAAATGGCCAGCTTGTTAGTGAACAGAGCAGGTTGTGGGCTGTGTCAGGGTGCAGCCTCCTCCTCCTGCAGGCCAGGCAGATTGACTTAGCCTGAGCCATGGACACACTGACACCTGCTGGACAAGAAGAAAGCTCATTTTTCTAATCTGTGCCATAATGCTTCATCTCGCATTATTGTTTTTACAGTAGCTTTAGCTCTTTTTCTTCTAGCTACGTTTAATAACCCTTTCTTTTGACTAATTTGTTTGCTTATTTAGATGGAGACACCAGTGCAACAGAGAGTGGAGATGAGGTGCCGCTAGAGCTCTACTCCACTTTTCAACACACGCCTACCACCATCACCCTGACTACTGGGCGCCTTGGCAATAAGCAGGCTGATAAAAAACGCAAAAAGAGTGGTGATAAAGAGCCTCCGGCATCTTCTGCCCGAGCTAAGAAGGTCAGGTTTGACAAATAAATTTGTAAAACCAGAAACCAGCCAAAGCACATTACGTAATATATGTTTAGTCTTCATTTATCATTAATGTTTCAGTTTCTTTACTTCCTTGGCAGGCCTTCCGAGAGGGGTCCAGAAAATCCTCCAGAGTAAAGGTAAACCCAAAGAAGCAGCTCTGTACAGAGTCCTTCAGCTGTCCGCTGTCAAAACTTATATACCCTCATATATGCCACATAAATTGTGCTGTATTTTTAATGTGTGTGTGTGCGTTTTTATCCTCAGGGTGCAGCTCCAGAGCAGGAGCCGACAGAGCACCCGTCTCTGTGGGAGAACAAGATCAAGACGTGGATGGAGCGTTATGAGGAGGCCAGCAGCAATCAGTACAGTGAGGACGTCCAGGTCCTGTTGCGTGTTAAAGAGCAAGGCGATGGCAAAAGCCTGGCGTACAACACGCACCCTGCCTCTTTTAAACCCCCTGTGGAGGTATGAACCTGAATACAGTCTGTACAGTGAAGTTGGATGTCCAAACCCATGTAACCTTTAAATATCTCACACATGCATGCACGCCTTGTTTGACTGCATTCCAAGGTCTTGGAAATTTTAAGTGCTCTCTGGAATTATGTATAATTTAAGCACCCCTGTGAAAACTTGTTTTTACATTCTTCTACTGAAGGTGGAGATGTCTTTGCACTTCTCTCAAATCTGACATGCAAACATATGATTTGTATCGTCATGAATTCAGAAGCCAGTTGTTTTGGACAGAAAGTGTGTGTGCCTGCTGTTTGTTGATTTCAGTGCACTACAAACTCTGCATGTGAGTCTGGGTCCAACTGAGGCTCAAATAGGCTAATTCTCCCTAATGTGTTCTCTGTTAGCCATCTTGATCGCCTCCAGCCCCTTCTCATTTTTTCTCTTTTTTTTCAAACTTTTTATGTGGGAAAGCCTTGTTAAGCAATATTAATCATAGCAGAGTATTTTAAATTGTGTCTGGAGGGAAACTTTAATGTGTGGGCTGGTTTGTACTCATATCTGTCTGACTGTCTCTCTCAGAGTCAAGTTCAGAAGAACAAGAAGATCCTCAAGGCGGTGCGAGACTTGGCCCCAGACTCCCTCATCATTGAGTACAGGGGAAAATTCATGCTTCGACAGCAGTTCGAGGCCAACGGATACTTCTTCAAGAGGTCAGGATGCTAGTCTCTTCTGATTTGTTTCTTATGAATGCAAATTTGAATCTTGTGCGTTTTATTACACGGGTCAAAACAATTAACTAATAAAAAGTGCTCTGGGAACATGGGATTGATAGCTATGCAGTGCAGTTCATTTCATTTTGGTGTTTTTCTGTAAATTATGCCACTAATGGATTAATCTCGCTCGTTTCCCACTGTAGGCCATACCCGTTTGTATTATTTTATTCTAAATTTGACGGACTAGAGATGTGTGTGGACGCTCGCAGCTTTGGCAACGAAGCACGTTTCATCCGTCGCTCCTGCACCCCCAATTCTGAAGTAAGGAAACATTCAAAAACAAGTGAATGAATGAATAAATCTTGCCATGTTAAACTAAATCTGCATTAATGTCTGTATTCATCAACCACTGGTCTTGTCTAATGTTGTAATCAACGTCCCTCAGGTGCGGCACGTCATTGAGGATGGCATGCTGCATTTATACATCTATTCATTGAGGCCTATCACCAAGGGCACAGAGATCACCATTGGTTTTGATTTTGACTACGGCAGCTGGTGAGTTATAATGAGTCAACTTCGTGGCTCAGCAACAAGGCAGATTTTTTTCTTGAGTTCTAACTTTTTGTCTCTTTTCGTCTCTCAATGTTTGTAGTAAATACAAGGTGGACTGTGCCTGTGTGAAGGGGAACCAGGAGTGCCCGGTGCTCAAGCACAACCTAGAGCCCACGGAGAACCTGGGCTCTGGAGGCCGGCGCAGAGGGAGTCGCAAGGACAAGGAGACGGTTCGGGACGACCAGGGTCAGAACCAGAATATGGGTCTGGACGGCGAGGGGAAGGGCAAGAGTGTAAGCGACGGCAAGCAGAGGAAACTTTCTCCACTTCGCCTCTCCATCTCAAACAACCAGGCAAGACCGTGCTTTTTCGAACATGATAAAAAAAAAAAAGCACCAATCTCACCCTTTCTCTAACACCTTACTGCTCATGGGTTACATGTTTAGACTTCACTATAGCATATTTTTTTGTTATTATACATTTACCCTTGTGGTCCATGCATGCAGTTCTTTGTGAAATGTTTTTTTGCATGTGTTTTCCATTGTCACTCTTAGTTTCTATACATCCTCTTGGTTCCCTCTCCTTCCCATGATCCCTTTATGCAGTCACCTTTAGTGAGATGAGAGCATCAAGAAAGAAGAGAAAAAGGCCTAAGACTCATCACTGTTACAGTGATGTGCTCACACTGAAGGCAGGAAACTGTACATCAGCTGCTAAACGGTTCATTTCGTAAGAGGGTGCCGGTACAGCCTGGAGTGAAACAGTTACTATGAGTTGAACTGAGATTCATCAGCCATTATTTACTAACAACAGGGCTCCCTGCTAAGACCCAAGAAGAGTCCTGAGCAAGTGTGTTTTGTGCACAGACTGACCACTAAAAGAAAGGAGTTACTTCCCTCTTATGTTTCAGATTACTCCCCCTGCCCCCCTCTCTCCCTCACCTCTCCTCTCCACTCTTACCTGTCTCCCTATAGTCTGTAGCCAGACTCACTGATCAGCCATGATCAGCCGCTCTCCCCTCCTCTTACAGGATCCTGAGTTATATGAGGATCTAGAAGACAAAACCTCCGTTAGCAATGAAGTAGAGATGGAGTCAGAGGAGCAGATTGCAGAGAGGAGGAGGAAGATGGTAAGTGTGCCAAGCTAGGGGCTACAGCTCTTTTTTTTTCTTTTTTTTTTGCCATGCAGCCACCCAGCAGAAAGAGCAAAAATAAAAAAACTGTCCCCTGTTGATCTAGGTGTGGACTTAACTATTTGTCTGCTAAGGGTGCTCTGGCTTTGATAGGAGCAGCTGTCCTCTACCTCCCTTCCATAAAATAACCCTCTTCTTCATCACTCATCTACTGCTTGTGCTCCCAACCACTGTCAATGCCCTTCTTCTGTTTTGCTCAGTCTTGTTATTTTCTCCATCTTCCTTCGCTATGACTTCCTCCTTTTTCACAGTACTTAAGCTTTATGCTTGTCTGTCTTCATGCAGTGACATTTATTTTCCTCATTTGTTGCCTTATTTTCTCTCCAGCATATGAGACATTTAATGGGCCTCCAGTGCCACATGCCTGATTGCAACACTGTCTGCTGTCAGTGGGAACAAACCACTACAGTGTGTTGTAATGCAAACAGAAACCGATGTACATTAGAGTTTGAGTATAGTTCACCCTCTACCTTCACTGCAGCTACGATTTTGACATAACCAATTTATGGTTTAACCACCCCTCCCTGCCAAACAGCCTTATGTCCCTGAGAGATGGGATCAAGCACACATACACAGAAGCAAACATGGTACACTACACAGCAACACACACACACACACACACACACACACACATACTGTGGAAATTACCCTGCAGTCAGCTTCATTTCACACGGTGGACCCAAGGTGCAAACTGCTGACTCATCTTTGGCCACATACAGCTCTGCTAATCGGCCAGAGTGGGATGGATGGTTGAAGAGGGAGAGGAGGGGCTGCAGAGGGTAGAGCCTTGTTGCCAGGGCCATATTGACTTTGGGAGATCCAATAGGCTGCTTTCTATGGAATGTAGCCCAGGAGAGAGCGTTGCTGCTGGAGCAAAGAAGTGTGCATTCACAAACTGATGATCACTAGCATTATAGATGCATGTGGGTGTTGTGAACCTATGCCACGACAAGGTGCGGGGGAGATAACACTGGTGTGTGTGTGTGTTCGCATGATACCCTGCCTACTTAAACAAGGGCCTCTATTGTTTGAAAAGGCAAAATACCTTGCGTAATGTTCCCTAACCGAGTGTTTGCTTGTGTAGACTAAATTGTGGTTCACTTGTAGCATTTTATGCCTGAAGTCTGTATCAGTGTTTTGCCTGGGAGACAGACTCCCACTTGGAAGGGATTAACTTAAGTTAAAATAGTTTTTTTTTACATCCATCCATTCATTCCATCTATTTGTTATTATTGTTATCATGCTAATGTATATATCCTTGTGGGTTAAGGGGTGCTGTGGTCAAATTCAGCTAACATTAAGTGAAAGTAAGGTGCACCCTGGACAGGTAATAGTCAGTAACATGTACTATGACACAGAGACAAACAATCATTTGCAATCACATTCACAACTACAGACAATTGAGATTCGCAGATTTACACAGAAAAGTATTTTTTCCTCTTTGCACATGTGTTGTTGTGTTGTTTCCTTTTTACTCCTAAAAAGTGTATTCATAAATGGTACTTTAGGAAATGTTGCCCTGGACATTAGATGTCTTCTTCTGATGGTTGGTTTTCTAGATGTGGGTTGTATTAGTGACAGTTTGGTCCTAAATTCAACAAAGCTCCATATCAGTCTTTGATTTACATTACAAATGTGGTCCAGGACCACCAATTTGGAATTGCCAAAAAATCCAGAAAGATATGGTGGTATAAACAGAGAAATTAAAAAAAAAGAAGGAAAATTGTTGAATTGGTGTAAGAATAAGTTGCCAGAACACTGGACGTTTGGTGGTGTCATTAGTGCATGACTGAAATAGCACATTGTAACCAGCATCCAATGAGTAGGATATTACTGAGTCCCATTTGTGAAACACCTACAGTCCTATTTTGAACCACCAAAAGATCAGGGAGTCACTATTTCAGCTCTTTCCAGTGTTTGTGAAGCCTTGTTTCAGTGGGGACATTTCTCTTCTAAACTGGGATGTCTCTTTATTGAACATTCAGGCCAGCCCAGCGGAGCAGTCCCATCTCCCAGTAGGGGCGGCTTCCAGCTGGAAGGGAGTGAAACCCAAGGAGGTAAACTTGACCCATACATAGCCAACCCTACTCCACCCATCTACTAGCCTCCCCACCCTCAAATCTCCCAGAGGTGACTGACTTGCAAGCGTACTAACTGTTCGTCTTTGCAGACACCTGTCCTCAGCCTGACCTGCGCGGCAATATGTCTGTTGTTTCAGAATGTTTCGTGGTATGAATATCTTGGGTGGTGTTCTGGCTGTAGGTGGAACGCTTTGTTTGGGTTTTTTGGTGGAGGTAGATCTGGGGAAAATATTGGCGTAAATATAAACACAGGAACTCACCAGACATGCTATCACAACCTCCTGGTTTGTCAGCGTTTGTTTGTAAAGCACTTTGTCTTTTAAGGTAGAAAAGGGGCTGTACAGGTGCAGTCCATTTAGCATCTACATCCTCACAACATTTTTTCCTGTTGCTCCTGTCTGACCTTCTCTCCTTATTGTTTTGTCTTATTGTGAAAGGGAGGGGTCAGTTTTACACCTTTCTCTCCACTCAGCACTCTGCACTCAGCTAGATTGGCTTTCGCTGTGTAGCACATATTAACCCGTTATATTGCCATCTGTGGGGGAGAACAGTATTCCATGGACTAATGCTTGTCCTCCCTCTTCTTCTCCACCAACCCTCCTCCAAACCCCACTTCTGTTCCTCCTGCAGACACGAGAGGAGAGGAAGATGGAGGCCATCCTACAAGCCTTTGCCCGAATGGAGAAGAGGGAGAAACGCAGGGAACAGGCCCTGGAAAGAATTGGTAGCATCAAGTCAGAGGTCGGAGGCCGCAGTGACATCAAAGAGGAGCCTCCAGCCACGCCGGAGACGGCAGATTCTCCAGCTGTCATGCAGGTAAGAACATGGAAACAGAAACTGGACCAGACAGTTGAAATCTGGTCCCTTTTTAAGCTGTTCTGTCTTCTTGCCTCCACAGAATAATGTTTTTTTGAAGAAATGGATGTATATTCTTGTTGCATTTTCACACTGCCTGTTTTTCAAGGACAAAGTTTGTGATTAGATGGTACAGAACGGTATGTTTTGGTGCACATTTTAACTTTTACATTACTTTATATATTAACATACCTAAATGTACTCTCATAGCCACTTCTGGAGGTGAAAGAGGAACCAGGATTAAAGCCAGCCAAGGTGAAAGGCTCGAGAAACAGAAAAAGTTTCTCAAGGAACCGCACGCACATCGGCCAACAGCGCCGGCGAGCTCGCACCATCAGTGCCTGCTCAGACCTGCCCCCTGGCTCTCCAGTTGAGTCCGTGGAACCTCTGACCAACGAAGTCCCCGAAGGAGAGACGCCCACTGCACCAGAGCCGGAGACGATTTCCACCCAAGCACCGGACGCCAGCCCTCCGCACAGCAGCTCGCCTGCACCTGACAGGAACCGCACGGGGAGCAAGAGCTTCAAAACTAAAAAGGTATAACCATTATATTTTTTCTGCATAGTGACAGCAGTGTCACAATTACTGCACAAATGTGTGTTTTTGTTTTCATCCAAGTCTTACAATTTTTTCTTTTTAAATCAAGCCACTCATTAAACAAAAACATAAATAGTTAATGCATCAATGAAAATACACACATCACATGACAGGTGGCACAATACAGGGAATACACTACAAATTGTAATAACTTAATAACTTAATTGATCTTTTCCAACTTTTTTCAACAGCACTTTGTGAGTGAGTGGGTGGGTGAGAAGCAGCAGGACCGTGGTGCAGTACGAACCCCAGAGCCGGCTCCAGAGAGGCCGCTGAGAATAAGCAGTGACCCTGAAGTACTCGCCACTCAGCTAAATGCTCTACCCGGCATGGCCTGCTCTCCACAGGTCTACAGCACGCCCAAACACTACGTCCGCTTCTCGTCCCCGTTCTTGGCAAACCGCAGCCCCACAACTCCTGGAGTCCCCACTGGGAGACGGCGTTCCAGAGAACTGCCAGAAACGCCGCCAACCACCGGCTCCTGCAAGAAGGTACAGAGTCCTGCTGCAGACATCTTCTTTTTCAGGCTTTAATACCCAAAAAATGAAGAAAATGTACTCGCAGACAGTTTGGGATGGCCAAACAGATCTGTCCTTAGATTAGACATTATTAAGCTCTCCCAAGGTGACTTTGTCTTTCCATTAGCTTTGACTATGACTGCAGCAAATGTTTTCCAGTGTGCTAAAATCATTCAATGACCGCCTGAAGTTTCCTGCAAACTATGTGGGAAATTTTTCTAGTATCAAAATTACATGGCTATCAGTAGCTACTTTTATTTAACTGCTTCTGCTCCTTCTTACAGCGGTGGTTGAAGCAGGCTTTAGAGGAGGAGGGCTCCACTAGCCCAGCCAGACGAGCGAGCCTCCTCATGCCCTGTGAGGGTCCTCTCAGCCCCTCCATAAATGGAGACTCTGACAGCCCTCTACCTTACAACGGCACCTGCTTGATACCAGGTAGGTTTTTGTGAGAACTGCACAGCTGGCTCTAAGCCTGATGAAACATCAACCTTTCTGCCTACTTAAATTTCTAAATGACAAATAAAGAAAATAAATATAAAAAATGCAAGAAAAGTCAAAGGTTCTAGTCAGATTTCCAGGCACATGCTTTATGCAATGTGAGAGAAATGCAGAACTATAATGGATTCAAAGAACATGTCATACTCCTTCCTGCAGAGTTGCCCACACCTTTGAAAAAGCGCCGGTTGAGTCCTTTAGATGCCTGCATGTCCGAGAGCTCGACTCCCTACGGCTCCCCTTGTGCCACGCCTACGAGGGTCGACCAATCAGAAACACCTGCAACCCCTGTAATACTGGCTACTCCACCACGTCCCCGAACGGAGGAGCCGAGCACAGAGCCCCAGCCCAGCACCCCAACACAGACACTTAATGCCCCTGTGGAGGTAAGACTGGCTGTTTGGAAACCCTGCAGAGGTTGCACTATTTTTTACATCACAAAAAGAATGGGAGTGACTGAGTGTGTTCCTGCTTTCACAGAGTGAATCTTCAGTGGAAAGCTCTCCAGAGGTCAGTCGGAAACCCAGTGTACAAGAGGTGAGTGAAGCATACAGCAGTACTTCCAGTGTTTGATTCATTCGTACAGATAATTATTTTCTGCTCTGTCTTATGTTATAATAAATTAAATTGTTATTTTTATTCTTTTCTTTTATATCATGACTTTTTTAAAAGGGCAGTTTTAGCTTTATTGGTGTTTAGGGTTTTACTCATAACTCTTTTTAAGACGGTCTACTGACATCGTCTTCTCTCCTCTTTCATAGGCCGATCGTCCTCCTTCGTTGGTCTCCTCTCCCTGTGTCAGGGCTCCCAGTTCAGATCTACTCCCGACTGAGACCAAAGTGTCGGTTCCTGAGAGTCCGCAGCATCCAGCTGCTGACTCCATGGACTGTGGGGAGGACAGGGCTGATGGTGGGGTTGTAGAAGGCGGCAGTGAGGCTTCCTCATCTGCAGAAACGTGTGCTTCCTCTTTTCCTGGCTGGATCAAAAGCCCAGACAGAGGCCCGACTGGACCAGCTGGCCTGAACTTCTCTCCAGTCAACTCAAACTTAAGGGACCTCACACCCTCACACACCCTGGAGCCTCTGGCAGCTCCGTTCAGGCCTGACGCTGCAGCTGGGGCTGCAGCTGGGTCCACAGCAGGGACAGGGTCATTAGTTGGCTCTCAGCCCCCCTTCAGTGAAGGCCAGGGGCAACTCTTTTACCCCTGCTCCGAGGAGGGAGGTTCACTCAGCTTCTCACGCTCACTGAACGGGGATGGCAGTGGCGAAGGAGGAGGGTCAGCGCAGAATCCCCCACAGAAGAAAAAGGTGAGTGAGCAGTCTTTATCGACTAATTGTTGCAGTTCTTCCTTTATCCTTCTAAAAATGGTCAGTGTGGCAGTAAAGAGCAGAACAACAGAGTAAAAAAAGAGGACAAATGAAAATGACAAGATACAATTAAACAGAGAAACTCAAGAAACAAAGTCATAATGTTTCCATCACTTTTGTGAGAAATACATGTTTTCTTCATGCTCATTTTGTTTGGGACAAAGTAAGAACAGAATATATTGAACACAGGCAACAGAAAGTGTCAGAGCAGAGCATGCAAATAAAACAAGTGAGATAAATGAGACAATCAAGATCTGTGAAGGCTCAGTCTGTGTCACATCCCCTCACAGTGTGAATGAGATGATCTCAAGAGATCACGCTGCTCTTTGTCAGTAACTGTCCAAATGCTGCCCTCTACTGGTTCAAAGTATGACAAGCTCTTTGTTCTTCCCAGGTTTCCCTGCTAGAATATAGAAAACGTCAGCGTGAGGCTCGTCGCAGTGGCTCAAAGACTGAATGCAGCTCCCCTGTTTCCACCGTGCCCCCTCTGTCCGTGGATGCCTTTCCCATTGCGCTAGAGACCACCAGCGAATCCCCTCTCCCCCCTGCCCCCACAGCTCCGTGCAACACCAACACCCCCGTGGTAAAAGAGCCTCAGACAAGTGAGGAGGCAGAGGCATCCGGAGAGAAAGGGGAGAAGGAAGGAGGAGAAGGACAGTGGTATGTCAAGTCAAAGCTACTTTAACTTTAAACACAAAGGATCCCTTGTTGTTATCAAGTTACCATTAAATTTGTGTTATCAATGCTCTTTGTACGATGCACTATAAACCTAATTTTATTCTCCCACCACACCAAATGTAACACTGTTAAGTTTCTTTACTTCTTAATGTAGAATCACCAGAATCAATGTAGAATCAGATACTTTCCAAAAACTGATTCTTACATGAACAACTCTTCACATTCGCACAAATTAGATTTAATGCTTGGCACTCATCATGTGTTGCCTCACCGCAGTATGAACAAGATAATGATAGTGTGGTCATGAAAGCTACTATTGTGTACAGTGTATATTATATTTTTTTGTCCTTTACCACTCAGTTTTTTGCTGTTAGGAATAAGATCATGACTGTAATGTTCTCTGATGTTTTGTTTCTAGGACGTCGTCCACTTCTGTAGAGCAGGCCCGGGAACGCAGCTACCACAGAGCTCTGCTGCTCAGCAAAGACAAAGACACGGGTGAGAACATCTGCATTAAAGAAAAAGTTTGACTGTCTGGAAGTAAATCTATTGGCTGTCGTGCTGGAAGTTCAAAGAAAATAGATTCCACTCTCAAATCTGTCCATTGATTATAAAGCTGCAGCCTGGAAAGAGTTAGCTTAGCTTAGCATAAAGACTTAAAGTAGGATATAACCTCTTTGTGACCATGACGACCAAGAAAACGCTTGTTTTTGCATCTTGTTTTGTAAAGATTAAACAAACAAAATAAGATGTTGTTTTCCCAAAATGATAAAAGATTTCTTTCAGCTTTTTTAAGTCTTTTTCATTTTTTCTCCCTTTTTTAGATGGTGAGACGGAAGGTGGAGATACACCTGCACTGAGAGATTGCCCATCTCCAAGTCTTCAGAAGACTCCAACTCACACAGTAGGTCGACGTTATTCCCCATGAAGGAGATCTGACTTGTTTCAGAAGATGTCAACATGTTAATCTTTCCCTCTCTCCTCCCTCGTAGCCGTGCTCTCCTGGTCCTCTTGCTCAGTCTACCAGTCGGACATCGAAGGAGGAGGACGGCGACGGTCAGCCTCGGACGCCAAATCCGACCAGCCAGCCTCCGAGCAAGCCTGCGGGACCCAAGCCGGCACCTCTGACCCCCACGAAGCTGCATCCCACCCCGTTGCCCTCGTCCCCAGTCCACTATCCCGGAGCCTCCCTCCTCCACTCTCCCAAGCCCCAGCCTCAGGGCTCTCCTTATCGCAGCCAGAGGGCGCTGTTCTCTGCTCAGCCTCAAAACCAGCCTCAGCCCCAGGCTCAGTCTGGCCCGTCTCCTTTCCCCCAGTACAACACACAAAGTGCTCCACCGCCGCCTCCCCCTCCTCCACCAGCACCACCGGCCTCCACGGCATATTTTCCCAGTCAGAGCCCCTCTCCTGCAGGACCTTACCCCGGGTTTAAACCTGCCGTCACCCCCCCTTACCCTCCCGGCTCTCAGCCCCTGATGCAGACTCTTCCCCACAGCGTGCACTATCAGACTTCAGCTGCTCCACCACCGCCTCCTCCTCCACCTCCACACCCGATGCCCGGCCCCGCCCTGTTACACGTGAACCTGCAGCCTCCTCCCATCCAGCAGCACCAGCTCATGCTGACCAGCGCCCCTCCTCCACCTCCTCCCCCACAGGGCCAGACCTCCCAGCAGCAGCAGCAGCCTCCTGCCGGCAGCACCCTGCTGTCGCTCACCCCTCCTCCACCACCTCCTCCACCTCCCCCGGCGCCCTCGACCAACGCCCCGATGCAGGCCCACCACTTTCAGAACTTAGGGGGTTTCCAACCAACATTACTGCACCCGGGCGCCGCCGCCAACCCTTCAGTGCCCCCATCCACATACCCTCCACCCCTTCAGCAGACTGGACTGCCTCCACCTCCCCCTCCTCCCCCCCAACAAACTCAACAAGGCCAGGCCCAGGCCGCTGCCTCCCAGATGCCTTCTGGGACTCGTGGAGCTCCTGCATCCTCGACCCCCTTCCACAGCTCGGGGTACCTGAGCACAGGGTGGCACTGACAAGCCTCCCTGCCGTCGGCCCCCCCAGCAGCCCCTGAGAACTCAGCCCGAGAGGGGCCTGTACCATAAGCTGTAGATATGTTTTCTATGTACCTGAACACATGGCCAGTGGAAAAACAGCTGATTGTGGGATAAAAGGATGCTTTTTAAAATAAAATTGAAAAAAAAAAAACAAGGACATAAAAATTTTAGAGAAAAAAAAAAAGGACAGTGACATAATCTTCAAGAGAAACTGTGTAAAATGAAGATGGACGATCCCCCTGGTGCTCATTAGCCCTCTCTCTGGCCTCCTTTTGTTTTTATATATCCTTCCTGTGATGGAGAGGAACGTTCTCTGTTCTGTGTCTTGTTTGGACTCCTATTGTAACGCCCCGCACTTTGTTTATCAATGGACATTCCAGCCTATTACCCCCCCTTCCCTCCCCCTCCCTCCCCTTTCCTCCTCCTCCTCCTCCCCCTCTTCCTCCCCCTCTGTCAGTTATTCCTTTGACTTCCTCCTCTCTCTTTCGTCTGTTGTCGGCTCTCTACACCATTTATTTGTTTTAATCTAGTGGCTCATTATAGCAAAGAGAAAAAGCTTTTTGTATAGAGAAAAAAACACAATTATTTTTTTTATTCCTCTAACAACAAATATCTGTTCACCGCTGCAGATTCATAAAAAAAAGACCCATTTCTGGGAGCCTGCCTCACCGCCCCGGGAGGCCGCACTCGTGTGTGTATGTATGTATGTGTGTTTGTCTGTTTCTGTGTGGGTGTGTGTATGTCAGAGGGTGTGAAGGAGTACGGCTGCTTAGATGAGGAATGTGTGTGTGTGTGTGTGTGAGAGAGAGATTTCGTGTAGCGAGTGCTTGTAATCTTCTGAGGTAGGCAGAGTGGTCTTGCCCACAGGTAGGACGTTAGCGGTTTATTTTTGAATATCAATGGTTATTTGTAGAAAGTGTAATTTAATGTATAGGTGGTTACTCCAGCTTTCACCAGGAAAGAGTTGTAAATAATCGCTTCTTTTCTTTTCTATGCTTGTACAATTCGCTCCCATCCCATTTTGAAATATGGTTGTACATATGAACGCTCTTCTTGGCAAAGCTGAATGTTTTTGTGACTGTAGCATTATTTTTATTTTTTTTTCCCCTCTCTGGACTCTTCAACCTTTTGTCTTTTTTTATTATTTGTGTGTGTGAGTGTATGTTTGTGTGGAGGGGAGAGACTCACAGACACTGCACTGGTTGGCTATTTTCATGGTTCATTATAATAAATCACTGTAATGACAGTTTTATACAACTTGTCCTGACATGTCTGTGGAAATATTTGTGCCGCCAACTTGTTTTACAAATATCTGCTCGGTTTTCTGCCTCTAGGAGAGAAGACAGGGAAGTATTCAAAGACAACAACAAGCTTCTGCTTCAGAAATACACCTTTACCAATACCTACCTACATGTGAGAAGTTGAGTTCAGAAACAGGAAATCTATCTTTAATATCCAAACTGTCTTTGGTTAATATAACAAGCAGCCGTCAGGCACATAAACTTACATAAATCCATAAAACAACAATGTGCACTGCTCTCTTCGGACATGGAAATATGCACAAAAATTAGTGTTTGTAGTCGAATTATTTTCATAACTGGGTGATTTAAAAGAAAAAAGGTAAAACAAAGAAGGCAGGAGGAAGAATTTTAATAAGATCTGACCTCAGTGTTTAAAAAACCTGAATTAAAATGTAAAGTACACTGTAACTTGACAGAACAAGGTCGAGTTTAGAGCCTCAATTTATCATTTGAAGTCTCTTTTTTTAAGCCAGAATCTCCACTTTATCTGGTTTTAGCTCCTCAGCTGTGAAGATTTGCTGCTTTACTCAGTTTTACGTCGAATTCCTCTTAACCTTTCTCTTCCTAGCATGAAGAAGAACCTTGTGAGAAAAAAGTTAAAGACCCTCTCTGGTCCTGTCGTTTGGTTTGTCCATTTTGGGCTGCTGTAGAAACATGGCGGTGCATCATGGTGGACTCTGAGGAAGAGGACCTGCTTCCTCTGTAGCGAGAAAAGACTCATTCTAAGGTAATGAGAACACAAAAACTCTTTCAAAACACAGATATTCAATTTCTGCCACTTTCTACGAACAGATCCATCTAAATCCTTCACACTGGGCCTTTTAAGGGATGATGGTGTCTTCTGGTGAACTCACATTTTTTTTCTGCTCTGAGGACATCTTCTAATGATGGTGAGAGTCTGAGTGGCTCTGCTCTGGTCTAAGATGTCCTAAAATGGCCACCATACAGAGGAAAGCATCGTTTGATACAGATGACAACATGGCCTTTGTCTGGTACCGCACTCTGTCTGATCCTGACATTTTCTGCTCCTCTAGCGGCTACAACACAAAAGCAAAAGTTGTCTCATTATTTTTTAAAAACCATCTGCTTTGCTGTCTGGTATGAAAGCGGTGCGACTATAAGTGGCTACTAGAACGGTTATGGTCTTGTTAAACAAAATAACTGACATCTTGTAGCCTCGTTTAACAGCGAGACTGTGATTTCTCCCGTCCGATGTGCACGGCGCACCCCCACCCCCCCACCCCCGGAGGCTTTTAGGATTCATGCGAGCAGATGGCTGTGTGTGCATGTCAAAGCTGATATTTCCTCTTCGGCCGTTGTCATTCAATTCACCGGGTCCTTGATGATTATTATGCCGCTCCTGCCCTTCGCTGCGAACGAGGACGAGCATCACAAGCACCATGTGAAGGTTTTTGTCCATTTAACAGCAGCTGTTGTTTAAGCTTCAGCTCCTCTGAACTCTTGTGAAAAGCTCTTGAGTTATATCTCACAACTGTAGGGTTTGGTAAACACATTAAACATCTGCTTCACTGTAAGGATGGAGTTTAAAAGCTAATTTATCAAAAGTCACTCATGAAATTTTCTCTAACAAAACCTTTTCTGTGTATTTTTTAAGAAAACTTTAGGAACAGGTAGATTTAGAATGGCCTGACTTTTGTAAACGTGGGTAAACGTTTCAAAAGGACCCTGGTTGCATTTGCTCTAATTTCACTAAAGTAGCATTTGTAAAGTTTGACGTTGATGTTGAGGGATGAGAAGTTTATCCTCACTTTGATACCTGCTTCATTAGCTGTTCAGCTTGGGTAGAACAAATGGAATAAAGGGGAAAACCAGTCAATCAAAAATTGACTTATTAGCACCTCTCATGAATAAGCTCCCTAATAAATAAGTTATGTTATGCTTGTTTTACTTGTAACCAAAGTGTTAAGACAAAAATATGTTGTTTTAAAACACATTTAGTTAACTACGGGCTCCTTAACCATCCCAGTTACCTAGCAACAACAAACTATCCAGACCGTTTGCTTAAATCAAGCAAAACATGTTGCTCGCTTGACAGACAGGAAAAGTCTCAATCTTATTATCCTCAGAGAGCAAAATAAACAGGTCTACATCTACTAAAATTCCAAACTTTTGTACTTTAATATTGTCGATCTTTTTTTTGTCATAGTTATACAGTTCTGTGTAAATAAATGTGGTGAGACAAAGAAAAAAAAAAAGACAGGCAACTGAAAGATACATCAAACATTTCCAGCCTCACTTCATGTCCAGTTTAGCTTTTTCTTGCGCCCTTTTTTTTTTTTTAGTATTCCACAATACTGTCAGATTACAAGATACTGTATGGCACACACTAATAACGGACCAATAGCTTGACATTTCAAAGTGTACGTCTCAAAGTCAAGACAAAGTACAGCGACAGTCAACGTATAGCTATACACAGATTATAGACTCGATACACTTGATGTTTTTCTCGTATTTAGTATTTGTTTTTCAAAGTTGTCACCAGCAAAAAACCTCTAATTACTACCTTTAATTCTATCACATCGAACATTTAATTATAATAAAACAGCACTCTTCTTTCTGTTCGTTTAATCACCTCTTTCCTCTCAGTCTAAGGTCAAACCGTGACGGAGCCAAACTACTTTGCAGGAAGTTTGTTGGCTTGATAAGAAAGAAGATCCGACAGCTTTAACCTCAAGTCTGTTAAGTCCTTATTTGTGCCGGTCAAAGTCTGGATAATTTGTTTTGATTTAATTCGATTTGAGCAGCTGTCGCTCGGCGGTGTTTGTCCAACGAGTGTCCTGGAGCTCAGCTGCCACATGGAGAGTCTTTTTTTTTTTCTTCTTTTAATATTTTCTTTCAGCTGAACCTGCATGCTGGCAGCCTTCATCACGTCCACAAGGAGAACATTTCAGTCTTAACAGCTCAGGTGAGACGATGCGGCGACGAACCAACACGGGTAAACTTTTGACAAAGTCTTTTTGAGATTCATCCTGCTGAAGGAAGCAGTTTTGAGATGAATAAGAAGGCTATTTTACAGAGGGACCTTTTAGAAAAGATAAGAGGCATCCTGGTCTTCGCTGAGGTGGTGTGGCCTCTTTCAGACCTCCTCCTCCTCCTCCTCTTCATCTTTGATCTGTTCTTTCCCAACACATCATCAGCTCTGCATCCCAGCCACAGGTTGGACCAAGAGAGGGAGGCTGGATCTTGAAGTAACATCATATCCAGGCACCAAGACCTGCAGGAAAGAGGAAATATAATGTATAAAACTATAGATCATAGATGCATAGATCAGTCATCCCCTCTGGTTTGTACTTTATCTTACTGACTGAGCAAAACTTGCCTGATTATTGTGATATTCTGTGCTTTTAATTTAAAGTCTTCTCAAGAAATCTTGAAATAGTTGAAGCATTCACTCCCACATCACTTAATTATTGTGAAAATTAACTTATATGCTTTCAAAAATTAAAGAAAACACTGTTTATTGTTGCTGTCCTGCAGGTGATGTTTACTCAAATGTCTCCATCATCTTCTAATCAGTAGATTCAAAATGATCAAAAAAGCATTAGCTGAAACCCCCCCCCCCAAAAAAAACTAAATAATACAAACATATTTAATTACAGAAGCCCTTGTGGATAAAGAAAAAATTTATTCTGATATGTTAAATCTACCATCATTTCACATGATTATAATTACTGGAGTGATTATGTTTGTTATTTTGTTTTAAGGTTTTATTCACTGATTTATGTAAAAGATTAAAATAAACGAGTCATTACGTGATGATGTTTATCTGATGATATATTTCATGATTGTGATTACTTCAGTTTTTTGATAATTGTATTAATTATGACAGATTGCTCAGGAAGCCTGTGGCTCCAGTGAATTCATCTCAGAAACAGAGAGGGTCAGTGATTACAGAGTCCTGCTGTGAGGCCAAACTATGATCAGATTTACAGAAATTTAATTTAAAATCCCTGCAAAAAAGTGTTTCTTAAAGAACATTTTAGCAAAATATGTAGTTTTTGATCCAAAGTAACAAACAAATTACATTTTTAAAAGATCATTCAGACATTTTCCGTCATGACATTTGACTTTTTCAAGCAAAAACTATGATAAAATACCTTTAAGATAATAAGGATTCAGCAGGTTTCTACCAGGACTCATTTCCTGGCTGTGAGCAGCAGACTGTGTAACACTTAGCTTATCACAGAGCGAGATCTACTGACTGACTTAAAATTATATTTTCAATCTGTGCAATTTAATGATTCTTTCAACCTTGACGCTACTTAATTGGAAATAAAATAAACTGTTGAGAAGCTAAAATGGGTGATAATGGGAAAAGAAAACTGGCGATTATGATCACATGGTGTCATCAAAACTAATAACATTAGCCAGCAAAAGAAAAACCCTGAGTGCATTAAAATGAGAAAGATAATATTTTATTTCTAAATTTTAATTTGTAAAAGGAGGAATGTCACAATATAAATATTCAGGGTTTTGTGGGGCCTTTAAAGCACAACTTCTTAGAATCTAAATGTCAAACTCTAAATAAATTAAAACTAAGAATAAGCATGATTTTTTTCAAAAGCTTTGTCAAGATTTAATGCCTGTAAAATTAAACATGATTTGAAACCAAGTTTTTTTTAGAGGTTTTAAAGGGAATAAAAGCGGGAAACTGTTAGTTTAAGAGCAACAATGGACTCTAATAGGAACAAGTTTAAGAAAACTCATAGCTTTAGAGGTTAAGTTGTTATAACAATACGTTAAAAATTGATGTTACTGACTTTTTACTGCTGCTAGAAACAAACAAAATGCTAAAATATGATCCTTACCTGTGTGTGTGTGCGACCATAACCAGATATTATATGGCGTTATTGCCGCTCTCTGTGGGGAAGAGAGAGAGAAGCCAGTTCAGTACAGAGGAGATACTCTGAGAAATCTGATATGTTTTTTAACCAGCAGGTGGCAGCATTACACCACACCTCCTCCCCTCTTAAGAAACTACAGCTGTGTGAATTAAAAACACCCCTCTGATGTCTCTAACTTGGACAGGTGCCACTATCCATCGTCCTGAGTGACAAGATAAGAAAACATCCCATTTAAACTTCATCTGCTGTTTGATAAATCCCCCACTTTTCACTTTCATTCTCATATTTCACGTACATCTGCCTCTCTGTCTCTCTCGCCCTCCTCCTCCTCGGCTCATTATCCCTCTCGCTCTCCCTCTCTCTTCCCCTCTGTCTTGTCCTTCCTCTCCGGTCTCTCTTGATAATGGCTTCTTCCTCCCAGTCTTTTTGCTTATACGAGCTAACAGGCGACTGTGTCCCGGCTGATAGCGTGGCTGTGATTCATTTAGACAGGCTGGCAGCAAGCTGTGTAAACAGCTATTAGTAATTCATGACTCTGTCCAGCATCCCCAGGCTTCAATTAACCCTTGCTATTGGTGCATTTTTCCTCTCAGTCACCCCTCTCTCTCTCTCTCTCTCTCCCTCTCTCTGTCTTATTGCTTTTCATCTCTGTCCTCCTTCATCTGTATTCTCCTCTTCCTCCCGCATCCTCGCTGTTTAAATCATTCTCTTTGGTTCCGGGTGCGGCTGTCATCTCGCCCAATCAAGAAAGAAAAACCTCATTGGTAAGAAAAAGCGAGCGAAAGCAGGCTGAGCAGGTAGTGTATATAACATCCATCTAATGTATGCAAATGAATAAACTTCAGTTTGGGAAATTATGCAAGGAAACCTTTTCATTTGGAGCCGCTGGTGGCAGGAATCAGAAGGCGTCTTCGGAGTAAACTGTCATTGTTGTATCGAGCTTTAAATTGAAAGGCCGATCAAGCATGAAAACCTGACAGAGGTGTGAAAACGAGTCGCAGATTTAATGACTCTGCCTGGACTCGAGCCTCAAACACGATATCACACTTCTAGAGTTAAGAGTGTAATAATAACTGGTTCAATATTAACACACAGAGCTGACAGTGACACCAACATTGAAACAGATTTTTTTTAAAAAGGTCTGATGGGGTTCGATTTCCCTTGTTTAAAAAACAGCCTTAATGGTATTTTTGTTGTGTGAGAAACTTTCTCTGTTAAACTTGTACATGAATAAACATTCAAAGCAAATATGTGCTGTTGTTTCTTGATTTGTTTTGTTTTTTGGTGTTTCCACTTTGAATGGAGACAGATCTAGTGAAGATAAAGTTATGACTTGTATAAGACTTGCCTGTCTTATCTTAGGAGTTGATTATCTAGACTAAGGCCGTAACAGTTAGCTAAATAATTTATTAGTCTGCTGGATACGCGGCCTGTTTGACCAGGTTAGAGGCCTGAAGTGGAAAAGCAAAAGCTTAGAGAAAAGTTGGCAAAAATACATAAATTTGTCTAATTTATTTCCAATGTTTTAATAAAACTGTGGCCTGTCAGATCCAGTGATCAAGCATCACATCATTATTATTGCAACATTTCTCAGTCTATATAAATCCGCTTTGGTTCTTTTTATGTTCCTCTTCTGCAAAACAGAAGCTTGCACGAACATCTTAGTTCCTATTTTTATGACGTTATCGTCAAAACAATTATTGGACATTAAAAAGAAACTATTAACCAATTAACTGATAGTGAAATTAGCTTGCAAAGACTTGAAACAACCTTGTGATTTGCAGAACAATAACTGGCTTTTACCTCTGCGATATTAAACCCCAATGTGATTAAAATAACTCATTCTATAATGTGAAATTCAGGGATCAGGGATGCTGCACTTCTAAGAATTCAATTAATTCAACTTCAGACCATAAAAACTGCCTCAGATCTAAGCTGAGCAGCCTTGTTTCTCTTCTCCTCCCTCACTGATTCTTGTGTCTACCCATAATGAGCCATCAAGGTTTTATCCTCTTACTGTCTCCAAGCAGCTCCTCAGACATCAGGCTGTCCTGACGGTTTCCCAGGACGAAGGCCAGGAAGGAGAGGATGAGAGCGTCCATGATGCCCATGATGGCGAGGATGTAGGCCCAGCGCACCGAGCAGGCCCCCAGCGTGTACTTATCCGTCTGCTCGCCACACATCCGCTTCACCTCGTCGCTGTCCCAGCCGTCCGGGTAGATCATGCAGCCCAGAATCAGACATGTACCTGCAAGACAAAGAGAGAGAGATGGGCGGTGTTTAAGGCCTTAATTGGCTACCAAGGGAGAACTCTGCAGACCTGAGGCTATAAAAAATGCACTGAGAGTACAGTAAAATCTGAGCATAGGGGCTGTTATAAGGGGTTTTATTTACACTTGGAGCAAAGTAAAGTTAATGAAATGCAAATTCATACAGGATATGTAAGCAGAGGATTTAAATTCCAGGTTATAGCATATGAACTCTCAGGAGGAACAGCAATGATTATAATGTGCAGAATATGACTTATTAACTGATTACAAACGAAGTAAAAGCACATAAACGATCATATAGTATCAACTGTGTGCACACACACTTTGCTTTCCAAGAAAAGGCACTCTAGTGTGTAATACTGCAGTTTCAGTTCAAAGAGAGCTAAAGTTGCCTTATTAATTTATCTAAAACACAACTATTGATTGAGAAAAAAACGTATAAAATTGAATTAAGTAGGAAACTAAATGTTAATCAGGATTATAAACTGGACTGATGCACATTCAAAAAAACTATTGTTAGCCTCAGTCAGCTGTACATTAACACTGCGTATCACACACAAGTGTGTTCATGTAGACGGACTGTTAAAAGTATGGATAAATGGCTGAATAGATACAGTGAGGAAGTAATGAAAAAATAGTTTAAATAGTGTAAAAATGGTGTTAGCGAAAAGTAATGAAATATATAGTTTAAATAGTCTGCTAAAAAAGTCAAGATAAACTTTTGAAACTGTTGCCTTTAAGTAATAAACTGTTAAGACAGTTAGCTAAAAGTAATAAATATATAACTTACATGGTTAAGTAATCAACAAACTGTTGAAAAAGAACATAATGTAACAGGCAAATAATTAAAAGTAACATACAAACTGCTGAATTTGTTTGGTAAAACCAATGGAAAATGCTAAATTAGCCTAAAGGTGATGCAAATAGTTGGTCTTATTAGCTAATTAAAACAATGAAATAAAGACTTACTTATCTATTAAAATATTTAGCTGAGAGCAATGAAAAAAAAAAGAAGAAATAATGAGTAAAACAATGAATAAACTGTGAAAACATACAGTCGCTGACGCAAATCTGACTAAAACAACCTGAAACTGACAAATCATTTATATGAGTAAACAAGATGTATTGTAACAAAATCAGCTTCTGTGTTACAAACAATATCAAGAACATCAAACTCATAATCCACCAATAAGAGCAAACCTCTCATTTACTTATGAGAAAGAGTTTGTGTAAATCTTACATACGACAGAAAAGACTGGGAGCCACAAGGAGCGCAAAACAAAAACAAAGAAGAAGAAAATCTTGAAATGAGACATTGCAAAGAGGAGAGAGAAGAAGAACTAATGGAGAACATGGAGAGGAGGTGACAGCAGAGCAGAAATGGGACGGAGAGGTGAGGAAGGAGGCAGGAAGAGAGAGAATATGTTAGCGCATGTCACAGCACCATGTGGTGAGTCAGGCTGCCTTCATTAGCCGTCTGCTGAATGGCTGACAATGACAGACTGAGCCGTTACAGAGCGGAGTCATCCAACAACACTCCAGCTGGCAGCGGGGAGCCGCTCTCACATTCACACACTCGCTCACGCTCACACACACCGTCGGCCGAGGCAATGGGATGATTTACAGGTCTGAGAGGTCTCTATTTGTTTATTAACAGGGCTGCCAAGAGCTCAGTCTGAAAGTCAGAGGTTGTGTGTACCTCTGCTTTTTTAAAAAAAAAATCTGTCATTGAGTGAGCCAATTTGAGTTTTAGATGATGAGAGTGAGGACGAGTGACGACTTGGTTATAAATATTTCAACGTTTTACGGCTTCAAATGAAGAATTGAAACATGCCGTCAGACAGCGTAGACTGAGATCATTTTTAGAAAACTTAAAGCTGCAAATCCAAGTTGATCTTTTGAAACTATACATGAAAATAGAACTAATTAGCTACTTAAATACACTTTTAGGTGTGTGTTGTTTTTTTTTTCAAATTTGTGAATGTTTGATATTATGACTCCCAGTGGAGCTCGGAGGTATGAAGCTGTGTTAAAAAACATGATAATATTAGCTAAAAATAGTTTTGTATAAATGAAATAACGAAATATCATAAAGCATAAGAAACGGACATTTATGTATGAAAATAGAACTAATTTTTTGGTCACTTGACTAACTGACTAATCAACTAATTGTTTCAAAAATGCAAAAATTGTAAAGTAGCTGGTAATTAATGCTTAAAAATAATTGCAGTGCAGCTAAAACGACAATATTTTCCTTTTGAAATGTCGAGGAGTAGAAGCAGAAAGCAGCTCAAACCTAAAAGACTTAAGAATCTGTCACTAAGTACAAAGTAAAATTACTTAGTTACTTTCCACCACTGCATTCAGGATCCTTACAAGTTTAGAAACACAAACACGTGTGTTTGTGTGTGTTTGTGTGTGTTTGTGTGTGTGTATCCTGTTAGCGGACTAAAGTGAGCTGCCAGCAGATTAAGTGAACATATAATCTCCGGAAATGTCAGAGTCTTGTGTCCCTCACCCTCCCTTCCTCCCTCCCTCCCTCCCTCACCCTTTCTTATCTCGCCCACCTCTCCCTCTTGTTCTCTTTGTGGCCGACTTAATGAGAAAAGATACAGAGAGCGGCACATTAGTGAGACAGAGACCTTCATACACAGTCTATATAAAGGAGATGGAGGGTGAGCAGAGACGACATGGGTGTCTGGGTGAGTCAGGTCTCCCCCGAGCTCTGCCCTCCCACCCCTCTCATGTCTGTGTTTCTGTTAGTCATATCACAAATGCGACCAGTCATCCCTTTCACAACTGTACCAATAATACCGTAATAATAACAATATTGATGTAAAACACTGCAATCCATATCCTGCACCTACATTTCCCAGGAGGCACCGAGTCTATTGACTTTCCTGCAGCCTCCCTGAATTTGGAGATCAATTTTCTCAGAGTAAAGGAAAAGAATTGGCTCAAAGCAGCAGTGGGCTGTTGTAAATACATTTCTTTATATTATTTTCATTAGCCTCGACATGTACCGCAAGATTTTTTTATATTTTGCCTCCGCTCTGCCTTTTGCGTGGGTGTATAATGGAGAGAAAGTGCACAGAAATGTGATTTTAACTTTAACTTTCAGTGTATTAACTGGTTTATCTTCAGACTTATGAATCAGATCTCTGTAACTTCTTCACAACGCTTTCTAAATCCACTCCAACTCAGGCTGTGATCACGACAACGACAATTTCGAGTCCAAATTTGCCTGCTGAAACCTCTTGTTATCAAAATAAAGCTTGAAAGAAAGCAAGCGAGAACATAGCGGTGTGAAATTCACAAGAAAACATTTGGTGCTTCTGTGTTGACAGTAAAAAGAGACTTTGGTACTTTTCCAGGACAGCTCGGTTGTTCTTCTCGGAGTCCAAATAAAAAATTATACACAGTGACAAAAACAAATCGACACAGCTCAGAATCATTAAAAGACATAGCACTAAAACACAAAACAGCTACACTCATGTACATGTTAAATCTGCATACAATAAATCATTACAGACACCATCACATACTATATCAGAGGAAAAATACAAGCAGAACTACAAGATTCAGTACGATCACAGCTGCATGTCTGCCTAATCTAATCTAATCCAGCAACTACAGGATGAATTACTACATAATTTAATACAGTATTTCATCCTTTGACGATGAAATGTAGCTTCAATGATTCCCTGACTTTTCATTCAGCGCAACCACTGGAACTAAACACCTGCAAAACCATAAACAGATCAGCCAAAGCTGTAATTGGTATTACTGCTAATTAGCATTCTAACATGCTAACCTTAGATGGTGAACGCTGTGCACATTGTACCTGCTAACAATCGGTATGTTGGCATTGTCACTGTGAGCATGTTCACATTTAGCTCAAACACAGCCTCAGAGAGCTGTTAGCATGGCTCAGGGTCTTGTTTAAATTAGTCAAAGTGTAGAGGTCAAACGTGCTGCCGCGGCTGGCTGCCTCGGTGCGCCGGTGAACCCTGTTCTGTCTTGTTTTGTTTGTTAATTCAGTGTTTTGAGGTACTTTTTTCTTTTCCCTCACTGTTTTTAGTGACCTCTATGCATCAAAATACAGAGACAAACTCCTTTTATGTGAAAACCTTATCGTCAATACATCTGTTCAGATTCAGAGTCTGAAATTACTATAATAACCATTTTTTAAGTCTTTTTTTTAAAAGATGTTTACAAGATTTTTGGTACAAATCTGCACAAATAAACACGATGGAAAGACAACAAAGCTTATACAAGAGCTACTGAGGATGTAATCTGTAATGTTTGTAAGAAAACATTTGCTGTTTCTCCACAGACAGTGAAAAACTGATTGTCAACAAGAGTAGAGTGACTATTATGATGATTCACAGCTACAACGATCATATTTTAGAATCTTATAAAGCTCCAACAAACCAATAAATCCTTGTAGTTTTATAGTATAAATGGGGCTGCTTAAAATGTGTCACATAAGGATGTCTTCATTTTAATTTTCACAAAACACTACCATGTTTTCCGCAGTATATTAGTGTTGATTTCCTTTATGCATATTAAAAGGATTTGGTACAGTGCACACAGTTCTCCGCTGTGTAAACAACCTGCTCCTGCAGGCTTTTCAGCTGTAATATTAATAGAATGAATTGAACTGCATGCTGTCTCACTGGCAAATCTAAAATCTCCCACAGAGTCAAAGAGAAATACAGGAGATCAAAGAGGAACTACTTTTGTCTCCCTGATTCTCATCTGAATGCATCAAGATGTCCGTCTCTGTGCTGTGGTGGTTCAAACTTCTGCTTTCAGAAGCTGCAGGTGTGATCGATGCCGCAAAAGCCCAAGTTTATGCCAACTGGAAGCTAAGTGTGCACTCATCATTCCCTGCATGCTTTTGCATTAAAGTACAAATGAAAATGTAAATCCTCGTCTTACTGGCTGATCTCATCATCATCCTTTTTTTGCTATCTTCTATACATAAATGACTCTTGCAAAAAAAAAACACTTTTCCTGTTTTCACAAGTGAGCTGAATCTAATCTTTCGGCTCAGCAGACATATAATTTATTGCTTTTTATCTCTGCTGTTATCAACAAAACTGAAAAAGCTCAAACAGAAATCATCTCTATCCTCCTAAACTGCATCCAAGTGTCTCTAAAGTAGGCTGTCAGCAGTCTTTTATCTTTAGTAAAACTGTTTTGTTTCCAGGCTTGCACCAAAATGTTGTGCAGCTACAAACAATCCTACAAATGGCGTGCAGCTACGACGTAACGTGCTGTAACAGAAGTGGCGAGCCAACGAGGTCAACCTCCTCATTTCCAGATAAATAAATTCCACTCGTTTCAACTTCCCTGCTGCCGTCCTCACCACGGAGCGAAAGCAGCAGCCGGCGCACAATCGCATAAATAATGAAAGATATTATGAAACTCTCAGATGGGGAATCATGTCAACTCATTTTCAGGCCTTCAAATGAGTGATGTTTTTCAAATGGTACAACCCAAAAGCTGAGAATAACATTTGGACTCATAGGCAGAGAATAGTTGAGCGATCTGGGTTTGTAATATTTGAAGCTTTGAGTCCATTAGAAAAAAAAAATTGAGCTCACTTCTCCAGAAAGCCCTTAAGTTGGAGACTTCACTCGGCACTGTGGGGCTCTAACACTGCAGACGGTGGGTGGTAATGAGCTACAACTCACACTGGACTCCTGAGATCTCTCCACCACGGAGAGGAGAGGAGGTCAGGCAGAGAGCAACGCTACATCTCGCTCTCTCATCTCTGGTTACTGGAGAGACTTTGACTCCACCAGTTTTCTCTCTTTGGTCTACTCAGTTTTACAGAGATTAAATATTCTGGGTTCTTCGACAGACATTAATTAATATGATTTTTCATAGAAAACACTTTTAAACTAACCATATAACATTGTACTGTGCTTTCAACGCATCTTTTTACTCTAAAAATACAGATGTGACTCAAAAAATGACTATATGACTGTTGGAAATGACCAGCGACAGGTGTACTGGACCTTTGTCATCACATGATTTATGTTAATGTGGACAAATAGTTGCCTAGTTAGGTATGGCCATCAAAACTACACAGTTGTATTAACGACAAATTAGAGTTTTTGATTAAAAAAAGGAGGTTTGTTACATACGTTATATATTTAAGCAAAGTTATATAATATATGTGACATAGATTAAAACACCCTACATGTATTTTCAGCCACAAGAGGCAGCTCTTTAAGTTATTTATCAGGTAAAAATATCAAACATTTAATCGCTCCAGATTCTCAAATCTGAGGATTTGCTGCTTTATGCTGCCATAAATGTACTATTTTGATTTTAGAGAGTTTGTTGGACAAAGGAACCAATTTGCAGACATCATCTTGTAATCTTGGAAACAGTGACGGACATTTTTTAGTATTTTGTGATATTTTAGAGACATAACGGCTAATGAGCAACAGTTTCAGATGTTGGGAGAATCTGAGAAAGCAGTTACTGTCTTTCAACAAGGAGGACAGAACAAACTTTGCCATTGAAAAAAGTTTCTCAAACATCGCCTTAATGATTACAAATGTCCTTCATTTCTCTCTCTCAAAACACACGCACGCAAAAACACACACACACACACTTCCTCTCTCCTTGAAGGTTTCCCAGCTGACAGCTGTTGGCAGCAACATGGAGGACAATCAGAGGAGGAGGTGTCATAATCTAGACCTCCGTGTCCACACACCGCATGCTATTACACACACAGATACACACATCAAGCCACTCATTATGGTGCATTTCACAGGCCCAGCTGTAGCTGTCTAGTTGTGAAATCCGTGTTCGTTTAGACGTCACAGTTATGGAGAAAGTGAGTGTATGTGCAGGTGTGTGTGTGTGCATGTGTGTGTTTTTATGTGCATGAGTGGTGGCTGGTTAGAGCAACAGAGTGTGAGACAGAGAGCTCGTACTGCACGCATTGCACGTCAGCATCAAGGTGGACCATGGCAAATGATATTAATGGGAGTTAATTGGGGCAGAAACTGGCAGCAGCGAGAAGGTTTGAGGACAAAATACCATCTCCTCTCTGTGTCCACCCCCCTGCCCTGATCATGTCTGCTCCACAGAGGGCTGAGCATGTGTGTGTGTGTGTGGGTGTGTGTGTGTGTGTGTGTGTGTGTATGTGTGCCTGTGTGTGTGTGATATCGCAAGAGCACACG
>JAQMCX010000037.1:7774649-7946336 GCA_029814765.1 Acanthurus leucopareius | reverse complement strand
TGCTGCATGTCTCTCCCCTCTCTCTCTCCCTGTTTCCTATCCGATATCTCAGCTGTCCTATCAATAAAGGTGTAAAAAGCCTGAAAAAATATATATAAAAAAAAAAACCTGTGACAAACTTAAAGGTAGTTAATCCTCATATTTACAATAGATAAGTATATGTGTACCTTGAAAAACATCTATAATATTTAAAATAAACTACTCACCAATGTAAGAGATGAAAAAGCCTATAAATGTTTCTGAGTTCATATTTTGGCTAAATACAAGTGAGTAATATGAAATAGTAAAGGGAGCTTGATGCATATTGTAAGTCCTGCAGAGCACAAGATGTTAGCATAGCAATAACAACGTCAAGAGTCAGAAACTAAGTATTTACTTATTAAAAATGTCTTAGTTTTTAGTAACACTTTATTTCTATCACTTTATTTTACAGGTGACTGACTGTGACTTATGACTGTAAGTTTCCAGCCTGTAATGTTTCTGTTCGGACAGATTTATGGATCCCACGCAGGGTTTTTCGGCAGCAGGAAAACAAGGACAGATGCAGAGAGAAGTAACAGTGGCACAGAAACATATGAGGAACTACAACTAACTACTTTTTGTATCAACACAGGTCACAATTGAAGGGAGGAGGAAAAGAAGATGCTATAGAGAAAAGAAAAATAAAAAAAACTGGCTGGTGATCAAAGCTTATTTAGAGTAGAAAGCAGTGGTAACAGTCTGAAACATAATAACAACTATCTTCTTAAAAACTTCTATAAATAAATGGATTTTATTATGTGTCCTGTCTGATAATTACGTCCTTTCTCCCTGATTATTAGCACACAATTGCAGTACTTTTCAGGTAGTGTTTTTGGAAATTTTCATATAATTATTTTATACAGGAAATTATAGTACCTTTTAAATTTTGCGTTATGACCAATTCACATCTTGTCTAAGCTTCCACAAGGGTTGTAACAAGGATTTAGAAGTGCTAAGGTCCCATTTTCCTTTTAAGCGTCATGATTTTTTAAAATGGTTCAGTTTATTGTCAGTGATTTTTTCCCCAAACATAACAGTCCAAACTCTCTCTCCACAAAATTAAGAATAAACCTCTGGTAAGAAAAAAGACTGAATAATTTATTTAAAAGCCTAGAATAGAATTTATATATACAGAGGGAACAGTGAACTAAAGATGAGTCTTCAAATACTTGATTATGCAGAAAAATACTGAGGATATGAGCCTAGTGTGTTCAGCGGTACCTAAAATGTTTGCTCCCGTGTTGCATATATACACACAACTAAGGATCCTTTAGAAAAAAATACTGTTTCATATACACATGGTGAAATACTTAGCATATACTGGCTATCACTGCAAGTGTTGCAAACATCTAAAATTCTTAAGATAACAAAGAGAGCATAAACAAATAAAGATCCAGGCTGCTACAGTTGCCAAAATATGACTGAATTTAATTTAGTAAAAAGCTAAACTTCAATGCTAACAGTGTAAATCCTCACGAGGAGCTGTCCGGGTGCTGCAGTTCTGAAATCTCAACCAAAACACATGGTGGCAATTGTTTTTCAACTGCTGTCAGCTGCTCCATTATGCTCTACACAGCCTCAACAATTCCCTGTGATTTAGACACAGTCTGGGGTCACTCCGGGTCCTTCTGTATGCATGCCAGCACACAAGCTGCAACAAAAAAAAAAAAAAAAATCCATCTGCATGCTCCCTTTCTTCCCCTCTCCATCTCCTACAGCAACGAACACCATGTTTCTGATGGCACCGCGTTTGATAGGGAAGGGGGAGGCAGGAAAGATAAAGCAGAGACTGAATGTGAAGAGACAAGAGTGAAGAGGACAGGAATAAAGAATAAAAAGACAACAGGGCTGCAAATGAGGAAAAAATAGCAGAGAAGAGAGGTGCTTGATCTATGCAGCTCAGGCTTAAAATAACATTAGTGGCTGCATGGAGTAAGACAGACAATGAGTGCAGGATGAAGGCGTTTAACATGACGAGAAAACAATGAAGAGTGAAGGTGAGATTAATGGGATCATTAGGTATCATGACAGAATATGAAAGAGGGATATTAATATTCTAAGATACCTTCATATGTGTGTGTGTGTGTGTGTCATTCATATGTCGTTTTCAGGTGTGGATTGAAATGAAAAGGCGGAGCGCAAAGGGAGGGAGTGAAGAGGGATACGGCGGGAACAAAGGTTACAAGATTGGAATCCCAATGCACCTCATCTGAGACATGAAGGGAATGAAAGTGGCTGAACGGCGGCGCTACTCCATCACGGAAACACACACACACACACACACACACACACACACATACACAGAGAAGCCACATTTCAAAGACATAAAGCTTGCAGACATCAGGAGAGTCAGGGCTTAAAAAAAAAAAAAAAAAAAAAGGATAATCCACTCTTTATTTCACTCCCTGGGACGACCTGGGCAATTAGACTGTCCTCATTCAGCTTATTGAAAAGCAAAGTAAAGTTTTACCCCGTGTCAAAGACAAGCTAGTTTGGGGATGGTCCCCTGAGGAGAGAGCAATAACATTGATTGAGGATCAAATTTACAATCTAATCATCTCTGAGCAGAGGAAGGCGCAGGCAGCTCAGGCCTGCACTGAGTGCCGGCCAAACACAAGTCCAGGAGTTATTATATTATTAGAGCTTTATCATTTATCAAAGACAAAAACAGCTGACCTTGGTTTCAAGGTTATAAACACCTTTATTTGAAAACTTAATGTATCAGTAGAAACTCAGCAGAGGCTACTTGACCATGAACTTCCCTTTTATTACTGTTGCCATGCCTACCAAGCTTCCTCTTCATGCAGCTTGAAATAAAAACAAGGACAGCACAACTAGCCAGTGAGCTAATTCAGCAGACATGCTAACATTTTTAGTTTATGCTGTAGCAGATAAACACACTGATTAATCTAATAATGTTTTGGGTTTCGTATGTAAATGTTGAACACCCTCTTCCACTCCAACATGTGTGTAAACTGGATAATGACAGCCCTAATAAACCTTCTCACTGGTGGTAAACTGCTGTAAGCTTGGAAAATCAGTGTTTAAATAGGGATATGTGCTGCTTATCTTTCAGAGAAAATCATGTGAATTAAGGTCACCGCATGAGAACAAATTCTCCTCAAATATGAAGCTCAAAATTAGGATTATTCTAAGATACCTCCAGCGGCCCTTTTTCAACCCTCCTCAACACTGCAGAAACAAAGACTTCTTCTTTTAGTGATCATCTGCATATAAACTATTACGACAATCCTCCTGGGTGGAGGCATTGTTTTCCTCCTTCAGATGCTTCCTCTTATGCATGTGGCCCCCTGTTGCCTTACAGCACGCAGGAGACGACTTCAAAAAGTTGCATCCAAAACACTGATGCCGCCTCCGACTTTGTTGCCCGTCTTGTTTGAAGTCGTTCCTGGTTGGAGCAGTCTTCTTTTCCCGAGTTTTCAAACACGCTTTAATCAAAGCTCGCTCTGGTTTCTTCTGAACACAAAGCATGTTCAGGAGCGAGTGGTCGCTCCCTGCACTGAGGATCCAATCAAGCGGGATGAGTGAGATGCTGCATCGTCATGGAGACAGGCTGTCTGCTCTCTCCTCTCCCACTGATGTGTGGATTTGTATGGATGAATATGTGTGTCAGGACTGCAAGAACACCTGAGCGCTGTGGTGTGAATGTGACACAAAAAAAAAAAGACTCGCTTGTTTTCTCCCACAACCTCCTTAAGCTGCTCCATCAACTCCAAAAGAGTCTGCACGTTCACATTAGCAACATATCCTCACACGTGACTATAATCAGGAGCAGCGTTTGGCCTCTGAAAGCACAGGAGGACCTCGTTTCCTCCTTACAAACCCACTGAAACCTGAAGGTGAGCTGGAACAGGTGTCCGTCTTAATTAACAGCTCCCACCAGTGAAACTGAGGTTTAAATCTGCCAGACAGGATCCACGCCGCAGCCCAGACAGAAGAAAAACACGTGTTAAGCCTTGTATACTCGCTGTCAGTAAAGCTGAAATCCCCCTGCGGCGATAATGTTTGTGAAGCCCAATATTGTCATTGCTCAGCGGGCATGTGAGGTGACAGGCGAGGAGCGGAGCAGAAAGACGTTTTATTTTCTCAGCTGGAGGTCGAGGAAAAGCCCAGATGGTCAGATTTTATTTACAAAATCCTTCCAACGGCTGTTTTGTTCGTAATAAGCCCAGGTATGTTCTATGTTTAATCAGTCGTTGTTTCATTTAAATGCTCTCTATCTCCTCTCTTTGCTTCCTCAGATGTGGTGACAGTGTTCCTGAAGTGGCAGACAACTTTGGCAGCTCTGAATCTTTAACGGTTGTCCTTATTTTCTCTCCAAAAACCGTCTGCCTTTGAAGTCGGGCCGAGGGGATTGCTTCACTTCGTTTCAGTTCTTCTAATGTGCCTTACTTCTAATGTGTCTCTGATCTGTGGCGATGGCAGAGAGTACATGTTCTCCTCTTTTTCTCCTTCTTTCAACACTCCCATCTCTATCTTTCTTTCTCTTTTGCTTTCTGCACTGATGACTGATGATGTGAGGGAAGAATAAAAAATACAGAGCTCTGTCTGACTGAGCAAAACCCACCTGGCATGAGCAGAAAGATGCAAGCTGGTATAATGAAGATCTCTTAAATAACACTGTTGCATCAATAGGTTAGTCAGTATGAACTTTTGTTGATGAAATATGGTTCATTAAGCAGCTGCTCTTGAACTTTTGACCCGATCAACTCAACATCTTCAGCAGATAAAGGTGCATAGATGTCAAAGAATTTTAGATGTTCAATTCTTTTTTTTTTTCTGAGCTTTTCTTTTCATCTCCTCTGGCTTGAAAGATGAGACTGAAGTTGACCTTGGGAACAACAGTTCAAAGTTTCCAAAGATACCAAACATGAAGCACAAAGTGCATAAAATAATGTACAAGACAATTTATAATATTTCCTCTTGATGGAGCCTCAAGAAACATGGAGTCTCGGCAGACCTGAGTCACTCGTTTCAAGGGATTTTGTGATACTTGACCTCACAAAAGAAAAGGATTATGTCATGAAGTTGAAAGCTCAATAAAAAGGAGGCCAAGTGGTTAGATCATTTGTTTCCAAGATCAAGAATGAGCTTGAACTTTAATTTCGGCACAAAGAGAGATTTTCATTGCAGTTAAGCAAACTGTACAATCTGCTGATGTGAACTGTTTGTTTCCTTTTAATTCCCTCTGGAATATGACTCAGTATAAACATCATAAAGCCTCAACAGTAAGTCAGAACAAGCTGACGGAGCATTTTTAATTCTGTCATGAGATTAAGATGCTCTTGCAAAACAGTAACATGCAGATAGCAGAGGAGGAGGAGTGTTCCGACAATTGCTAATGGCAGGCTCATACCTCGAGTCTACAGCGAGTGAGTCAGAGTAGTTAGTTGCACATTTTGTCTGCCATTTAATGCTGAGCTGGTTGCATACACTTGATCTAAATGAAACCAATAAAGCTGTGGGCCATAAAAACTAACACAATGAGCTGAGAGATGCTAAAATGCTTTGTAGAGCTGAGGGGAACTGCAGTTATATGTAGCTACTTTATCCATTTTTAATAGAAAAAATATTGATTATAGGAGCTTTAAAATTACTTTAGGGGAACATAAAAAGAGTAAAATGGTTGTTAGGCTGCTTGAAATGTTGTCAGGCATTGATGAGACAATAAAAACCCCTCATCCAGCCTCTTATCATGCAGCTGCAATGCCTCACTGCTTCAGAGATGCTCTCCTAACTTGCGGCTGCGACCTGAAGCAAGTGGTTAACTTCAGAGAGCAACCCGATCGACTTAAACCTTCCCTTAAATCTGCGCAGGTTGACACTTTGAACCACAGTCGAAAGCATCGGCCCCCGGGGAGCATCTCCTCCTTCTGCAGAGTTGTGAAGGACCCCGCTGATCCAGACCAGCTCACCTTGGCGATTTCTCGCTGAAGAGAGAGAGAATGATAGGATGCTGCCAGCATCAGCAGCAGGATGGAGAGCCGTTTCTATGGCAACCGGCAAGCTCGGAGGGAGGAAGAGCATTAATGGGTGACTGAGGTGACTGCGAACATCACTGAAACAACACACGTCCCCTCTAACTCTAAACACACACACACACACACACTCGGAGTCTGTGTTCTCTGATCCGTGACCTTTAAAAAACAGCGACTGTAAACAAACTGCTGAGCAGAAGCAACCGTTAACCTGCAAACACACACACATACACACACACACACACGCACCTGAGAAAACCTTTCACTCAAACCTGAGAGAGCCTCCAGCGAAGACCATTGTTCCTCTGCTGTTTTCCCCGAGTGTAATCAAATCCACGGGGAAGCAAACACTTCCACAGCTCACACTTCTTCACTCCCCCTGCTAAGTTTATCAAATAACAACTCTCACTGTGCCACTACACGAGCTCCGGAGCCTTTTGATGTCCTCTCGAGCTCAACTCTCATTTGTATTCTACTTCTACTCTGAGTATTCACTGAGCTTTCTTTGATTCAATCCCCTCGCCAACATGTTTTTCAATGTTAACACTGTTAGTCATGTTTTCCACACAGCATGGTGCACCTCCTCATTTGCAGCTCAATACTACTGGTATAATTGTTTACGGGTGATCAGTGTAATTAAGTCCACCTCTGAGGGAAAACCGTAGGACGTTGATGCCTTGTGACTTTTAAGACTGATTTATGAATGGATTACAGTCCCACTGGAGTGGTAATTTTAACAGCTGTAGATTAACAGTATATAAAATAGTTGAATATCTGTAGAAATAAAATGCCACACACATCGATGCAGCAGTAATGTAACCCAAAAAACACTGACAGGAACATTTAACCAAACAATGAGTAATTTCACTTTTGATCACTTTACTTAAGTAATGGTATAAATTCTGCACTTTTACCTGTGATGGAGTATTTTTTAAAGTTTGGTATTAGTTCTTTTACTTGCGTAAAAGGATCTAAAATACTTTGCCAACCATCATCAAACAGCAGTGACATACTACTTGTCAATTATGACAGTGAAAAATGCTGCTGAACAGTGATATCTGCCAGAGAAACGGGAGTGATGAGCTGTTTATAATTCACACAGAGCATCAGTTTATCAAAATAAACAGCTGAATCTATCAATAAGAGGAAGTACATGACAGAGTGAAGTGGTGTATGACAGTGGAACATGAATGATATTAAAAAAACAAGACATACCACCAACATCGTCACATGCCACCGACAGGGGTGACATTTTATTGATGACTTTACACTCCCAACATCACTCTTAATATCTTTTAAAATGGGAAAGTGGCTATTTTAAAGTTAAGTTTTCCTGGTGTCATCAGGAAAAGAGAGTAAATAAATGTTTTTCAGCCTTTAAAATTGGGCTGTTTACTGCAACCTTCAATGAAGTCTCTTTCCTATAAATCAAGGGGCATCTGAGCATCATTCACCCTCAAACAATGACAGCCAGGTGTCATAACAGGCCTCTCACACGCTCTGATATATGACGCAGACCTGAGCCCGTGCGTCAGTCTCCTCCACACCGGCAGGCACCGGCATCACTCATTAACTCAAACACTCACAGGTTGAAATAACCATCACTCAAACGCATGTGCACGGACACACACACACAGACACGGGCTTATCCGAGGCAGACAGTTTCAAATGGGTCGCCGTGTCCTTGTCCTGCTGCCTAACTCAGGAGGAGGAGAATAAATCAACCGGCTGTCTCCTCCATCCCGGCTCAGTGATCAAGAAGATAAACCCCCGATGGGAAATCTATAAAGCCTGCCCCTCCTCTGGGCTCATAAGCGAGCTGCAGAGGGAGAGACGTATCGACGTGGCGCTGCGGAGGACACAACAACAGCTACAAAGTCTAATGGATCAAACACAGGCTTGATATAGCTGCTGTCTGCCGCTCATTCATTTGTTTACAAAAAGGAAAAAAAGATGGCGCCAGTCTTGAGCTTTGAGGAGAGGGTTTTTTTTTCTTTTTTGTACTCTTAGCTGTTTCAGAGCCTCTCTTGCTTATTTAATAATACAAAACCAAAGCCAAAGAAGGACCCACTTATGTACCAAGGAGCCATTTTTCAGATGTAATAAGTGAAACGGAAACTTTAGCATTAATTTGACAATTCTTGCAGAATTTCTTTGAGGCACTTCCCTCCCCTCTCATTATTTTAATGGCTTTCAAACTTTTTTCTGTGGATTATCTGTCTTTCAGATAGCGACAGACTTAAAGCTTTCATCTTGGAAATACCATGCATGTCAGCTTTCAAATTGTGAAACAGGGAGGTTTTTTTTTTGCAAAGTATTTTTCCTGCCAACATAGAAATAGCCGAAACCAGCCCACAGACATGCTGGTGCATTAAAATGCAGACAACAAGAATATGAGTAATTTCAAAGGAATATGTATTTATGGAGTGTACTCATGCATAACAGTCTCTAGTTTGATGGTTTAACTGGATTATTTTATGGGTTTTTAAAATGTCAACGGTGAAATCAGTTGCTTACAAAGTAACTTAAACAAACTGTCACATTTTAAGTAACAACCTAATTTAGGTTATGTGTCAAACTGAAAGCACTAGTAAGTTTAAATTGAGATGACAAAAAGAATGACAACAAATCAGAGGATGCTGGTGAAGCCCACAAACAGATCAAAAAGTCAAGTGAATATCAAATGTACATGGGTCAGATGGCAGAGACACAACTCTCAACTATCCTTTTTTTCTTAGAGGTGTAAATAAGCAAGTTTTTGCTAACAAATCCATTACATAACAACTTTCTAAGGTGAGGTCAAGGTTGCGTTTTCAGCATGTTCTGCAGCGCCCTAGTGGCCTTAAAAGTCAGCCTACACTGTTTTAAACAGGTCTGACATATAAACAGCACAAAATGTCAGGTTAAGTTTCTTCTTTCAACCAGCTGCAGCATTTTAGAGTTGAGATTAACTTACAGAAGGTCCTGAAAAGACTCAAAATGAGTGCAGATGCTGGGGATTGGGTGAGGCTGCTGCTATATGAGCGGAGGAGTTGATTAAATCAGTTTAAGACTAAAGAATAAAACATTTTAAAAAAAGTTGCAGATTATAGCAAGGAGGAGCTTCAACATTGACCTCTTGCTGTTTAATTACTTAATATGATTTACTATTATTGTCTTTTTCCTTGCACAGCCAAATATGCTCACGCAGACATGATGTCTTGTTAATATACCACATCTCCCTATTTTTCCCCTATAACACAGTATCCTCTCGTTGCCCTTGGGATAGGATTAATTGTGTAAAATTATTCTCTCTCTCTCTCTCTCGCTTTGCCCTCAGGTCCTAATTAAGTTGAATTCAACTAGCTTCATCTCGTAATTATGAGGAGAGGAGCTCACGCTGGACCAAGAAGATGTACAAACAGATTGAGGAGGAGGAGGAGGAGGAAGAGCTGGAGAGTTTGGTCAGGATGGGGAGTCGTTGTTAGTTGGATGTTTCTGATGCAGTTTTGCAGGTTTGTGTTAATATTTTTACTGTATGTGAATCCAGAGAAGCTACACATTTATTTGCATTCTCGAGCTGTGGGGAATCAGAGTAGTTAGTGCTGCTATCTGCAGATTAAATGAGGATATCGACTTTGTAAAAACTGAAACGTGACTGAATTTCTGAAAAACTGCACAACTAAAGAAACCTGGCACACTCCATGCATGTCTAAGTGTGTAATGATTCACCCACAATCAATTGTGTTTACATTAATAATTCATATCCAAGTGACCCAAGCAGCCATCGCAGGCAAACACCGACAACAACAGCGGCTGCATATAATCTGAAAGGTTTTTAAAACTGGCTGTGATGTTCAAAAAATCTCAACAGTGAACTCAAATTGAAAGGCTCGAGGGATCAAGAAGCCACACAGTCATTCAACAGTCCATTTGGCATACTGTTGGTTCGAGGTCTCGTTCCTCTCATTCAATCTGTCACATCCCATCACAGCAAGACGAGCCTCAAAGCTCAGGCTTGTTTTTAGCTCTGCTTGGAAACTTTTTCTGCAGAAGTTTCCGGTCGTCTGAGGTAAGTCGACCAGCGAGTCCTTGTAGCTGTCAGTCTCTGCGTTACAACTTAAGGCACAAATGGCTGAGATCTGATTTTTTTTGCACATATGTGGCTCAGATCTATTTTTTTCATGCCAATGTGAACAAATCAAATCATATGGAACTTGAGCTTTATAATACTGGTTTGAGCCACTTTCATAAGTGGTCAAAAATCAAATACCGATCTGATTTTTTGAAACAACTGTCATCTCAGAATTTATAGGACGTACTGAGAGACTTTTGTGAAAAGATGCTGACAAATGTAGGTATCACAGAATCAGATTCCATCTAAAATGACCTCTGATATCCTGAAATTTTAGATGAAATCTGATTCTGTGAAGTCATTCATGTCTCAGTTGCATCATAGCTGGCTCTGACTCTACATCCACACACACCTCCCTACAGAGACAGCAGCCACGGCTTCACACTAAGCCATAATTAACAATCTGGCTCTCTTTCTCCTCATTCTCATTATCATCTGCTCGTGCTTTCTCTGGCTCCCACTGCACATCAGCTTACCCACTGCACATCAACTTATAAATAAAACCGTAAATGCTGACTTCAGTGGCCTTCATGGTTAATTGTGTACAAGAGCGTGCTGCATGCACATGGGGGTCAGTTCAGACACATGAGCAGCCCTCACTGGGGTCCGAAACTGGCCACAATTTAAAAAATTACATAAATAGCCAAACCAAAGATACAAGTTCAGATCTTAGCAATAAATCAGAGGCTTGCTGTGTGAATAAAGCTCACAGGGATGAGTGGTTCGGGCCAGGGCAGCAGTGTTGAGCTGCAACCTGCCTTCTACTTCACCCCTCTTCAACCATCCTGGTTACACTAATTACAATACTCCTGGGGAGACGAGATAATCAAATCTTAATGAGGCGTGGAGGACTTCAGTGCTTTGCTTGACATGACAGTCTTAACAAAATGAGGTGCTGAACCTTCTCTCCGTTTCCAGAAGCCCCTGTAGGATTTTTACATACAGTTGTGTAAAAAACCCATTTTAGACCATTTTAAAATGTGTTAAAAACCATTGTGTAAGCCCATTTTACACCAGACTGATGGGATATTTAGATATTATAAAAACTCTGTTGGTCATTGTCCATCCTGATGAAATTAAATGAGAGCAGCACTATTTAATGGACTGCTTTTTTCGATTTTATAATAAAACAAATTTTGACATTTTGGCAGCTTTGATAGGACACTGAATAATGGAGGCTTTCCTGTTAACATTCTTCAAACTGGAATCACTGGCAGGATTTTAACAATTTATTAATAAGAGAAATCAATCAAGGCCAAGACCAGCTGTGATTGATTGAGTGTAGTTACTCCAGAAATGTCTGAATGAGGGGATGGATGGATTTTTAAAAAGACACATTTAAGTCAGCCACTTAGCCAAAATGACTTTTATGTCCTTATGTATCAGGGACAGTGTGCGCATATTAATGCATGATAATTTAAATATGAGAATGTGTTTTTTGATAAATGCTGAAAAATACGTGAGAAAGTGAGACAATTAAAATCCATGACTATGAGAGCCTTTGATCTGCAGAACACATCGATATCCGCAACTCTGAATAAAAAGTTAGTTAGTGTTATTCTGGAAAATCCCATAGATTTACAGGCAGCAGGAAAAACACAGTATTTTTCTCTCCTCTGGGACAGGCTTATGCTCCTTGAGATTATCACTTTCTCCTGCTGGGGGATTTGTCACTGATCCCTCGTGCAGTGGGGAGCAGGCTATTTAGCGGTGCTCCCTTAGGGATACATAATACAATGGGATAATACAATGCCAGATTGGGAACATTCCCTTTTGCAAAGAGGAAAATAACATAATACCGATGGCTGCCGCTCGCATCAGTGATACTCCCACTCAGTCGGTCTGAAACGCACTCGCACACCCATGCACTTGGATGAATAATCTCTTGTCTTTCATACACACAAACTCTATCAATCCACAATGTTCAGCAACACGCCGGGATGTCAACTTCAGAGTTGCCAATCACTCCTCTTCCTCTCCTCTCATGCCTTTTAGGGCTCTCATTTCCGTCCAAATCTCTTTCCATTAGCTCTCCTGCTGCTCAGTAACTAGCACCTGATTAGGAGTGTTATTAAGCCCTATAACTTCAGCACATCCACATCCTGCAGAGACTCCCGGAAAGACCTCGTTATCTCCACATCAGCTTCAACACTGCCTCCCTCTGAGTCAAGCAAAAGACACTTTCCCATCATCATCCCACCAATTTAAAGGGCAGCACAGCTTTGGAGAATGCCACTGGACTTTCAGAGATGCACAGTTTCTGCTTCCAGCCTCAGCGAATACATAGAAAAACCAGGCAGATCTCATGAAACATGTATAAAGCCTCTTTCTGGCAAACACTGCAGAAGTAAAGGCTATAGGCTGCCTCACAGACAGAAACATCAAACCAAGGAAGAGCGTTACCTCATGCAAGCAAATTGTGGGTGTAATTAGATGTTCAACTCTGACAGTTTTTAATAACAGCATTTCTGGGGAATTTCACTCAGCAGTCTCGTAACATTATGAACATTGAAGCAGCATCCTCATAGCTGGTTTAATCACGAGGTAATGGAGCCTGTGAGGTCTCTGATGTTTGTCCCCATAAAGTAACTGTCCTGAACTGAGCAATAAAAGCGCGATTTGGTGTTAAATAAGGCATTCAAAACAAATGAAAAGCAATTAGAAAGGTCATACGTTCCCAAAGGCTGTATTATTCTGATAATAAAGAGTGGCTTCAAGCTTTTCATATGAATTTGCATCAACATAGACACACTAATGGACAAAGACGGCCATTTCTGCAAAAATCTATAAAGTCTGCCTGAGAATATTAAGCCTTTTGTAGTCTACTTGAATTAATACTGCTAAACTTTTAATGACACATGAGAAATTACCATTAAGACTTATCACACTGCTGATGCACCACTGTTACTTTGCTAAGCTAACTTGGCTAAAGCTTAGCTTAAGCTCTAAGCCTAACGAGCTAGCACCTCTCTCTATGTGCGATATATTGCATGTTAACGTCTGTCCTAATCTTCTTTGTTCGCCTGTAATCTCTGCTATCCTGAGCGGTGTGTGTTTGTGGATAACTCACCAGCCTAGCCAGGTCACAGTTTAGCATCCTTTTCTGTTAGCATCCGTTTCTGTAGCTCAGCTTGGTTAGCTTCCTGTAAGAGCCGTTGACGTTTGTGCTCGTGAGCTCCCTCCTTCTCATTATCATTCAGTCTTAAAAATGTAAATATTTACAGTTTGTAGTCTCGGGTCGGACGAAAAAACGCCGTTAAACAGTCTCCTTTGTCTTTAATAGTGTTATGAAGATAGGTGTTTTGTGTTTTTGGGGCATTCTTTCTTAGTTTAATCCGGAAGTATTTCCTTCTTCCTCAGTCTTACCGCGGCCTCAACATGTTAGTGACAACTCAACAGCGCCCCCTGTTGTGTTGTTAGTAGAACCCTGCCGCTCTCAACCCAACAATTACGCCTATTTCTATAAAAAGCACCTATTCTAAACACCAGCTTGTGTTAAATTTAAACCTAACTGTTTCTGATAGACTAAAAAATTTTTTTTTAAAAAGCTCCTCAATGGATTTTAATCAAAAAAATTTGCAAAAGTTGGAGTGAAATGCCTCGGTCAAATGAAAGAGACATACTTAAAAATACAAGAAAATCTGTTAAGAAAAAGTGTGTGGCATGTAGCCAATTCACACAGTCCTCAATTACTAAATTAAGACAAGAAGTGTACTTATCATGGTTTAAAGTCGCATGTGAATGTAAGACCACTACGATTACTCCAATTATTAACAGATATTGTGAACACAGCTTCAAGATATTTTGCTAGAAGACAAACAACAAGAACATAACCACCTCGGTAAAAAGAGCTATTATTCCTCAGAATCAGTCAGACATAATCAGTCAGTGTTATCCTGATTAAAGTGGCCTTGGAGCTGTTAGGTTTTTGTTTTTTTCATGTAAATTTCCCCATATCAATAAAGACCCTTGTCACTGCTGTTCATTTCTTTGTAGTTTAACCCCAACAGAGGGGTATCCATTTTGTGGGAGATAATTACAGCCCCAGAGCCTTCTGAGGACCAGAGTCTGGATGTCATTTTCATCTGCTTGGCAGCCCTGACAGTCTCTTCTACTTCTCCTCGTCTCACATAATCTCCATCTCTGCGCTCATTCCACGTCCTAACTACTCTGCAATCAAAACTGTCAGTCACACTTAAAGCTCTAAATACCTTGCGATCCACCAATCAGACACACCACTCTTGCTTTATTTCAAATGGGCTCAAGCCGCTCCTGCAGACCCATCTGTCCATCACGTCTCGGCTAATTTTAAAAGACAAACTCATCATCACCTCGGGATGACATTTCACTCATCAACAAGCTGCAGTAAATGACTCAAGATAATGTGACCTTGACATTATCGGTGCGATGTTTTTCTGTTTTTGCCTGTGTTTCTTTCTCTTTAACTGTGTATTTATCACATATTTATGTGTTTTGAAGAGGTTTGTGGTTCTCTTTTGTCTCAACAGAAAAATCTACTCTACAACTATTAGATAGATCTACATTAAATTTGTGTAGACATTTATGGTAATCAGAGGTAAAAATTTGACAAATTTGGTAATCCTCCAAACAATAAACCAGTAAAATAGCTCAAAATCTAATAGATGTCAGCACACTTGTATTACAATCATCTGTCATCACTTGCTTAAGCTACACATTCATCATTTAAATTTTCACCTTTAAAACATTTGCAAATTTGCAAGATAACAATTAAAAAAATAGATATCATGGTAAAATTTACACCTCCTAAATGCTAGCAAGGTAACATGCTCATTTTATAGATGTGAACATTCTCACATTAGCATTTAACTCAAAGAAGTAAAGTCTTAGTAGCAAGACTAGAGACTCTTAGTTTTATACACTTATATTTATATTCTCCTTAGGAATATATCTATCCCTACGTTTGTTCATGTGTTATTATTTGGGTGGATTTAATTGTTCTTTTCTGTGTTTTATTTCTTTAAGGCATTTAATAAACTTGCTAAATAAAAATAACAAGTCAAAAAATGTTGCTGTTTCACAAGATCAAGGTCAAATGTGGCCTATATTGGTACTATGCCCCATAAGAGACCCTGTATCTCACTAAAACGCACACTGCTGCTGCAGCTCGTAGCACTGACTCAACTGTTACCTATGAAATTGTTAGTGCACATTAACTTTAACTTCTTTCCCATCCTGCAGCAGATTTGTGAGCAGCTGACAGGCATATATAACAATCTAAAGTCCGGCCGTGTATGCAGCATCTCTGACATGACGTTCAATCTCACCTCTCTTCCGTGAACACACACCCCATAAAATACTTCACCCTCTCTGACACCTTTACATCGCCTCACCAGCGGTGTGTTTAGATTTATTCTCAGGCTGACAGCTCTATTAAGTGGATCGCTGATCATCTGGGCGGCTGGTTTTAAAGGACACGTTTAAAGCTTTTTTGTAGCGTGTTTGTGCAATTGAACTTAGTAAAGCTCTATTTTTCTTATGTCTATGTTTAAAGGGGAATTTAGTGAAATTTTTCCTGATCACAATGCACAGAACAACCTACTTTGAACATCTTTAGCTCCATAATACCTCAGTGAGCTCCACCTACTGAGGAATATCATGCACTGGGATCCAAAGATCGAAATCAGCTGCTAAACAACCTTCTTAAAGATATTTCAATGTCCATTTTAATCCCAATAGACTGTCATTTGGGTGGTAGAGCAGAGTCAGATCAAACCACATACAGCTGGAGGTTTGATTACCCATCTCCTTCTGCACACATGTCAAAATGTTTGTTGGGCAGCCAAAGTGAGAAATAACTTTGGCTTCCTGTTGAATCTAAACTTGGGAACTTACTTACTTACTTTCTAATGCTTGAATTTGATCAGGGCTGGGTCACAATTATCAAAGGGTGACACTGAGGCTACGAAAGTGTCCGTCTGTTCCAGTAAGTCAACTTTAGAGGCGGATTGTGGTCACAGATTGGTTACTGTCCCTTTAAAATCCTCATAAGTCAAAGTAGGTGATCCACTTTCTTAATCCTTGGACTCAGAACTAGTCTGGTCGTTGAGATCTGTGAGCTTTAGCGGACTTGGCTGGCTTTTAATTTGGCTGATTCACTCTGCGTGTGTCGCCATCTCCCTTTTTTTTTTTTTTGCTACTGTGGCTTTTTCTTTTTTTTGTGATTCAGTGTTAAACCTCTCTGAGCATAAAAAAAAGGAATGTTTTCCTCTCCAGACGGCACCTATAGGGCAGGCAGCCAAGAGGGAACCAGCTGAGCACTTTATTGAATGAAGAGAGGGAGTAAACAAAAAGAGGGCGGAGGGTTTCATCTGAAAAACTTCCAGTGAGAACATCACTCATGGTTTTCTCCTTCTTTTTTTTCCCTGCTGGTTTCTTTCCGTGTGTTTATATTTGTGTTCATGTCTGCATCTCAGTCTTATCTGTGGTCATGTTACATCACTGGAAAAGCCTCTCAGACTCTTCCGGTCCTTCATTATATGTTTGAGAGGATAAAGACCAGGCTGATGTCATTAGCTGCTTTGCTTTAAGTCCAGACCATCTCACCGACACCACACATGTTCCCACAACTCAAATTAATGTGACTTCTTAAAATTAGAGATGCTTTGATCAACAGCCAATTATTGCCAGCAGATGTTGGCTTGTATATATTTATTTAATGTCTATTTTTTTATAAGGAAGAGTACTGGATTTATGGTATTTCTATTAAGGGGCGAGATCAGAGATTCAAGCTTTTAATTTGGCCTGAAAAATGTCACATTTCACATGTGATGAGACATTTCATAGGTTCTTAATTTACACAGTACAAGCCTGCGAGAAACATAAGAAATAAGATATAAACAACAACAATTTAATAATGCTGATAGTGTAGATTTTACCTTAAAAACACTTTATGTATCTTGCAATTTAGAATTTGATCTAGAGCTTTTTACCACTTCAGATGATCTTTGTCGGTGGATGAAGTTACCCTGTTGTTTTTACATTTTTGAACATTTTAAAGATTCCTCCATCTTGATTTTGAGCTTGTTTTCTCTCAAACTTGAAAGTGTGCTGAACGTCAGCTTTTGTGTTAACATGGATTTAGTATTTAAGTATAAAAAATGTAAAATAAATTCATGCCACAGTGGAAATTCAAACTGTAACATAACATTTTGCACATGGAGTACAAATACACAAATGTGGGGGGTCTTGCAAAGGATTAATGGAAGAAACAGGTCAGAGTAACAAATTCAGACACGAATAAATGAAAGAAAAGCAACAGATGACATGTCATTGCGTTATATTGTGTCATTTTTATCTGTTAAGGAATAAATCTGACAGAATATTGGATTATTATATGAATGCAGTATTTCAATATGGAGATTTCAGCTTTCAAACATTCCCTGGATTAGTTGTCATTATCTCGCCCTCTCCTCTGCAGACGCGGCGTGATAGTGTCTCCTTTCAGAGACACAATGTGACAGCAATAAGCAGCACGCCTCTGTTCCACTTGACATCTTTCCGAAGAGGTGGAAAATTGAATATCACACAACGCACCGAGCATTCGTGCAATAATATCCGTCAGCAGCTTTATCAAACTGTGTTATCATGCATCAAACGTAAGGCAGCCGGGGCTTCTGTGTTTTCTGTCACTCTCACAGCTTAACAGCAATGGTATAACTGAACTACAGTGCATGCAGCTGTCCCCCCGTTTCCTGATTTTCTGGAGCACAACATTTGGATCAATAAACCTCCAGCTACCAAATGGACCTTTTATTTTTGACTCTGAATGCCAGACCACTTAGTCGGCAAAGAGTGCCACGAGGGGAAGCCACTTACTGCACTGGGAGCTGCTGGTCAGACAACCAGGAAATGGACGGCGCGTTGGAAACGCTTCAGCAGCACTTTGACTAAACTCAACTCTGATTCGATGGATTTTTATGGGTTTACAGCCGCAGAAAAAAAAGGAAGCGTGTTTCTGTGTGTGTGTGTGTGTGTGTGTGTGATCCAGATGGCCATCAGAGCTCTGGAGGCCATCCAGGTTATTGAGCACCAACGTGCAGCCTCCCGTCATAGCGTCTCCGCCTGCTGCTCCGCACTGAGCGCGCTCACCTCATCCTGTTTACATCATCACCTCATCACTTCCTAGCGAGGATGCTTTTAAAGAGGCTTACGTGTTGTAACTAATGGATTCATTAATGGCAAACAAATCACTTCTTATGGCTTTATATATAAATAATAAGCCATTTTTAATAACCTTATAGGTCATTAGGTTGTAGAAAAATCCATTTGCTGTGTATCGTCCTCCAGATTGCTTTTTTACGGGCTCCATCCAAAAAAACACACCGATTGGTTGCAAACTGAAGGAAATAACTACACTAAATTTTTTAGTGGCATCTTAAGTTGGTTTCGATGCTCCTGCAAATCTCTGCAGCTCAACTGGAGGGATGAAACACAACTTGTCATCACATTTTCCTCTTCTTGTGCTCTAATGGTGGTTATCTGGTGCCAAACACATATGTGTTAAGTTGCTAAGTTATTGTAGTTATACCAAATCTTCACTTTTACATAATTATGAAGCAGCTTGTAAAATGGAGATGTTCCCCTGGTGGACTGGTGTGCAGCCAACAACATGGAGCTGTTTCCAGTACAGAGGAAGAGGAGTTGGGTGGGCTTCAAAAGATCTTTAGTTGCCATCCTCCTTTTGTAGTAAATGGCTAAGCACATGGAGATTTGCAAACTTGTGGGTGTTACAATTGACTTTTCTTTAAAGTGGTGACACTTCACTGCAAGACAGAAAACGTCTGAACAAAACCACCGTTCAGCCGCTGTCACAATCTGTTTTATTTATGTTTCACACAACATCCGAATCTGTTGGATTCAGGATTGTATCTCTAACAGTAGTTACTGTATGAGAGGTTTTTGTTTTTTATGAACTTACTTATGCAATTTTTTAAAAAGACAGTAAATATTTAATCTTGAATCATTCACCGACTCTGTTTGGAAGCATCACCATTGATGTTTCGCCAGGTTTGTCTTTTAATTTGTCGTCCGTATTTTATTCCTTTTATACAACTGCCTTGATGACTTGTTCACTTTCTAACAAACAATTAACTCTGCAGTCACAGACGTCAGAAAGTCAGTATAATAAATGGCCATGAGGAGTTCACTCGAGGGAACTTCCATGATGAATTCAGAGAAAGCTATGTTTTTTTATTCAGCCTCCGTGCCTGTGATTATAATCAAATTAATTACTTTGGTATTTTCAAAGCTTTACAAAGTTAAATGGCAATCATCTCATTACCCCATGGAATGTACAGAGAATAAATAATCATTATATGTTCATCTGCTGATTAGAAAATTAAAAAAAAAAAAAAAGTTGATTAAAGAAAGGGAAGAAACTCACATAATGTCACAAGATAAATTTGCAAATCAGTCCCATCCCACTGTTCAGCTGAGTGTCTTAAATTTCGTTAAAAAAAAGGAAAAATATTACTTACTGAACTACCTGGCGAGCCTGATTTTGTCCTTATAAGGTTTGTTACTGCTTAATAAACATTAATAAAAGATTTATTAACCATCAGTTACAACATATAAACATAAAAATGAAACCTTTTTATAAAGTGGCACCTTAATATTTAAACAGTTTTATCTTATATTCCATCTGAGAAGCAGAGGTGACTTTTTATAAGAGTTTGGAGGGAGATTTATTTCCTGAGAGGAGAAAAAGTGAAGAAGAAGACATAAAAGTTGGCTCTGCGTTTCGGGCCGGATGCCAGCTCCGTCTGATGTGCTCCTGCCAAAAACTGTGCAGAGTTAAGCAAAAGACTTGTTTAAAAACTATAAATCAGACCACTGAACCAGACTGCAAAGAGGCAAAGAAAATGACTACATTATTACAGCGATCATCATTATTCTTGGCTATTTTTCTAAAAATCTCTTTATCTTCTAGGAGGCGGTGCTCATCAAACATTCAGGACATCCCATCGTTGGAGGAGAGGGCTTCCTCTGAGCTGTGCTGCCTTTGATAGCACATCACAGCAGCCACATACCACCTGAAAGACATCTGACAGGGAGGATTTCTTCACAATCACGGTGGGATTTTCAGAGAAAGCACCTCGACACGGGCTATTTAACTTGCCTGGAAAATCTTTTCTAATGGCAGGTTTCACTGTGGCCTCACCGTGACATTTCTGAGCGAATGAGACGGAGGAGGAGAGATGATAAGAGGCTGACGGAGCGATACTGAATGACGCTGAGAGTCGAAGACGCACTGTGAACTATTAGCAGCTGCATGAACTTAAACTGCTTGTTTTGCGAGAAAAATGAGCCCCTTAGCTGATAAACTCTGACATTAGGCTATTAATACTGATGCATTGATGCATTAGTAGCTTTTTATTGTATAGCTGAGGTGAAGCAGGATTAAATTCTTAATATGCAGTTCAGTAGTTTAGTCCATCGGTGACTAACATGAGTGTTAAGCCCCTCAAAGGGGTCACGAGATGGATCAGAGTGGCTGTTAGACGACTGATGGAGAACAAAAGAGGAGAAAACCCACTAAGTTCTGCTTTTTTTGACTTATCTCTTATCTTTGCTGTCTGAGATGTATTGAATAATTTTACCTTTTGGGCCTTAAACAGTAGTTGAAGGGAAACTTGCCTGATTTTAAACACCAAAGTCTGTTTACACATCTTTAGGAGTACTTCAGTAAATGTAAAAGAAAGTTGCATATCCCTTTTGCAAGTGTTTGCAGTCAAGTTGCATTGTGGGTAATGCAGACATCAAGTATTTAAAAGAAAATGAGTGAAATAAAAGGAGAATTTCTGATTCTGTTGCACTGATTCTTACCCTTTCTCTTGCAATGCAATTGAAGCGCAATATTAAATCAAAAGAGTCCTTTTCTAAGAGAAATATCTTTGAATTTTTGAGAAGAAACGTCTCCTTGATGCAGCTGCAAATTATTAATCTGAAACACAACAAAGGATCCCAACAAAACACTGGTTTAGGAAGAGATTTTGAGCTGAAAATGCTGAAAAACCACTGACTTACTCTTAAAAATCATCTTGTATTTGAAGGTTATCATATGTTTATATACAAAAATTAAAGCTAATAGAGAAAAAATTCTCAAATGTGAACATTTGCTGGTTTTCCTAGTACATGACATCAAGCCTGATTTGTTGGTTGGACAAAAACAATTAGAATGTGTCAACTTGGGGTATTATTTTCTGATATTTTATTAACCAAAGGATTTATTGATTAATCAAGAAATCAATTAACAAATTGATAAATATAATAATTTTAAGTTGCAGCTCTCATCATGCAAGTATTGTTTCAATATAAAATCTGCTGTCAAGATAAAACTAATGTGGAGTGAAATGTCAGTACTTTACTACGACATGTTGAAGAGGAGAAATGCACAGTTGCAAAAAATGTGAAACACAAAACACAAGTACTACGAGTACATTTACTTAGTTACTCTCCACCAATGCTAACCACATTTACACTCACACCGGAGGCGACTGTATCAGCTGTGATGCTTTTTAAATATCCGCTTCCCCCCCGTGACATGGTGGGAAAAACTGAGGAAAACCAATTCAGAAGAATAAGAAGCAGCTTTGATCTGTGACAAGAAAAAAGAAAAAACCTGCAAAGAATAAAGCGGTGCTCATTAAGGCTGGGATGGAGCTCATCATGGTGCCTTCTCTCCAGCTTACAGCTGCTGGAGTTTCACACACTGAGGGTACTTTATTGACAGAGGGGGTTTTTTTGCAATGAAATGGGAACATAGTGTTCAGATTTGGCCCAACAGCTGGCGAATGGCACTGCTAACCTCTATAGCTAATCATCAGTTTGTTATATTGCAGTTGATTGTTGCTGTTTAATGCTAAAAATGGTGGTCAAAGGACTTGTGGGACACATTTGTCCTGAATGGATATTTAACTGTGGTGGGTTTTGTGCTCAAAAACAGAAGGGCACTCCTCATAAATGTGGTCATTTTTGGTTGTGACTTTTAATTCACATTTTAGACATAAAGCCTTTTTAAGCAGCTGTTTGTGAAGCTGTGAGATAATTTAAATGCACATCAGATTTATATGAGAATTTTGAACATAAATTATGCTCAGTCTCTTTTTCTGTCAGTCATTGTTTGTCGTTTTTCTCTGTAGGGGTGTAAATTGGTGTGATGCCACTGATTTCCTCTCACATATCAAATCAAATCCCTTGTTTTTTGGCTTAAGAGCTCCCTCATTTACATGTTTTTTTTGTTTTTTCTCCTATTATAACAATCCTTCTTCATCACAGAATGTTAGAAAGGTCACAACTCTCATCAGTTAATGCTGAGCCAAGGTCATTTGAACGACAGGCCGACTGATTAAAAGGTTACATTAGCCACTATTAGCATAATACACCCAAATCTGCTGCTGCTGCTGCTTCAAAACAGTCTGCGGTCAGGTTGCATTGTGGGTAATGTAGATGGTAAATGGGCTGCATTTATGTAGCACTTTTCCAGCCTTTCGACCACTTAGAGAGCTTTACAACACAGCTCAGCAACCACCCATTCACACACACTTTCACACACTAATGGAGCAGCCATCAGGAGCAACGTGGGGTTCAGTATCATGACCAAAGGCATGAAAAGGAGCTGGGGGTCGCTCGTCTGATGAGGCGACGAACGGCTCAGCCTCAGATTGTAAAGAGAAAGAATGATATTTGGAATAAAAAAGATGATATATCTGGTTCTGCATCATTAAATCAATGTCTTGATTAATAACTAGGTGGGAAAAATGGTGTTAAATGCAATCAACACAAAAAGCCAGACAATATGCACACAAAAGAACGAGGAAAAAATTTAAAAAGTCATATTTAGGATGTGGACGTGTTATAATTAAAGAGTCACAAAATACAAATCACAACATGATAGTTCACATGACCTTTTTAAAAATGATTCCTATAAAAGATGAAGACAACAGCAATGGTTGGACAGACTGCAAGCTTCTTATCAGCAACAATAATCCACTTTTTGGAAGAATTCATAAGTTTAAAAGGGACAATAAGCATCCAGGATAAACTGATATCAGTATGAATTTAGGCTCAGCATAAAACTGATATAAAGAATTGAGTTTAAAATCATAACAAAGATAAAAATTGAAATGAGATGTATTATTATTGTGAGTATAATTTATTTGATTGATTGTAGGGAATAATCGCATGTGTAATATTTAGAGTGTCTGTGTGAGGTGTGTAAGTTTACTGTGTATGTGGCTGTTAATGCACGCATATGTTGAATGATTTTATGATGATTTTAATGTGAATCCAAATAATTTAACAAAGAAAATTTAAAGAATGTAGAAGTTTTCTGTTAGGATTGGTGATATGTGATATTAAGTGCTTCTGAATATTTTAAAAGCCTTTGTTCGATTGCTCTCTTTAGTTCAAGACTACCAAACAATAAAAAATGAAACAAAAGAAAGAACTCTAATGCCTTACTCTTATTTTTCTTTGCGTACTGCAAAAGTTGGCTGGGATATAAAGCTGAGCTGCATCAGTTATTTGCAAATATACTTTTGGAAAGAAATCAAGATCTGTGCACATGCAGGAAAATTCTGCCTCCTTCAGAGAAGATGCTGGAAATTTGACAAGAAATAATTAAAGTATAAAGAAAGGAGCAAAAACTACATGTCCTTGCTTCTTTTATTTTTTTTTTTTACTTTCTTTATATGCATTTAGCTTTTTATTTTAACATTTATTTTCATTTTTATCTAATGCTGAGCTTGAAGATGATAGAGACCCTTTCTCTGCGCAGTGTCACCATGTAAACCACAGAAACCACTGAAAACTCATCTGTTTCTTAACATTTTATACAGACATTGTGACGTTTATTATAATATTTTGGCTGATTCATGGACAAATTCTGGATGTACTTTGGAATAAGTTGCATTAAAGGGTTTGATAGGCATCTGGGATTAAAAACATGCATTGAATGATGCATATTTTAAACATTTCCTTTGTTCATGTGTTTGTGTAGCCGCACATGTAGTTGCTCAGTTCTTACCTGCAGCGTTCAGTAAAGCATCCCCAACAAGAGATGCAGTTGTAGATTTTAAAAAAGGATTTTTTTCTTTTATTGCTGAAATTTTAAGAATCAGCAGGCGTACACTATTGTTCACTGCTACAATCTGAGGTCTTATGTTTCCCCAAGGCTGTTGTCACTCCTCCTACACTTCAGACAGTTACATAATGTTTTATCAATGCTTTAGTAAGCACAGAAATGCTCTTTAATGGGGTTTCACATTGGAAAAATCTACAAAAATGGGGCACTGTGGCCAAACTATTGAAGTATTTAACCTGAAAAAACAGGAGAACATCTGGATTTTTGGGTGAAGGCTATGTAGATGTTGACACTGATCAGTTTTTTTATCATCTGAATATGGAAATGAGGGTAAGATTGACTTTTTTTCTAGTAAATTATAAATTATGATTTTGGAAGGAAACTTTCACTTATTTAAGTGCTGAGTAATGTCATCAGAGCTCAAATGTGAAGGCCTATTTTTGATGTTCATGATCTGAAAGAGCAGGAGAACATCTGGATTTTTGGGTAAACACATTTAGACTTTGATCATCCTTCAGTGTCTCAGTCTCAGTGAGGAAATCAAGATAAAACAGACAATTTCCGGTAAATTAAAAGGTTGTTGAATTAAACTCTTACTCATTTAAACTAAAATGAGTATCTCTGACCAGAAAAAACACTAAAACATCTGGGTTTTTAACTGCAGAATATGCAGTTTATACACAACTGTGATCTGAACTCTGTCTAAGCTCATTGGAGCTCCCTTGGACCAACACTTTGACAAACACCAAGCTCTTTGATGAACTCCCACCTGTCAGAGCAGAGTCTCCTTACCTGCTGCCAGCTGCATCCAGCCGCATATCTTGTACACGGTGCCGGTGCTGCAGAAGAAGAAGAGCGCGAAGCAGCCGATGCAGGTGAGGACCAGCACCATGGACATGCCGATGAAGAAGGAGGCGGCCTTGAACGCGCTGGAGGGGATGGCACTGAACTCGGTGAAGCTGCCCTGACAGGTCAAGTCCCGGGACAGCCCGTTCCCGATGCAGTAGTGGAACAGACCGAAGTATCCCGCCTGCGGGGTGTCCACGCCGTCTCCGATCCAGTACGGCTGGATGAAACACACCACGTTAACGATGGCGAAGAGGATGGTGAAGATGGCCCACAGGACGCCGATGGCGCGGGAGTTGCGCACGTAGTTGGTCTGGTAGATTTTGGCAGCCTCGGAGGCGGGGAGCATGGTGGTGGTCGTGCTGGGGGCCCCGGGGACCATCCTCCGGTCTGTGTGAAAGAGGGATCTGATCGGTCCTCAGGATCAATGAACCTGTCCTTAGCAAACTAACATCTGCCGCATCTGATCCGTGAACGGCACAATCACAGCGTGCTGCACAACTTAAGTCTTGTCGCTGTTTTAGGAATTTATTTATTTTTTATATCATAGGCCGATACTTAGGCTATTTGCATTGATTTTGTCTGATTTTATTCAGTCACAGTTGTACCCACAGCATCACTGAGCTCTCGCATCCATGGCAAGGTCGGATTTTGTCTTCTTCTTGTGTTTTCCTCTGATTTTCATTCATCGCTCTGCCAAAACGAAACGTGCGCTCCGGACGAAAAACAAGCTTCGGGAACACACACTCTACTCAGAAGAAGCCCGTGGATTTATCCGACATCCGTCCTCATTTTTTTACTCAAAACGTCCCTACCTCAGTCGTGTCCAAAGCCGGAGACTATTATTCCGACAAACAGGTCCGGCTCTGTCAGTCACTGTGTGAGATCTCTCTGAAACGGTCCGTCTGTTCCCGACACCGACAGACCAACAACCGCAGCTGAGATCCTATTGAAACAGAGTTGGAGGATAGCCTTGGATATTACAGGGCCAACCCACATCCCTTAATCCCATTCTGACGTATTATTCCAGTAACGCGCGAAATCTTAAACAGACCCAGTAGTATCATAAAAAAACAACAGTGATGCTCTTAGTCCTCAATTTTAAACCCTATTCATAATCCCACTAACCGCTAAATCCAGCTGTTATGAGCGAGGTCCAGAGAAAGAAACCGAGATTAGTCTGATGCACACAAATGTACATTTCAACAACAAAAAGTAATAAATGATAATTAAAAAATAACATACAATGCAAGGAGCAATAGTGAAATTGCCTTCATGGCGTTTGTTTCCGATGAAATTAATTTTGAAATTATTGTGATATTGCCAGTTTTGTGCCAATTTTTTGGTTTTAGGGGTTCCTTGCAAAAATAAAGCATAATATGCGTATTTTTTCTAATGTTAGACCTGTATCAACATTCTTCAGTTTTCCCTGCCGAAAATGTTGGCTGAAGCGATTAATCATCTGTAATTCTAATTTTAGCACATATTAATCGATGTTATCATAGCCTCAGTTTGGTTGCCCGGTTGTCATGGGATTAAGATAATAATATATCTTAATATTTAAGTTGAATATATTTTTTTAAGTATAAAAAATAACGTTGTGGTAGCATTTACCATCTTAGAATGCAAGACTTAAACAAAATCTGTCAGGCAGCGTAACAATATTTGACGTTTAGGCGATGATTTCCCCTTTTTTCCCACTATGGGGTTTTTAAATAGCCGAAAACTCCATTACCCATGATTCAATGCGTGACTTGTGATTGGCTATACGTCACTTGACGTAATCTGAAGGCGCGCGCGAAACTCCTGTGGCAGTCCTTGCATATGTTTGTATTCTAAACTTCAACTTACCTTTTCGCTGCACTTAAACTGTTTTAGAGTTTTTATTTTCCGGTATGAATGTTTCCAGAGTATCCGGATAAATAAAAAAGTGAATAGTTTCCTACAGTATTCATCGTTTTGATCGCATTTTGACCAAACTCCGGGGCTCGTCGTCTCCAGTGTCGTGAATGTGCTGAAACTGAACGTTAAGCTAAAGTTAACCTGCTTGTTTTTAGCCGCATGTCACCGACTTCTTCACGGTTTAACACACACGGTGGTTGTTGGTAAAGTTAGTGCGAGGATGACAGCGCTGTTACATCATCCAGGGTATGAGGAGGAGAAGCTGCTGCGGGTCGCAGAGCAGCTGCCCTGCAGAGAGGTCCAGGCCGGGATGCTGCTGTCGCTCATGGGGCAGGTATGGAGGCTCGTCTTGACTCTTAAACTACTGGAAGACTCAGTTCACACACAGGATGATACACAACATAATACAGCAAAATCAATCAGAAATTCACTCTATATTTAACATCTTAGTTAAACATTTATTTCAGTTCTCTAATATGATAAATCTCCATCTCAAGTGCTGAAATTAAATAAACATTGAATCAGTTATATATATTTACATTTTGTTCAGTTACTGATAATAATGAAATGTCACTATTGTGTTGAGTGTGAGGGTGATTACCTTTGTTCTTACAGCCACAGCAGTGCAGCTATCCCTCGATCTTCATTTATGGTCATCGGGCTTCAGGGAAGAGTCATGTGATGCAAGTTTTACTGAAGGAACTTGAGGTAAGAGAGAGGCGTTTGCTGTCAAATCAGGGCTGAATGTTTCTTTGTGTGCAATGTGCAAAAATATTGTTCGGGGGGTTAAAATTTGTTTTTAAAACAATATTTTTTCTGCACTGTTTTAGTTTGTTAAAGGAGAAACCCTTCATAAGGTTTGTGTCAGTGTGAAGTGTTGGACTGAATCACTACTGTAGGCGTTTATAAATGCTTGCACTTAAGTCACACTGAGCTCCTTTCATCAGACTGCAGAACGAGTGCTTGGTCGTTTGAAATATTACCTTTTACTGACAGTGCAAAAAGGTCAGAATGTCAGCTTGATTTCTTCAATAAATTGTGTTGCATTTCAGAGGAATCCCATTTGTCAGTGCAAACACAGCTTTGTGTTGACACGTGTGCAACATTTTTTTTGATAATAGCCTCCAAAAGCTTGTAGAACAAGTCTTTCTTACCGCTTACAATTAGATTTGCTAAATGTGTAGCCTCTAATCATTTCACAAACATCCAGCTGCTCGTCACTTTATTTTTACTTGACAAATTTTTTGTTTTGTTAGATCGTAGTGTCGGTTAATACTTTGTACCTCCTCTCACTTTGTCATCACCATCTTGTATGATTGTCGACTATTGTTAGACAATGTGGTGAGACCTAAGACATTTAACTTTTAAACAATGTGGTTCCTAACTATCTAAGTCTGCAACTAGCTGCTATTTTCTGTTGATTGTTTTCTCATTAATCAATTAGTTATTTAGTCAATAAGTTGTGTCAAAAAAGCCCATCAATGTTAAGAAAAAAGTAGGTATTTATTAAAATAGTTCACAACATTTTTTTTACTGTAAACTAACTGATATTAACTGATAATTCCACAGAATTGGAGGGAAAAATTCTGTGTCAGTCAGTTTATGACAAAAGAGGAGAATCAATACAACATGAAGATGTGTATTAACTCCACGGGTATCAAACTGATTTGTTTGTCATCATTTCCTCTTCCTCCTCTCCGCAGCTGCCTCATGCCACCCTCAGCTGTGTCGAATGTGTTTCTGTTGCGTTGCTGTTTGAACAAGTGCTGCTGTCCTTCTTTGGCTGCGATGCTGCCACGCTGCTCCCCCGCAGTCCCTCCCTGTCCGACTTTGTACGCATCTACAGACAGCAGTGCTCCGAGTCTCCTGCCAAACAGACGCGATACATTGTGAGTGCCGTGCACTTTATGCCTCAACCAGAAAATCAGTTCTCATTTGGCACACCGAGATGCTACAATCCGTGGCACGGCAAATTATTTATTCTTTGGATGTGTCACTTAAATGTTTGTGTGATAACATGATTAGTTGTGATAACATATGCAAATAGATGCTAAACAAAGCTCCAGATGCATTAGCCTTAAGAAAAAGAAAAACAAGTGTGATTCTCAACCGGTACAGGTTTAATTTAGTGTTATGGCTTCATTGTTTTTTTTATTATTTTTTTTTATTTGTTTTGTTTAGCATCTATTTGCATTTAAAAGTGTGCTCAAAGCATATAATACAGTAATGTGCCATGATAAAACAGCCATTCACTACCTTATTTACTGAGTACGTGTTTTGCAAAATAAGCTCAAAAGCACATATGTGTATATTTTCAGGTTATGGAAAAAGCTGAGCTTCTGAGAGATGCAGATGCCAATCTCCTCCCAGCTCTCCTGCGTCTTCAGGAATTGGTGAGAAAGTGCAACAAGCTCTTTTGTGTCATCTATCAAGTGAACCACTTTATTGTTGCTGAACTGTGTGGATGATGAAGAGGGACTGAAAGAGCTGCTTTGGTAATGAATGACCTTGAGCTGAGTGTTTGGATCTCTTTCATAATGCAGTTAGGAAGGAGGGATGGCAGCCACTCACAGCATTTTAATTAAAGACATCAAGAGTACAAAGACTTAAGTGATTATTTGTGTTTTATTCCTGTGAAAGCCTGATTTTTGCTGGTGGATTGTGAGTATTAAGAGGAGTCTTTTCAATGTCATGCTGCATCGTGGCTTTCATACAGGATTTTAATGTGATAATTAGGATGCAGATTAACACATGTGTGAAGGATGACAGGATATTAAAGGGCTGTCGTGTCTCTTATGTGTAGTATTATCATGGCCTCTCTGCGCAAAGTTTACCCTGAAGGATTTACTGTCTAGGGTTGGGGGTGTAGTTTATTATAGTAGCAGGAGGTTAGTGTGTTACTTGGTGTAGCCTGTCAAACTTCAGGTCTTATTGGATCAGGATGTGTTGTTGTGTCAACAAAATGCTTCAGGATATGTTACATGTTCTGCAGGGATGTACGCATCCGGCTTTTTCTCCAGTTTAATACTAGTGCTCACCTCTCAGATTTATGATCTTTTATGTCACAAGGCTGAACTCATAGGAATAGTTTTTATCTGAGGCAACATGATGCATCGCTTTGCACAAAAAAACTGAGCCCGACATGACAGACTCCAGTTTTTTCATTGTAGCACATTCTGTGTTATTCTATGACAAGAAATAGGCTATAATGCTGATATTTCATTAAATGATATTCAGTTTAACATGATACAAACTAGAGAAAAGCACCAGATCCTCATTTTTAAAATGCTGGAGTGAGGCAGCAGTACGCATTTTGTTTAATAAATGAATCTGATTTATTTCCTGTCAACTGAGTTTTCACTTCAGCACAAAATAAAATATAGAAAAAATTAGACGTAAAAACATAAAAGAAACAAATTCAAGGTAAAAAATGTCTGTAGCCATGGAGACGTGTTATCACTGACCCGTTAACACAAGTGTTGAATCTACTAGTAGCACAAAACCACCGTTATATAACATATTTGCACACACGTCCTTTTCAGGTTGAGGACAACGTCACCGTCATCCTGCTCAGTGAGATCGTCTGGGATAAGTTCAGACCAAACACGGGCTGTTTCGAGCCCCTTCTGCTCCATTTCCCCGACTACAGCAAAGGTATGATTGTTCACACACACATGCACATGACACATCAGCCAGTGTCATGAACAACTCCCATCACGCTGCATGCATAATGACACACACTTGGCGGATGCGGTGTGAGATGTGAGATTTGTACCTGTGATTTTGTTCTGACACATTAGGCAGCGACTGTGGAGGAACATTGCATTATACAGCACCGCTGTAAAAATTCACCACTTAGAGAGAGTGAATCATTGTGCTTAATATGTGAGACAATCGAGTTTGCTTCGGAGAATCACGGCTTTTTATAATATCTCTCTCTTATGAGTAAGTCTGAGAATAGTGACAGCGATCATTCAGATACGTCCCTCCATCTGTCCGTCCTTTTTTAGGTGAGCTGCAGCAGATTTTGTCCCAGGACAGACATTCATCATATTCACCTGAGTTTTACTCCTCCTACATCAACATCCTGCTGGGAGTCTTTTACTCCGTCTGCCGAGACCTCCGAGAGCTGCGTCACCTGGTCAGACACACACACACATACACACATAAAAACACACATGAGTCGGTGATGATTTCTCATTGTTTTGATTTTCTTTCACTCTTTTGTCATTGATTTCTCTTTTTTTCTCTTTTCAACTAGGCTGCCCTCAACTTTTCAAAGTTCTGTGAGCCCGTGGCAGAAGGGAAAGGTAAAGTATAAAGAGTTGTTTTCATTCATCTGACAGCTGATCAATATTTAAAAATACCTCATATCACCTTTGTGTTCCTTTGAAGAGAGATCTCTCTATCATGTTGAAATGCCCTTCAGCTATTTAAACTTTTCTATATTTTTTACCTTTAAAGCTGCATTAATTGATTTTTTTGCCACTTAGAAGGAAGCAAAACAAGTCGATTCTAAGATATTATCACCATATCAAGCATTTTTGAAAAACAAGAATATAACTGACTACATTTTCAACTACCTCCACATTGTTTTTACCGTCAGTAATCCCCTCTAGCATTGAAAACATGCTAGCTTACTGATTGTGTGACATCTTTGTAGCTGCATTAACCCCAACATGTATTGTAGGTGCTTGTTTGAGGTGATGCATGTCAGCTACATCACAGCCTCAGAGCCTACGCACACAATCACTGTACGTAATAAGGATAAATAAAGCTCAAGCCAGGAAATCAGTGTTATGGTATTACTTTGTTTTGTCTTATTTTGGTCAGGTGTCACAAAAAATATTGCAATCTTTAGTGTTTAAGTGTTTACCTTTCTTCCGGTTAGTTGCTAACTTTGCAACTTTGCACTTTGTTCATTTGGTGCTGGAGAGGGAGAGTTTATGGGCCTCAAAACCAAAATATTGAGCTAAAAAAGGGGCTGAAAGGTCCAAAGCTTAGTGGGAAGTTGCTGAATCAAGTGATAACTCTCACTTTTTCACATTACCAGTTGTCATTGTAATGCTGGCTTTTCCCATGCTGCAGTGTAACAGTGGCTTTTTAAGCAATGTTGCTGTGTTTAATGTTTTCAGTGAAGGAGACTGACACACACAAGCTGTGGAAAAACATTGAGCCTCATTTGAAAAAAGCCATGCAGACTGTTTACCTGCGAGAAGTGTCCAGGTCTGTATCCTTTACATCTGTTTACTAACGAACCATGACACCTTCGATTTAATGACTAATTCTCCCTTCTCGCTGTGGTTTCTTCTCATTACTTTGTCCTCTATTTTCTCTATTTAGTCTTCAGTGGGAACAGATGCAGCAAATGGAGGAAAAGGAGTCTGGAGCCTTGAGAGGTACCAACACACACTGAGCTGATGCTCTCGATGACGTAATTCAATTGCAGAGCAGATGTTAAACTGTTAAACCGCTGATAGGGTGCAGTGACACTGTGGATTCATGCTTAAACCATGATTTTGTTTTTTTTCTGTGCAGCTGATAACTCGCAACAGTCTGTGCATGACACAAAAATAAATGTGCAATACATAATCAACAAACCTCGGGTTTGCACTGCATTAATGCATTAATTTTGTATAATATGAAAGAATGTGTTGATCTAATGGCACATGCTTCAGTTTTAGTTTTATTTCAGTAGTTCTGACTCATTGCATTCATGTTCCCTAAGGTTTATCTGCTCACACTCATGTTGAACTGCCTTATTACTCCAAGTTCCTGTTGATCGCTGCCTACCTGGCGTCCTACAACCCTGCCCGAACAGACAAACGCTTCTTCCTAAAGGTAGACGGATCTTATTGGAAAATATTTTACAGCAGGGAATCTCCTGTTTAGATTATGTGTTTGTTGTTTTATTTTATCCCTTTCAAGGTTATAAGGAAAGAGGATGCTGTATGTTATACAGTCTGTGAAGCCCTATGAGGCAAAATGTTAATATGTGATTAATGCAGATTAAAGTGTTTGACTTGTGTGAATTAATGAGTTTGATTTGTCGTTTTTTCGCCTCCCAACAGCACCATGGTAAAATAAGAAAAACAAACTTCTTGAAGAAAAATGAAAAGGTGATCATCTAAACACAACACTGTTTTTAACTGCTATTAGTTTCAGATGTGACCTCTTGATATGATCTCACTGTATTTATTATCTTTTCTAGACGAGTAACCATCTTCTTGGGCCAAAGCCCTTCCCTCTGGACCGTCTGCTCGCCATTTTCTACAGTGTGGTGGACAGCAGAGTCGCCCCCACTGCCAGCATCTTCTCCCAGGTTAGGATAGCTGCCTTCACACTTGGCTATGGTGACACCTGTAGTCAGAGTTTATGGTCAAATCCCTGCAAAGCTTATTATATTCCCATCAGTCTCGGCTGTACTTAGTAGCAAATGTAAGCATGTTAACATGCTTAAATAAGATGGTGAACATTGTAAACAGACCTGCTTGGTGTCAGCATATTAGCATTGTCAGTGTGAGGTATTAGCATTGCTGACATGAGCATTTAGTCCAAAGTACCTGCAGCCCAACAAAGCTGCCGTTCTGACTGTGGACTCTCAGTTCAGTTTGTCAGTGTGGCGGCTAAACTGTCTGCACAAACCTGACTCAGCTTTTTTGAAAAGTCTGGATGACAGAGAGCAAACATTTTCATGGACAGTTAAAAAAAAATTTAAAAATACTGGGGAAGTCCTTCATCTGTTGACGGCCAAATAGTTTGTGATGACTAGTAAAATAAAAGGCAAATAAAGATGTATGTGGTTGTCAGCTGAACAGTAAAATTATGCATCCAGAACTTTAGTTTGATTGATCTCATTAACTTTGCAACACTACATTTTTTATTGTCATTATCATGAATAACATGGAGCTCTGAAGTGATTTAATTTTGCTCTTCCTTCCTGCAGTGCTTGTAGTATTTCTCTATAAGTGTGACTCAACTGTAGCAGGTTTTCTGGGTCTTCAAAGTGGCTTTTACATATAAACAACAAATTAATATTAATTTTCTCACATTTTCCTGCTATGCAAATGAAATAGAATGAATGGTATAATAATCAGTGCATTTTAGATCATATTTATTCATATATTTTGTTGAAAATAGCATAATATTTCATGGTAAATCAAGACAAATGACCACAGCGTCTCAGTGAAGAGTTTTCCAGCCCATATGGCCACGAGTGTTTGCATCTGCGGCCAGATGCGGACCTATTTATGGGCCAAAGCGTGAAATGGTTTTAGGAAATTAGGCTTGACCCATATCTGTGAAACTGGCTCTCATCATTTTTAGCGCCTCTGCATCAAAGTGTGGACAAGCTGTGTTTAAAGAAGCAGAACGGAGAGTCATTTCAGTTTCTCTCTGTTCTCTATTTAGATCTCCTCTCTGGTGACCTTACAGCTGTTGACTAAGGTCAGTCACGACGACCAGCTCGATGCCCCCAAGTACAAATGTGCCGTGTCTATGGACTTCATCTGCGCCATTTCCAGGTGTGTGTGCGTGTCTGTCAGTGCACATAACTGAGACTGATAGCAGTATTATTCAAGGACATTGACCTTCTACAGTTTTTTAATCACTGAATATGTGCTTGGTGTTGATTTATCTTCCAGGACGGTGAATTTTGAGATCATCAAGTACCTGTATGACTTCCTGTGAGCCTGCTGTGAACGAAGGAGGATGAAACGCAGCAACAGCGAGACAAAAGAGGGATTTTATATGCTTAAGGACAAGCTTTTGGCACAATAAGCAGCTCAGACTCTTGTTGAGAATTTTGTGGAGGAAAATTAATCCAATTATGTTGCTGCCCCCTTGTGGTTATATATTTTTGTAAAGTCTCATGTTAAATATTTGCATTTGTATATAATAAATGCCATATTGGCAATTTTGCAATATATTTTTTTCATTTCTGTTAAAAAAAAGTGTGTTAAGTTTGCTATTTGTTTAAAGTAAATACTCAGTTTCAGAGAGTCAGTGTATAATATAGTCGATTCACCTTAAAATATCAAGAGAGGAAGATGAATGTGACTCATGTTTGGTGTTTTTGCGTGAGATGGAGCGACCTTGGCACCACGCAGGTGATTCATCGTCCTTGCTGAAAGGGAGAATTTTGTTTTGGTAATGTGGAACCTTTGTTTTTTTCCCCTGTAATATGAGGTTGTATACTGAAGTCACAGTGCATTATAATGGAGAAAACTCAAAAGCTTTTATGGAGAATTATTGTCTAAAAACAATGAGTCTGCTGCCTTAAATGTGCTCAGGTTTATTCATTCTCCTTTAACCTTTTGACAGTGAAACTAGAGCAGTGCTTCCCAACCTTATGGGCTCGATAATCCTTTACACAAACCAAATTCTACTTGAGATCACTGTAATTGTGTACCAGCTATGACCAGTTTAACAGACATTTTCTCCAGATGTCCTGAAAATAAAGTGTAAAGAGCCTGAAATCATTTGAATTATCCAGAAATCATTAAAATAAGCACATACTTGATAAAATCCTGTAAAAAAATCAAAGAATTTGAGTAATTTGTGCTAACATCAAGTAAACCCCCACTTTTTTGCATTTGAAATCAGTACAAAAATGTTAAATGCCTGTTTTTTAACAATAAAACACAAAGTGGCTTAGAGTGTCAATGAGTTTTCCCATATGCATTGATCTGAATACCCCTAATTTTATAACTTTTCTTGGTTGTTGTCGGTCCAGAACACAATCCAGCCATAATTTGGATTACTGCTCAATGTGTTCGGTGCTAAAAAAAAAAAAAAAAAGCTAGAATGGCTTTTTGTTAATAGCAGAGTTTGTAGAAATGTGTCTCTTTATCATGACACAACAGTTTCTTTAAGTTACATTTACTCATGAGGATCCCAGACTTCTGCAAACATCTTGATGTGCAGAGGTGCATCAGTTTTAGCTGCAGTTTTCTATGAAAAGAAGCTGGACTGAAGCCTTTTTTATTCATAAATTTAAAGAAGAAAATACACAGTAGACTTGAATCGTTCATTTTTATTGTGTAAACAAGGTGTTTTGTATCTGTATTTTTGCTGGACTGGCAGCAAATCACACAGCCAAAGAAACACCCACACAAAACGTTACAAAACCCCGATCCAGTATTTTGCCTTTTGTTTTAACTTGAATCTTTTCAAATGTTAAAAAAGGTGAAAGAGATGAGAAATGTAAACATTTGAGAATTATATTTACACACTGGTAAATCTCTTGAAACACTTTTTCTCTGTTCCTGTGTTGCAGCCTTTGACCTGATCAAATTAGCGAGGATGTTGAGCAAACTGCACAGTCATAGCGTCCTCCTGTTTACCCACAGGCAAGAACTGGTAAACAGAGAGTTGAGTAATTTGATGCAGAGGAACTCAGACGCAGAAAGGAAAAAAATAAAAAAGATTTAGAAAGCACTGAGTGCATTTGAACGCCACTCTCCTCCACTCTCTACCTCTTTTATCCCTTGAGGAATCAGTGGGCAAGCGGACTGTCTGAGAGATCATCCCTCACCTTAAGGTGGCTTGGAAGAGCTCAGCATCATTAAACAAGGACAATAACCAGTTTGCAAAGGTTGACTGAGTCACATCCTGATGCATTTAAAGTGCATGTGTGTCATTCTATTACAGGTCCAAAATAAGAAATGTCAGTGTTTGCAGTACACAGACATTGTATTGAACTGGACTCAATCTTAATAGGAATCTCAGTCTATAAATGACTTTTTCTTTTTTTTTTTTTCCACCAGAGGCGATGTGCCGTAGCTCTCGGGGTTAAATCATGAATGAGGATGAGGTAAGTCAGGCTGGGAGCCGATCCTAAACGCTGTGCCGCCGGTTGTGGATCATGGCCACGATGTGGGTGAGGTCCAGACTTTTTATCATCACCTCCATGAAATCCTCATCGCTTCGAGCGCCGGCCACAAACTCCTCCAAGGAAAGCTCGCCTGTTGGAGGGGAAAAAAAATTGTATTTAAAGATGTTAAAATATAATTTCTTCCCTCTTAGATGTTTATTTCTCAGACTTTGACATTTAAAATTGATGCAGTTCTAATTTAAGTTGAATTAGCATCCTTCATAAAAGCGTTAGTGCTCAACAGCCACCTACAGCACATCTTCTTTTGCTTGGTGTTTTTCCGGACTGAAAACAGCGCTCGAGCTGATGAATGTCTAAACTCTGTCCACCCACGATCGATTCCTTGCTAAATCTGTGTATTCATGGCCAGAACAAACTCACCATCTCCATTTATATCAATCCTGTCAAACACACGGTTGGTGAAATCCTCAGCACTGACTTCCTGATTTTCGTTCCCGTTGATCGCACGGATGGCCTGCAGGGACGGAATAAAATCAGTTTGCTGTGTTCAAGCGAGGTTGCAAAAATCCAGTGCTGCAGGTGCATGACATGCTGTACCTTTATGATGTTGAGGAGCTCGTGTCTGTCAATGCAGCCGTTGCCGTCTACATCATAAAGTTTGAAATACCAGCGCAGCTTGTGCTCCATCTTTCCTCGCATCACCAGACTGAGAGCGGCCACGTACTCCATGAAATCTATGTAACCGTCCTGCAAAAACAAACCAGGAAATGAGGCAACACACACACAGGAAGCCCTTGTCAAAACAGTACCAAGCATCACTGAATTATTATGTATGACCATATAGGTATCATGAAACAATTTTCAGCCATTCAAAGTGATAAATCAGTCTCACAGTTGAAAGAGATCCCCTCTCATCTCAACTCCAATATCCATGTGAAATGAAGCGTGCCAGGATGGAGGATTATCTCCAGGGACTGTCTGAACACAGCCAACAATCTCAGCATCAATGCATTGTCTCTCAGATAATCTCACTGTTTAAATCATGCATAAAGATTACCGCGGCCCTTTGTGAGCTGAGGGGAGAGACTAAATTTAGACGTGCAGCTTCTCAGACAGACACATCCTGCGATGACCCTGTCTCACCCTCGGAGACGCTCTTAATTAATCTGTGAGGGTCAAAATGTTTTTGCAGGCTCGCTGCTGCGTTTTCACTGCATCATTTGTGGGTTTGAGTGGACTTTTTTTGCTCCAGCCAGACGAAACACTTCAAAGGTCACACAGAAGGTGACTGACTTGATTGTTTTTCATCTGTTTTTAGTGCTGAAACTGTCAGTGAATCAGTCGATTAGTTGACCAACTGTGATCAACTACCAACTTTAAAATAGTAAGAAATCATTACAGTTATTTTTCAGTTAAAGAGGCTCAAAAAAGTTGATGGCTGTTGTTTGAAAGGACTTGAAACCCTCATAAGGACTTCGACAAGTTAACATGTTCGATTTTTGGGCTGTTGGTTGAACAAAAAACTGAGGTTGCCCCTTTGGGCGTTGGTGGATGTTATTTACTGTCTTTGATTAGAGAAGTAAATCATTGTCTCTTAATTGGTTTCAAATTGCTTTTTACTCATAGTTGCCTAATTTTTAATTAGAGCAGAAACAATTGTAATTAACAAGTCTTATAAAAAAAGGATTCCAGCTCTTTTTTAAATGTCAGAGTCAGATAAATTAATAATTAAACATCTCAAATTATTTATGGGAAATTTTTTTTGTTTATTTTGAAAGGCTTACGCAAGCAGTTTGAAGATGAAAGTACTATTTTAAAGAGGGAATATCGATACTGAAGTACAAGCCTCCTGGTTTGCATGTAAGAATCTTATATATTTATAACTTTACGATAATATGATGTTGATTATATTTTCTCTTTTTTAAAAGTCAGTAAAAACAGAACTAGAAATCCTGCCAGAACCATCCAGCCATGCTACCTCTGCAACATCCCTCAGCGTCTCACCTTGTTCATGTCAAACGTGCGGAACATCTGCTCGATGTAGGCATTGGCCTCCGAGTCCAGGCCTCGCAGCCCGAAGAACTGCTTGAACTCGTGCAGGGTGAGCTGACCTGAGGGGCACTCGGTCATGAACTTCTTGTACCAGAGGTGCATCTCCACCGCCTGCAGGTCGTCCACGGTGCTTCCTGTCGAGTTGCCCATTTCTCTCTGATACTTGAGTGTGTGTTGAAAAAAGAGCTTCAACTCTCTGCAAACCTCTCAGCCCAATGGGTCTACTGTGAAGCGAAGGTTATCCCTCTTTCACAGTCACACTACAATGGGACATTGGGTGAGAGGAGCAGCTGACGGGGGCCTTTTGTAGTTGTCTGTTTGGGGGATGAGGGGGGCCGCCCCCTCCTCTGTGTTCTCCTTGGATCTAATCACCGGCTGTAATCCAGGCGAACGTGCAGGTGATCGGCTTAATCCCTCCATTAAAAGGCTGACTATTCCATCTCCGTGCATGTTTACCCTGAGAAGCGCTGACAAACACAACGCAGCTTTCATGGCTCACATGGAGACACACGACACTTTACTCAGCAAATACACTCAAGTATGACGGACGCAGCTTCAACAACAGTGGAAAAAGTACTCAGATTCTTAAAGAAAAAGTAGCAGTACCACAACAAGAAAATACTCTTGGACTCACTGAAGTTCTGCGTCTAATTAAAAATACAGATGTATTATTAGCAAAATTCTCTCAAAGTATCAAAAGTAAAAGTACCAGTCACTGTTCCATTATTATAATCATACTAATATATCAATTATTATCTTCCTATCATATTATCCTTGTCAGTTATATACCAGTTTCTTTAGTTAGTTTTTCCCCCCATTGTTTGCATGTGCATTTTTTTCTTCATAACATTTACATGTTATGTGATACTATACTTTACATTTCACTGTATATCCAGTGATGTGCACGTAAAAATCCTTAAACATTTGGACAATACTTGCAAAGATGGCAAATTTTGCTTCAACCAGCAGAATAATCATTTATAAAATAATCCTTAGTTGATGCGACTTATGTTTAATTCTGAAAATAAAGAAGATTACCAAACATTACTCGGCAGATCATTTTATTTGGATACCACAGTTTAAAGTCCAGAAGGCATGAGCCATGGCTGACTGGTACAGTAACTAAAACACTTGCGATTTGAGTTGATGAAATCAATATTAAAACACTGCAGAGAACTTTTTTGATCTAAGTATCAACACTAGAATCAACGAAGAAGATACTACGAACGTGTTTAAGTGCGTGTATGAAATAAAGTGTACTTCCTACATTTGGCCCCTTGTTTTGCTTCTTCTCACCATATTTGAAAGCAGTATTGAATCAGTTGCATCCAGCAGCAATGAGTTTGGTTAATGTTTTCAACATTCTTACAACTTAATAACCCAATCTGAGTAATAAAAAAAAAGACAAATAACAAAGGGCCTTTGTAGATGAATAGTTATAGTGCATGCCACATGATCTTTGCTGGTTTGATTTTAACCAGTGACCTTTGTTGCATGTCTTACCCTCCTACCTCTCTGTTTCCTGTCTGCCTTTACCTATCACTATCTACAAAAGGCAAAAAACAAGCTAAATAATAATACAAAAGAAATATAATGGACATACTGTATACATGTCAGTGCTTGAGTTTAAATGCTGTTACTTAAAATAAATGTATTAGTATAAAAGTAAAAAATAAAATTCATCAGTAATGCAGCTGTGGATCATTTTAAAGCAACATTTCACTTTTGTTTTCACCATTTCTCACATTGAAAATCCGGGAAAGGTTCAACTCATGTTAGCTGTCTTTGAAATACATTCAGCAGCAGTGGTTAGTGTTCCTCTCTGGCCATAAAATTTGTAAAAACAGAAGTTACAGTCAATCACAGGTAAATCACAGGAAAAAAAAAAAATCTCCACAGGTAACTGGAATAGCCAGCTTAGTATCTCATTGTTTAAGTCATACCACGCCTTGTCTAGGTTGGCTTCTTCATGTAGTTTTCATTTTAAAAAATCCTATAGTGCTTTCCTTTGCTGTAGTGCCATAATATAATGCTGGAAATGCATACAATATGTATGCTTCCTACATACTTTACTCTTAATTTGCATTACTCAGCAACAAATTTGCATTAACAGTCATATGAGCATGGCAGTATCAGGGCTTTTTCACATTGTGACTCACAAACAGCCTGAAATGTAGTTTGGAACATCGATTCCTGAAAATAACAAAATGTGGACTTAACACATAACGTAACCACAGAGCTTAATAAATCACTACAAAGACTATGGTTAAAGCTTAAAAAAGTAAAATGCTATAATTTTTTCTGACTTCAATAAGGCCTCATTTTCACTCTTCAATCCGACATCATTTACACCGTATATTTCCATAAGTTCCTTCCTTCAGCTCCAGTTTCCGTCTTTGTTGTCTTGATTTGGCTTCCTGTTGGACAAAAAAGTTACTGCTGGTCCACGTCAGAGCTCGGGCAAAGCTCTTTTGCACCACCAGTGACACCTTTTCTTCTCCCCCAGTGCAGATGTCTGTAGATGGAGTCAAAAGCTGACACTGTGTAACGTGCAAACAGGCTGGTCCACTTCACTGCATCCACCATCCACTGCACAGTGCGTCCCACGAAGGCCACAAACACTGTGGTGTAGTAAGCCAGCAGCATCAGGTTCCTCCCCAGCTGCCTGCCGTGGTTGATGATCAGGTTCACTCTTTGGTCGTGTCCCGTCATTGTCAGACTGTCTTTTGTATAGTTGCAGATGTCAAAAATATATATATATATATTTTTGATTAAGTGCTCATTTTTCGTTTTTTTAAAAGGTTTATATTTGTCCAGTTACTCCCTAAAATGGAGTAGACGCCTGGAAACTTGTAGACATTCCCTTAAATACACGGATCCCAGCTGTCCAATCAGAGCGCAGGAAGTTTTGTTTCCGGGAATGTTTGGTGATGTGGCTATGCTCTGACATCCATCCGAGGAAATATATCAAATAAAAGCAGATACATTTACCTGGGAAGCACTCGTAAAGGTGAGTCAATTGCCCTTTCTTTTAAAAAATACACCGCCAACTGGGCTGCATAACCGAGCTGTCATGCACGAAGGAGAAAAAACTCAAAGAGGCAGGTTTAAAAGAAGCTGTCCTTATTAACGAGTAATCAGCGTTAGCTAGCTAAGTAGCCGCAGCTAACTTACTGTATCCTGGAAACTACAGTCGGAGTAAACACTGGATGTTTTTACGGAGTATCCTGCTCATGTCACCGTTTCTTAATCTTCAGATGTGTTTACTGCTTTTTGAGGACATCGCTATCCAGCCGCAGGGAAAGTTTGCAGTCCATTTTCGCGTTAGCTAGCTATAATCTTTGCTGTTCACAAAAAGAGTGACGCAGCCGCAGTGGTGTTCGGGTAAAGTCGGCTCTGTCCGCTTCTGCTCGGGGCTAACAGGTTGGGGATATCTGCCAATGTGTTGCTTTGGATGAGCGAGGAGTTCTGTAAATTATATAAAAAATTTTAAGAGCAGTTTGTACAGGAAACATAGATTTGCAAATCTGTGTAGTTCTGTAAAAGATATAAATATCCAAATAAATGAATAAAAACATATACATTATTACTCATGTATAACTCATGTCCAACAACTTTTCCATATAATACATTGTCATATTTAGGAAAAGGCCTGTTATTAAAATCATGCTTGCTTTCGGAATTTTGAGGCCTATTTTAAAGTGCGTGTCCATGTGTCATTTTTAGGGCGGCAACCAACAATTGTTGTCATTAAAGATTAATTGGCAAATTATGTATACGATTAATTGATAAAGTATTTGCCCTACCCTTTGACTAATTGAGTAATAGTTTTAGCTATAGCAAAATGTATCATTATGCCGCCTGCAGACAGTATGTGAATGCAAAGGTGAACGACAGTAAATATGCTTGGGACTTTGTGTATTCACACCTTCAGAGGACATGTCATCCAGCATCAGCGTCAGGCAGCACTTCAAGCTGTTCTTGGCAAAACAATAAAAGGGCAAGTGCAGCCTGCATAACCTACATTATTTACTGTGCATAAAAAATATAAGACAGGTTTAAATGCAGGCTGCGTTCATGCACTATACATAGAATTAAAATGAAATAATAATAAAAAAATGATAAAATATTTAGGCCTAACATTGATGGAGGACATGGTCAACAGCACAAAGGTATTAAAACACGTGTTACATTTTCACCGTTTTATCTACAGCACAATAAAAGGCTAACACAAGTGTGGTTAAAAAATGAAAGGCTTTCCATGTCAAACGTTACTCACTTTAGTAAGCGATGATGCCTCAAAGCTGTTATACCTTATTTTTTTCCCCCTCACACAGTGCCATCTTTATGTTCAGCCGTCTGGCCACGGTCCTCCAGGAGCTCTCTGGAGAGGAGGGCCCAGATGGAGACCAACAGGTGAGAGAACAACCCATAAATTATCAGGAATTTTAATGAGGGGAAATGTGTCTCAAGCTCATAACTAGGGTTTGTAGATTTTACTCAAAGTCCAGTTTTAATCTCTCATTTTTATGAGCTTTTTATGCTCCATTTGGGGAAACCATAAAAAAAAAGAACAACAACAACAAGAGGTTGATGATATAAAATGCCTGCTTGTCTTAACTTATCTCTATCTTTTGTAATGAAAAAAAGGCACTAAAGGCTTCCTGTTTGTACAGAACTAGGTCAAAGAGAGTTGTATCTTGCATTGCATACGTGTTAGATGTGCAAGCATGTGCTGCAAGATATGTAAAAAATTCGAGCTTAATAACAGCGTATCTCTCTTCCCTAAAGAGAAAACGAAAGTGACCTCAATGTTTGTCTCAGTGAGCTTAATGTTTGTGCAAGTTGTGTTGAACTAACTGTGACAACTGAACTGACCTTATTTGTTTCCTTGAACAGGGCATGCTGGTTCCTGAGCTCCCTGCAGGTGAGGGACTGACTCCTGCAGAGTCAGAGGCGCCTGAGGAGGTCATGGAGAGGCTGGCTCACCTTGAACAGCTGGTGGTGCAGCTGAAGGAGCTCATCCGAGATAAAGACACCCAGCTCATCCAGAAAGACACTGAGTTGACTAACAAAGATGTGCAGCTTAAGGTAAATAATTTACACGTGTTTGTGTCAGTTCATTATATTTTTTATGCAATTGCTTTTATGACTTAGCCCCCTTTTTTTTTTGCTTTCTATCTGCAGAATGAGAAAGAAGAAGCTGAGGCTCGCTTCACCAAACTCAAACTGCAGGCTAAAGCCAAGATGGCTTCCCTCAACAAACAAATAACTGATCTGAAAGGACAAGGAGGAGCGCCAGTGAGTTTGAATAATGCAAACTAGTCTGTGTTGAACTTGTAGGATCATTACAAAACATCCACAGGTTCCATTTTACATTACAGATATCTGATACAGACACTCACAAGCCTCAAACCAAGAATGAAGCTTCTGCACTTTGTGTTTTATCTGACTTGAACATCTGTTTTGTCTACAGCAGAGTCCAGACAGCTCTTTTACAGGAGCAGGTGCTGCTGTTGAGGAGGAGCTCCAAGAACTGAAGAACAAGCTGAGCCAGGAGGAAACCAACAGCAGAGAGCTTCAGGAACGACTCCAGACCACAGAACATCTCCTTCAACAGAAAGAATCTGCTCATGCTGAAGAGGTGATGAATCAGTGTTTGAAGTTATAATTATAATTTCATAAGGAAACACTTTCTGAATACTGTGTTGTGTTTTCTTTTTAGTTGCAGAAACTGCAGGCTGTGGTTTGTGAAAAGGACGTGCGTTTCCAGGAACAGATCCAGAAACATGAAGAGGAGCTGCTGAGGGTCTCGACACAGTCTCAGAATGATGGCGAGCTTCAGCAGGTACGAGATCCAGTAGTTCTTCAAATAAATTACTCTTAATTTGTGATTTATTTATTTACAATCGGCCCATTCAGCGTGTGTTTGACTTCCTCAATATTTCATCCCTTTTAGTGGATTGTAGAACTACAACTAACGGTTACTGATTTATTATGTCGATTCATGAATTGATCTGAAAAATATCAGAGAAAAATACTTAATGTAATTTTTAGGTTTGCTTGTTTAAACGTAAGCCAAACTTCAAAGATACATTAACCCTTTATACAATCACATGGTTTCTTTTTTTCTCCATAGGCCCTGAATGCAGCACAGAGGCGTTGTGAAGAGCTTGAGGAAGCCTTAAACTCTCGATCCCAAGAGCTGGAAATGCTGCAGCAGGAGCTGAGCAGTGCTGATCAGCAGAAACAGGTACAGATCCTGCTCCTCCGGATGCCAGTTATGCAGCTGCTGTGTTTATGTTAGCAGATATTTACAGATGTTCCAGTTATAATGAATCCTGTGCCTGCCCGATTACAAAAATACCCTTCAAACAAACACATCCTGCATCTCGATGGTCATCATCACCATAATTATTATGCATTGTTTGACTGAGCCACACAACACACACCCACTTATATCCTCCTCCTCTCCGTCTCATTCTCTTTCTGCTCAGATCTTGACTGCACAGTTCCGGCAGATGGATCAGGAGCTGACTGAGGCCGTAAAGCAGAGGCAGCAGTGGGCCGAACAGGCCAGCAGAGCTGATGCAGAGCTTGCAGCCCTGCGGACCAGCCTGGAGGCCTTGGAAAAACAAAGTATGGAGATGGCGAGGCAAGAGAGCGAGCTGGCCTCCCTCAGAGAGGCAGAGAATGCTAATCAGGATGCTCTGGAGAAGGAGAAGATGGAAGTTGCCAGACTGGAGAGAGAACTGGCTCTGATTAAAGAGGCCGACTTTGCTGCCATCCAAGAGAGCCGCGACGCTTCAGAGAGAGACAGAGCAGAAATAGTTCGACTTGAAAGTGAGCTCGCATCTATGAGAGAAGCAGTGAGCCATGCCAGCCAGGATGCCTCAGAAAGAGAGAGAACAGAGGTGGATAAACTAGAGAGAGAGCTGGCTTCACTTAAAGAGGAGCATGCAGATGCCCAGAAGAAGGGAGAGATTTTGGCTGACGTTTGGAGACATCTGCACTCCCTAGCTCTTGAAGATGTGCAAGCAGCAGAGGAAACTCCCCTTCCTCCTGACCTTTCCATGTTTTTAGACACTGTTCAGTCTATTGAGACACAACTTAAAATGCTGAAAGATGAACGTAGTGAGGGCGAGGGACGTTGTGCAGAGCTCACCCACACCATGGAGACCCTTCAGGGTAAGAAAATGACTCAGGTTGTATCTTTTTATAGATTTCAGTATTTTAATCTCAGCCTTGTAATTTTGAGAACTAATGTTTTAATTGGAATATCTGACTTTCAGAACAACTAGACAGGAAAACCACAGAGCAGGAGGAAACGACTGCCAAGATACAAGAGCTGGAGCAACAGATTGTAACGGTCAGTGCTGAAAAACCTTTACACCTCGTATTAACATGTGATCTAATTGCGAATACATTATTTGGATGATGGTAGTGGATCATTGTGCTTTTGTATTTACATCTGATGCCCAAGTCATCTCAATTCTGCCTGAGATGTGATCAAAATTGCTACATATAAGTTAATTAAGCTGGGCTAGAAGACTTGAAAATAAACATGGTGCATCGTAGATAAAGAAAAGCTGCTGCTGCTTGTAGTTTTTGCTGGACAGCTTAAACTAGCAGATAGAGGTGGACTTAAATATCATGGATACTGACCATTTTCAAATGTGGTCTGGATGAGGCAATAACATTTCAGCCAAAGTGTGTGTAGGGTTGTTTCGAGGATCATTACCTGCCTTTGACGGTTTTACTCGAGTTGTAAACTTCAAAAGGAAATTTTAAGTGAGCGCTGAGCTACTCTGCAAGCTTTATCATCTCCACAGAGCTTTAACTTCAAAGTTTCTCAGTGCCTTTGTAATGAGTTTCTGTTATGCTGTGTCTCTGTTTATAAGATTAAAGAAAAGTGTTGAAGTGGAAGATTTTGGGGCTGGAAGCTTAATATAAACTCAGGTTTAAGGAGTTAAAGCAGTTCTGTCTTCAAAGTCAGACAACCATGTCATGTGCGCATTTCCCATTTCATTAAAACATTTTTGCAGGGTTTTATTTTATGCATGGCAGATGTACCAGTCCTCTCCTCCATACTTGATCTGAAGACAGAAACAGTGTCTGGCCAGGTGATGTAAGTCAGTGTCAGACAGAACAGAGGCAGGGTCATAGACAGTACTTAATACAGTACAATACTTCAACTCACTGATAGGAAGTCCGTCTAATCTCTTCTGCACTGATCCGCTGTTATGACTGACTGTCCTACCCGACCTTCACCTGCACTGCAGCCGTGGAGCTGATTTACAGTTGCTTTAAATTGTAAGAGCAACCATAGAGGCAACGTAAAACTTTTAAAAGTGTTATCCTCCTTTTTCTCTACTAGATGATTAAACATAGGATCAAAGTTTTGTTGCTACCAGCTCTCGTTTTTCATTTTTCATTCTGTTTCAGATGTCTGAAAGAGTTGATGTGGCTGAACCATCAGCGCAGGATTCGTCTGAGGCTGACAAAGGTAGAAAAACAGGATGCATTTATCACTTTTAAAGTAAAATTTATACATTTTATGGAAACAATCAAACATAATGGTCTTAAATATTATGCTCAAACAAAAAGAAAAAACGGATTTGCTCTACTAACAAAAATAATTGTTATTTGCAGCCATATGATGAGCTATTATTATAACAAGCTACCGATTAGATCAATGTATACATTACCTGCAACTTTAAAGGGATTCTTACACAGTGACACATCAATAAATGTACTAGTCAAGCCAAGTTAGTTTTACTAATGGTTGTAACTCCTTTTTGTCATTGTGAGTGAGACTTTGTCCTTTGATGACTTCCACAGCTCGTATACTGGAACTGGAGCAGCTGCTACTTGGAAAAGACAGTGAGCTGGTAGCCTTACAGGATTCCCTCAGATTGGCCAAAGAGCACATCTCCAGAGAGGATGCGTCATGTGAAAAACCCGATCAAACTCCAGATCAGGGTCAGCATGCCAGTACGCCCACTCGTGACAGTTCTGCAGCCCTTCCCAACTTCATGGATGAAACACAAGAAGAGGAGACCACCTTAGTCGCTGAGGACACCTCAGTCCTCTCCATCTCTGCTGATAATGAGAGTAGCCCAGAACTTATTGGACATCAGTCTGAATCTCCAGAGGAATCCAAAGGCACTTCCTCAGATGAGATGGTTGCCAGTAGCGACTCAGAGGTGGCCCACAGCAGCTGGACCCTCCTTGAAGCTGTGAGTCAAGATGGAGGCCAGGAGTGGCCGTCCGTCCTGCAGGACCTTGGTCAGCTGCAGCTACAATCATGGGAGGCGACAAGCATGCAGTCAGAGACCTCCACAGTTCAAGTCGAGTCCTCCTCTGTCATCATTAGAGAGACAGTTCAAGTTCATCTAACTCAGGAGGGTTCTTCCATCACAGACGGTAATGTGCCCTCTGGTCAGGTGTTTGCTCAGGCCTTAGCTGAGGAACTTCAGAAGAGGTACAGTGAGCTTTTGGCTGAGCTTCAGAGGCTCAGAGAGGCAGCAGCAGAGTCACAGGAGAAAATTCAGAGCCTGGAAGAAGACACACAGTCCCTTTCTGCTGCCAAACAAGAGGCCGAGTTTCAAGCCAATAGCTTTTCAGAGGAACTCAAGTCAGCCAAAGAGGAGTTAGACAAGCTGTCTCAGCAGAGCAGCTCTAAGGTAGAGAAACATGGCGTAGAAATGCAGCTTCTAGAAGAACAGATAGAGATTTTGAACACTGAAACTAAAGCAAAGGAGGAGAAGATCCAGGCCCTGCAGGCTGATCTGGAAAAAGCCCATCAAGCTTTCTCTGAGCAGGAGGGGCAGGTCAGGATGCTGAGCGTTCAGCTGGAGGATCGAGAGCTCCTCTCCTCTGAGCTCGAAAGGAGGCTTCAAGATATGGAAAACAGCATGTTGGAATTCTCTCAGACATCACAACTCAACAATGATTCTTTGTCAAAGAAGGACTCTGAGATCAGCGAGCTACTGCTTCGTCTCAGCCAAAAAGAGCAAGAGGTGATGGAGCTCAATGACAGTATGTCTGCTAAGCTCCTCCAAGCAGAGGATGAGAAGTTCCAGAGAGACTGTGAAGTAAACAAACTGAAGGATCAGATCGTGGAGCTGGAGAAAGTCAGAGATGAGAAAGAGAGTTGTGAAGAGTCAGCTGCTCCTGCAGACGATGAACTTGCTAGTTTGCGAAAGGAGAAAGGAGTTCTGGAGACCCAACTGACAAACGCAAAGAAAAAGCTGCAGGCTGCACTTTTGCAACGCAAAGAGCTCATGAAGAAGGTCGCTGATTTTGAAGAACAAGCAAAGAAATGGAAAGAGCAGAATGAAACAGAAAAGGGAGAAACCCCTGCCAACATTCCAGAGGCAGAACAATCTAGAGGACATGAGATTCAAGAAATGGAGGCTAAGCTCATTGAACTCGAGCAAGCTTTAAGATCCAAAGAAGAGACGGTTGAGACTCTTGAACAGAAAATCAGCCAGCAGGATCAAGCTCTCTCTGAGACACTTGCTCTGAATAGAAAGCTAAGTGAAGAAGCTGAAAACTCTCAGCAGGGTGACATTTCCTCCAAAACAACTATGTTACAATCCCAAGTGACCTCTCTGGAAGCAGAGTGTGAAACCCTTCAGAGGAAAGTTCAGGAGGCCCAAGAATCTCGCAAGGAAACGATTCGCAAAGCAAAAGAGAAAGACAGGCACCACCGCGAACAGCTGAAGCAGCAGAAAGAAGAATACGGCGAGCTGATGGAGCGTTTTGAGGTGCAGGGCAGCGAGCGTGAAGTTCTCCTGACTAAACTGAGAGAACTAGAAGAAAAAGTGAGCAATGAAAGAGAAGATGTACCTCACCAAAAGCTGCAACCAGCTGAAAATTTGGAAAAGCAAGCAGCGGGTGATTGGGTTCAGGAGGACTGGGTGGACTTTGCCGCATCTGAGACTGAGTCAGCTCAGCTGCAATCCAGCGATCCAGTTGAGCATCCTGCAGAGCAGTCTGACGTTCTTTCTGCACAAATGGAAGAATCTCTGAAAGTTCTCAGAGAAGAGATCCAGTCTGTGAAGACTGCTAACACAGAGCTGGAGAAGCAGCTGCAAGAAACCCAAGCCAGTTTGTCGCTTAAGGAGACTGAATTATTGGAATTGGGCAAAGAGCTGCAAACGCTACGAGAGAAGGAAAGACAGATTGATGCGCTCTCAGAAGAAATTAATGACCTTAGAGAAAAGCATCGCCAAGCCGAGTCGTACGCCGAAACCCTGAAAGCAGAGATGGAAGCTGCAGCCGAAGCAACGTCTGCAGACTCTGCATCCTCCATTTCAACCCTTCAGACTCAAGTGGAAGACTTCAAGCAGTTCCTTGACAATAAGAACCAAGAAATCATGGAGCTAAGTCAGCAGCTTAGCGAGCAGAACTCTCTCATACATTCAATGCAGGACACAGTGTCACTGAAAGATCAGCTAATATCTTCTCTGCAGGAAGAACTGAAGGCTGAGCAAGAAAAAACCCAAAGGTTAGAGGTCGAGGTTCCACAGAAGCAAGATGAAGAAAAAGACAGTGAGGCAAAGATCCAGCAGCTTCAACGGAAGCTTCAGGCTGCTCTGATCTCCCGCAAAGAGGCCTTAAAAGAAAACAAAACCCAGAAAGAGCAGCTAGTTTCAACTGAGAAGCTCATAGCTGAACTACAGCAGAAAATGGAGTCTGCAGAAGATGAGCTGGAGAAGCTAAGAGCTGAAAGAGTTAGACTGATTGAAGAAGTAGATCGAACATTACTGGAAAACCAAAGCTTAGGCTCATCCTGTGAGAGCCTTAAACTGGCCATGGAGGGCATAGTGAATGAGAAAGATGCCTGTAAGAGAGAAGTGGAGTTGGCTAAAGAGGAGGCTGCAAGAACATGCAAAGAATATGAGGATAAAGTTCAAGGCATGAAGGACGAATATGAGACTCTGCTCAAGTCATATGAGAACGTGAGCGACGAGGCGGAGCGGGTGAGGCGAGTCCTGGAAGCTGCCAGGCAGGAGAGACATGAGCTGGCGGCCAGGATGAGGACGCACGAGGCTGCCAGACAGGAAGCTGAGAAACAAGCAGAAGAGGCCCAGAAAGAGGTGGAATCAGTGAAAGACAAAATGAGAAAATTTGCCAAAACAAAGCAGCAGAAAATACAGGACTTAGAGGAGGAGAATGAGAGACTCAGAGAGATGCAAGAAAAGACTGTAAGAAAACGAGAAGGCGGCGCTCGTAAAGCTGAAGTTGAAAGACTCCAAGATGAGCTGGAGGCTTTGAAAGCTGAGCTGGATGCTACTATGGCGGAAAGAGACTCTTTAGGGCAGCAGGTCGAAGAGTTAAGGGAACGTGCCCAAACAGGAGAGAAAGAGGAGAGCGTAAGTCAGGCTAATCTGCTTGGCTCTGCAGCTTTTGTAGAGGAGGTTGTCACGGCTCAGCGATCAGAAATCATCATGACCAAAGCAGAACCGGTTGAGAGCCAGTATGAGGATGCAGAAAAACCTCTAACCTCAGAGGAGACAGCAACTGACCAAATAACTGCAGCGGATGCAGCTGAAACACATTCACAACGTACTGAGGAGAAAGAAATAGCTGAAAAGACAGAAAGTGTTCAAGTTTTGTCAGAGGATAAAATCAAAGAGATGGAGGCAGCCGTCAGTGCAGAGCGAGAACAGTGGCAAGAACAGATGACTGAACTCAAAGCTCAGCTGGCCTCTCTTGAGCAAGACCTTCAGGAGAGCAAAGAGAAGGAGAGCCTCACGGCCTCTCTAGAGAAATGCCTCCAAGAGAGCAAAGAGAGGGAGAAGAGCCTGATTGAAGAGAGTTCAAAGAGGGAAGTTCAGTTCAAAGAGCTCCTCAGAAGTCTCGAAACTGAGAAGGATAACCTGGAGGAGCGTCTTATGAACCAGTTGGCTCAGCTTAATGGGAGCATCGCCGGCTACCAGCAAGAGGCGGCAGACCACCGGGAGCACCTCACTGAGCTGCAGAGGGAGGTGGAGAGATTGGAGAGGGAGCGAGCCGAACTCGAAGCTGAGGCTCAGAGTGAGAGTGACAGAGCTGCCAGGCTGGAGGAGGACATGAGGCAGGCCCAGAGAGAGAGAGCTGAGGCTGAAGCAGAGTCCGGAAAGCAGAGGGAGCTGGAGCAGAAGCTGAGGTCCGCCCAGAGGGTGAAGGAAGGAAGTCAGAGCCGAGCGCGTCAGCTGGAGGAGCTGCTGAGGGAGAAGCAGCTGGAGGTCCGTCAGCTACAGAAGGACTGCATCCAGTACCAAGAGAGGATCAGTGAACTGGGTAAAGAAACAAAGGCGCTGCAGCTAGGCCACGATGAGCTCCATGGTAAACTAGAACAATCCCAGCTGGAGACTTCCAAAACTGTAGAAGACCTGAAAAGGACCGAAGCAGAGTTGGCCAGCTGCAAATCCCAGCTGGATGAGGCCCAGAAGCAGGTCAGCGAGACTTTGGCGGAGAAAACAGCCCTTGAAAAGGACGTCCAACTGAGAGAGACCATGTTGAAGGCCGATGCAGAGCAAACCCTCGACTCTGTGAGGTTCAGGCTGGGAGCCGAGCTGAAAGAGATGGAGCTGAGACTTGAAGATGCCTACAATGAAAGAGAAAAGGAGGAGGAGGCCACACTGGAGGCCCGACAGATAGCAGAGGGAGCTGAAAGGCGGGCGCAGGAGATGCAAGCCCGTCTGGATGAGTCTCTGGCCAGGTTAGCTGCCTTTTCACGCTGCATGTCCTCACTGCAAGACGACCGTGACAGAGTTTTGGACGAGGCAAGACAATGGGAGACTCGCTTTAATGATGCTCTGCGGGGCAAGGAGGCTGAAGTTCGGGAGGCTGAAACTCGTGCCAAGGAGCTGGCAGAACAGCTTCAGAAAGAATCTGCACTCAAAGAGGAACTTCAGCTCTCTGTAGAAAGGTAAAAACCTTCTCTTTTTATTTATCATGTTTCCCTGTTTCCTTGGATTGATTGAATTGCTCAGTATTTTAGCTCAAAACTCTTTCTCTTTCAGGTTAGAAAAAGCAGACAAAGATTTTCAAGTGAGATTGGAAGAAGAGACAAAGAAAGTCACAGAGAGCCAAGCTTCCCTTGAGGAGGAGAAGAGCAAACTTCAGCAAACCACAACTGAGCTGCAGTCTGCACAAAACGAAGCCCATGCTTTGAAAGATGAGGTGGAGGGTCTTCATCAGAGGACCAGAGCTCTGGAGGAGGCTGTGGGTCGGCTGCAGGGTGAAGTCGAGCAGGCTAGGACTGATTTGAGCGAGAGGGAGGCGGAAGAGAGGCGGCTGTGTTTGAACGTGGAGCAACTGGAGACAGATCTGCGCTCCTCTAAGGCCTTGACCGAGAGTCTACAGACTGAGTTACATGAGAAGGAGAGGAGGGAAGTGGAAATGTTGGGGGAGAAGGAGCAAGCTGTTACTGAGGTAATTAAAATGTTTTTTTTATCTTCAGTACATGCTATGTTCTTTATATGAATGCTTACTGAGAAACCAATTAACTATGCTGCATACTCTCAATGTTCATGTGTGTTTTATTTTCCAGGCTGCAGAGGAGGCAAGAAAGGAGGCCGACAGCAGAGCACGAGAAGCAGAGGAGGAGCTGGAGCAGAGGAGAGGGGAACTACGGGATCTGGAGGAAAAACTGCGAAAGGCAGAGGAGGAGAGCAACAACAGAAAAGCCAGACTGGACTCTTTCACGAAGGCCATGGGCTCCCTGCAGGACGACAGAGACAGAGTCCTCAACATGTACAAACAGCTGGAGGAGAAACATCTACAGGTAATGCACAAAAAAGAAAAAAACCTTTTGGTATTTGTAGAGTTGGTTCAGTAGCTAATATAATTGTATTTTGTCCCAGGTGATGATGGAGAAGGATGATCTGATCCAAGAGGCAGCGGGAGAGAACAACAGCCTGAAGGAGGAGCTGCGCTCTCTGCTGGTACAGAGAGACGACCTGTATGCTGAAAAAGCCAAGCTATCAGCTCAGCTTCACGGCTACCGTGATGAACTTAACCAAGTCCTGAGCATGAAGGACTCCCAACACAAGCAGCTTCTGGCAGCTCAGCGAGAGCGCATCGCCTCCCTGGAAAAGCAGTGTGAGGAATTGGAAAGTCAGTTAAAGAGTGTTAGCAGAGCAAGAGAAACTGAAGTAGAAGCAGAGAGGGTGGAAAGGGAGACTCTCAGCCAGGCTGTTGACTTGAAAACAGCATCGCAGGTGGTTGATGCTCCTGGTGCAGAGGTTGAGAAGCTGAGGGAGCAGCTGCAAGCAGCCAGAGGAAAAGTGGAGGCTTTGGAGGAAACCCTACAGAGGGAGAGACAAGATCAGGAGAACAGGAGCAAAGAGCTGGCTGAGCTGCGATGGGAGGGAGGTGTGATGCGGACGGAGTCGGAGAGCGCCCAGGAGAGGGTTGCAGAACTGGCCCAGGACCTGCTGTCCGTGGAACAGAAGCTTCTGGAGGAGAAAGAGGTGACGACGCAGCTTAGAGCAGAGAACCAGTCGTTCTCCAAATCCATGGCCTCCCTCCAGGACAGCAGGTACCAGGCAGAGAACAAGGTGCAGGAACTGAGCCTGAAACTGGAAGAGATGAGCAAGGCAGGTGGCCAAGCAGTGCACAGCAGCCCAGGAGGCTCCACTGGAGAAGTGTGGGGGCTGAAGAACGCACTGCAAGCCCTGCAGAACGACAGGGAGAGACTGGTAAGGAACCAGTAATACATGTTAACATTTTAGTCACGAATTCTCAAATACTACAACTCTCCTGCCCAAAAGATTACCACTATTGGTATTTGTTGTCTTATAATTTTGTGGTTTCTTTTCTTTATTTTTTTATTGACAACACTGGTATTTTAATTTTTTTTTTTTTTTTGCTTTCCTTCTCTTTGTCAAAGCTGGAGCAGCTTCAAACACAGACATCAGAGCTCAAGAAGCAGAAGTCAGAGCTGGCTCGACTGGGAGCAGGAGAGCTGATTAAAGTCAGCCAGGATCTGTTTGAGGAGAGAAAGAAGAATGAAGACATGCTGGGTGTCGTAATGCAGCTGGAGAGTGTGGTGGAGATGGGCAAGCAGGAAATAGAAACTCTGAGGTGAAGCAAAGAGCCAGCGTGCACTCATTGTTCTCACTATTGTAAGACAGCAAAGTGGCACATGAAGTCTTTTGATTGTATCTGAATTTCTGTGACTCGTGCTTTTTCGTAGACTTGAGCGAATCGACTGGATGGCTCAAGCAGAGCAGCTGAAGCAGCAGACCCTCGCCACACTTTCAGACAGGGACCAACAACTGCGGCAACTCACCGCCATGCTGGAGGAAGCCCGAACTCAGAAGCCCAAACTTGAGCAGGAACACTATCAGAGAGAGGTAAGAGACTCAACTGTCAGGGAGAGAAAAGATTTCTGCGGATAAGGTTTAATCACATGTTTTAAGTCAGTGGTTTTCATCCCTTTCTGGCTTGTTGCTCCTAAAAAATAAATCAAAATCTACCTTAGAGCCCCTGTCACGGATTATGGACATGAGCTGTAAGCTAAGAGGGATTTCTCCTTCTTTCAGTTCCACATCTCAAACCACGCTGGGAATAAGTAATTGGATCTGAAGTGCTGTTGGAAATATTTTTGCCTTGATCCGAAGTTGTTCAGAATATTTATTGACCTTTCAAAAAACCCTAGCTTGCTTTCAGCATAATATAAAGTGTGAAATTAACTAGAAACGATAGGATAAGAATGTTGCATGAAATGTGATTTCTGTAAAATGTCACCTTGTTCTCACAGGGCACGGAGAAGGTGGACAGCGCTCCTGGAGCCCCGCAGGAGCGAAACAGCCTGCTGGACAGCCATGCCTACATCGCTGAGGTCAAAGAGCTACAGAGAAGGTAAATTATCAGTCAGAAAAACTGTTTTAAAAGTAGTATGACAAAAAAAACGGATACCATTTGATGTTTAACCCTTTCACATCAGGTTGGATGAGGAGATGCAGCAGAGGGTGGCTGCTGAGGAGCAGCTCATGGCCGCACAGGATCGATTCAAACGGTATGAAATATACAAAATTAAAGAGATTATTCATAGCATGTGAGGAAATCAAGCTGGATTCAGTAACTCTGTGTATTTATTAAGAGTTATCATGTACACTAAACACTCTCACTGGTCTGTTATGTGCTGATTTTGGTGCACAGTAGATTCTTCACCAGAGTCCCTGAAACTCTGGCTTGTTTGACCGAATCTTCCCAGTGTTTCCTTTAATATTAAACATCTAAATGTGCTGTTTTACCAATCAATCTAGCACAAGCAGTAGGTGGGCTGGGCAGAAGGTCTAAATATTAGGGGTTAGGGTTAAATATTAATCATAGCTGTGTGTTTTTAAAACATATCTAGAGAGAAACTTTATGCACATATACCATAAACGACAAGACTACAGGATTAGTTTATATTCCCTGTTGTTATGTAAGTCTTCACTGTGAATGATTTAATGTGTCTTTTGGCTCTGTTAGCTCTGATAAATACATTCAATCAACAGAATATGACAGCCAACATCTGTTTTTATTATTACTATTAGTCACAGCCAAGCTCAATGGCACTCTGCACAAGACGTGGATCACTCAGAGACTGCTGTTTTCATCGAGCCGCAGGAAGGAGCTGTCACTCGAGTAAGACTCTGCTAATGTCCCCCACCACCTCATTTTTCATCTTAATAACCATAATAATAAAGACTTATGAGCTGAATGTTTCCTGTAACCTTGTCTCCCGTCTCTTACAGACTCGGAGAGGCGGCCCGGGTTTGATGCGGATGCTCCGAGTGGCCTTCTGCTCACGCCAGCGCACCCCTCTGCTGCTCAGCCTCTATCTGCTCACTGTGCACGTCCTGCTGCTGCTGTGTCTGGGTGGATACCTTTGAAATCAGCTCCCTTTAACAAACCTGACAGACAGGAGATAGACAGAGAGGGAAAGTAGGGGGACAGAAAATGGAGATGTGACACAGGCCTAACCCAAGCCATCAACATGTTTTATACTGTTACGTGTAATAAATCATATCCACACACAAACATGGCACTTTACAGGACTTAATCTTTTAGCAAGAGCATGTTAAAGGGAGCTTTTGTCCTTGATTTTGTTGCTCTTGTATGACTTTGAAGATGTATGTTTAGTGTTTCAGGACATTAAGGGAGATGGTTTCATTTTTCTTTCTAAAAATTTTTGGAGAGAATAACAAGTAGACTCATAATCAATCACTCAATTACGTGCCTTTAGCTTTGGTATAAAAGGGTCACTTTATGTTAGAGCTGTTTGGGACTTTAACAGTTTAGACAAATTGATGTTTGTTAAATGTGATACTACAGCCAGCATGCAGTTAGCTTAGCATCATGGCAAGTTGGAACAGATACGTTCTATGAAGTGACAACAAAATCCACCCAGAAGCAACTCTGAAGCTCATTAATCAATCTGTCTGGCTAAACTAACTGAGAGGTATTACCTAAGTTCGTATGATTCTGTTTTCCCTTGACTTATATGACATGTAGTGGGAACATGACAAAGGTTCTTTGGTCCCTATCCAGGAACTTTTGTTATATAACACAAAATGGGAACTTTAAAAGGATGTCTCCTAGCTCATTTTGACATGGGCTGTTGTGGGAACTCATCAAAGGGTTTTTCTGTTCTCTCAACATAAAAAAACCTGCACTAGAGGGAACTTTTAAAATTGTTAAAGTCTTTCTATCACCAAAGGTCATAGCTGAAAGCTTTAGGGTCATTAGGTTTAGGGTTAACGTGTGTTTACAGAGTCTTGAACGAGGTTACATATGACCCCTGAAACAGAGATACTCCACTGTTGCTAGGCTAGTTCTCCCAAGCTAGTCCTTGTGCTAAGCTAACTAGCTGCTTACTAAAGCCGTCCAGAGAAAAATAAGAGCGATATCAATCTTCTAAACTGATGGTTACTGAAAAAAGTGTGTTACCCAAAATGTTGAACTTTTTTCTTCTAAGATGGCTTGAGGTTCAGGACGTGCTGTTATAGTCCAATCTCTTCCTCTTCTACTGATTTCATGCACAAAAATGGAGCACAGTGCAATGTTTGTTCTTACACATTCCTATTGTGTGTTTTCCTTTCCTTTTCATCATTCCTCCCATATAAATCATGTTTTAAAAAAGGAGCATTATATTGATATTTGTACATATGTACATGTATCCTCTACGTCGGCTGGATGAGGGTTTTTTCCTTTCTTATCTAATGAGGTTTTAATTTAGATTTTACTTTGTAGTTTTTATGGCAGATGAAGTTGCCATTCAGGTGCAATGTTTACCACAGTGTGATTTATTCCTGAGGAGAAAGACTGTTTTCTAATGATTATCCCATCATAAACAATACTGATGTAGCATAATTTATTGTTGCCATCTTGATTCTTGTTTATTTAATTACTCACTGTTGGTGAAATGATGCTTCTATGCTCATTTTCTTTCCACATATATGTTTTCCTTCACATCTTACACCTACTGAGTAAACATTAAATGTATATAACTTTTTAAAAGGGCTGTATATTAAACTAAAATGTAATAAAAGTATTGGTGGTTTAGATCAGGGTCTCATCTTGTCTAGGGGTAATTATTTACCCAACTGTGTGTCTGCAAAGGAAACAGACATTTTTTCGTTTATATGTGAACTAATTATGAATAAAGGGGTTAATTCTTACATTAATCAGTGACTTTGCTGTTTCAGTAAACATTTTCGAGTAGAAAGACTGACTTGGTTGTCTTCAGCCATACTTGCTACCGCTGACAAGTCTCGGGTTTGGTCTAGATTCAGCTTAAATGTCAGTAATTTACTGATATGACAATTAAAAAGTACAAATCTAGTTTAATAAAACAACTTTTGAGAACAAAAAAAAAACAGGTTCAGGTGGAGGGAGTGAATTTTTGTTAGCCCACCTATGGTTTCATTTTTTCAATGACCGTGAGCGCTTGTGTTTCAGCTGTGCAAGTCTGCCCCCAAGTGTTTAAAGTACACAACAACAGGCTAAATCAGATCTGCAGATTTTTCTGCATCCAAGTTCCGCTCATAAAGTATTTCTGAGAGACAAAAACTGTTTCCGCAAATAAAGTTGTAGACTTTAATTGTCAGTGTGTTAAACTTTTTCTTGTCTGAAGTACTTGTGACGGGTTCCTTTAACTCAATTCAACTCAATTTTAAGCCATTTCTGGTCGCTCGGCGTTGAATTTCCGTGAGCACTCAAATGCATCGTTTTAACTATTTTTAATTAATAAAAAACGCATTTATTTGATTAGATTATAAAAATGTAGAGCCGTATAAGTGTCTGTACAACATAAAGAATGACACATAAGCGACATTTTTGCGCGTTCACGTGCACTGGCTGCTCGTGCACTTGTCGCCCATCAAAGTGTTACAACTTGTCTGAAGGTCTTCAACAAAACTTAATTCGTACCAATTTCCACCTGAACACGGATATATCGTCCGGACAGCTCAAAGGTAAACTCCGACTTACTTGCTCTCAAACATTTATTTATGTTCCTCAATTTTATTCACCTTTTAAGAACATTAAGGAAGTGGACAGAAGTCAAAGCCATTGTACAGCAAACCGTTAGCAAAACACTCCTGTGTGATAACTTATTAGCAATTCATCATATATTAGCAAAAATGACATTTTGTTTCAACAATGTAGTCAAATAGAAACCTGTATGTGTAACTGTATGGCTAATATTAAAAGTGTTTTGTCCAATAGTTGTACTTCTACAATAACTTGCCCAACCCTACCAGTCATGACAATTAAAAACCAAAAAAATTACTTTGTTGTTAGACAGTTTAAGATTAATATAGAGCATAGATTTCATGTCTCCCTCAGGATATAACTAAAGTAATTTTCAATTTGTTGCAGAGAATTTTATAGTTAATATTAGTACATAAAATGCCACTAATGATAAAGTAACTGATTTTTATGGATTTTATTGTTATTTTACAACACGAGGTCCAGAAGTGTGTTTCATTATGGGGAAATGAAGCTTCATGTTGAAAATAACTTAACTTCCTTTTTGGGGCTTCGGCAAATGGTGGTCAGAGCTTGTGGTTGTACATTAGTTTATTTAGTCATCATAATAAATAGACTGTGAAAAGATTGTCATTAAAAGTTTTAAACATGTCCAGTTGTTCATACATGAAAAATGCATTAATCAGAGCTGTATGTTGTCGTTGGCGTGGCTCATGCTGTTTTTACTCCCCCAGATGTGGAAGTCAGTCGTGGGCCACAATGTGAGCATGAAGGTGGCTGCAGAGGGGGACGACTGGGAGACAGACCCAGACTTTGAGGTACGATGCACTTCCTGGATCGTGTCTAACTTTAGATGAGTGTATTGGTGCAAACACCCCAGTGAACCATGACGTTTGGTTTTTAGAATGACGTATCAGAGCAGGAGCAGAGGTGGGGGGCAAAGACCATCGAGGGCTCGGGGCGTAAAGAGCACATCAGGTAAGAGATGCACGACAATGTATATGCAAACAGTTATTCTTTGCAAGATGTAGAGAAATGCAGGTCGAAGTGTGTGTGGGTGCTGTGGAGCAACAGGAAGAGGAAGTGAGAGCAGAACACAAGCTGTCAGGCAGAAAGTCTCTCCTAATATGGGTAACATATGATGATGATGATGGCACTTTGACACTGTAAATTAAACTGCTGTGTTTTTTCATCGCTTATGTGGTGAGACTATACACTTATGCAGCAATGCATAATGTAAGAATAGAAATAGAGACTGCTCACAGATTCAGATACCATGTGGTCATAAGTTTCCTCAGCTGGTGTTTGTTTTTCTCCAGCAGGGCACTCAATTAAATTATTGAGTTCATCAGGTAGACACTTTGGCCCACTTAAACGTCAAGTTAAACCTGCAGGGAATTTGAATAATGGCCTTTTATTAACAATATATTAACTTCTCTGATTTCTTACACTGTGTCTATCACCTTCATTTTGGTTTTATGCTGTTATTTTCACTTTCAATAGAAGAACTGCCTCCAAAGTTTTATGCATATTCTCATGTAATTTATTTTTGTGATGTTTGCTTTCAGTTTCTCTCATACTTTAAATGCATGTAAAGCACTTTGAATTCACCTTGTGCATGTTAGGTGTTAATGATAAACAGTCCAAGTTTCTAACGACAAATATTAGCATCATATCTTCTCTGTGTCAGTATGTTTGACCTGTTTGACCTGCCAGTATTGCAGAGCTGAGAGGCAAAGTCGCAGTGGAGCACGAGCAGGTGAAGCAGAAGGATGACACTCCCAAAGCTTCATACGGATATGGAGGGAAGTTTGGAGTTGAGAAGGATCGAATGGACAAGGTTTGTGATTTCCTCTGTTTGACTTTTAGACGATATGGTGAGAAGCTTCTCTTATTTACAGCCAGATTTCTAATTTGTATCTTTACTGTCCAGGCGGCTTTAGGGCATGACTACGTGGCACAAGTTGAGCAGCACTCCTCCCAGAAAGACGCAGCAAAAGGGTTCGGTGGAAAATATGGTGTTCAGAAAGACCGTGTCGACAAGGTGAGAAGACAAGTATAAACTTAGCCCTTTGTGGGGAACCAATTGTAGTTGAGTATGCAGTTACACAAGTGAGATGTGAAAACTCAAAACTGGAAGTGAAGTTTTTTTAAATGAGTGAGAACCAAAAAATGTAATTTTAAGAATATGTAGGAAGTCACTCGAACTTTTTCTGAGAAAAAAAATTAAAGACACAAATTAGTATCCAAAGCAAAGTAATTTTACAAGTTTTAAAACACTTTAGTAAAGGATCTATAAATGCAAACCTGAGATGTGTCTGTGTGTCTGTGCAGTCTGCCATGGGCTTTAATTACAAAGGAGAGGTGCAGCAACATGCATCTCAGAAAGGTAAGTCAGAACAATTTTTATTTAAGATGCTACCTTACCAAAGGATCTCATCCCAGATCTTTCTTTATTTCAATGCAAATGTTTTTAGATTACTCAAAGGGATTTGGAGGAAAGTATGGGGTGGAGAAGGAGAAGGTGGACAAGGCTGCTTTGGGGTACGACTATAAAGGAGAAACAGAGAAGCACCAGTCACAAAAAGGTGAGTTCAAGTTGTAAAAATGGTCAGTTTTGACACTTTTTGCTTGACATTTGCTTTAAATTCTGTATTTGCATCTTATTCCCACTAGACTATGCCAAAGGATTTGGAGGAAAGTACGGAGTGGAGAAAGAGAAAGTGGACAAAGCTGCTTTGGGGTACGACTATAAAGGAGAAACAGAGAAGCACCAGTCGCAGAAAGGTGAGTTTAAGCAGTAAAAATGGTCAGTTTTGACACTTTTTGCTTGACATTTGCTAATTTTTTTACTTGCATCTTATTTCCACTAGACTATGCAAAGGGATTTGGAGGAAAGTATGGAGTGGAGAAGGAGAAGGTGGACAAATCTGCTTTGGGATACGACTATAAAGGAGAAACAGAGAAGCACCAGTCGCAGAAAGGTAAGTTATTGTTGTCACGTTTGTCTTGCTTTAACACTATTTAGTCTGAGAAATGGATGCTTTATATTCTGTATTACTTTAAAAAACCAGATTACTCCAAGGGATTTGGAGGGAAGTTTGGTGTTGAGAAGGAGAAAGTGGATAAAGCTGCTTTGGGCTACGACTATAAGGGTGAGACGGAGAAACATCAGTCGCAGAAAGGTGAGGCAGAACTTACATACGTATATTTTGAAATACCAGAGGGCTACCAGCACATCAGACTGATCAGATGTATCTCTGTTTAGATTATTCAGCAGGTTTTGGAGGTAGTTATGGAGTACAGACGGACCGCATGGATAAGGTCAGTATTAGAAGCTGCAACTCCTCATTATTGTCTTTTATGATTGGTCTGCAGGTTATCTCTGATAAGTTAATAAGAGTGTATTCTGGCAACCTGAGCTTATTCACAGAGCATTAATCTGTCATGTATGTTAACCAGGTAAAGGTGGACAGCGTGGGCAGTAAAACAAGAGACAGCTGCAATTCTTTACATTTGAGAAGCTTGAACCTGAAAAAATTTGATTAGTAGATTATCAAGATAATTAATTTTAATCATCTCACATTAAACTCTTAAATCAATCATTTCAGCATTAGTCACTATTGACTGATTGAAAAGAGTGAATAATCTCTTTCATGATCTCTTCCAGAGTGCAGCTGGCTTCTCAGACATTGAGACCCCCACCTCTGCTTATGAAAAGACACAACCAATAGAGGCCTGTAAGTTCATTTTTTCACTCAACATAGTCACCTACTTTGCTTATGATGAACAATTTAAATCACCATTTCTGAGGTGCTCACATGTTTGGAAACAGCTTGGAGGGTCACTGATAACTCACTGCACTGTCTCATGCAGCAAGTGCAGGTGCAGGAAAACTGAAGGCTCGGTTTGAGAACATGGCCAAAGCTTCGGATGAAGAAAGCAGGAAGAAAGCAGAAGAAGAGAAAGCAAGGAGGCAAGCGAGAGAGAGACGAGAGAAAGAGCTGGCCAAACGCAGACAGGAGGTAACACACGTACTCCACTGTAAATATGTTCCAACGTCACTGTCAGCAACTGGTCAATATGCATGGAAATGATTTTATGTTTCCTTCAGGAGGAGAGCAGCAGAAGCAGCAGAGAGGAGAAAGTTCCATCACCTGAACCAGATGTGGTGCCAGTGTACGATGAGCCACCTCCAGAAGACCCCCAGTGCACACCAGATACTCAAGAAATACCAGAGCCAGAGCCAGAGCCAGATGTAAGAGACTTTGATTTCAAATAACTATCACATATACAAAATCACAGAACCAGTAACAAGCAACAGAGTTCGTCAAACTCCTGAAAAAGGCACAACATGGCTCAATTACCTGCTATCCCATCTTTGTTGGGATTAGGAGAAAATAGAGCAATTTAGGGCACAGTTTAAAAATATTTTTTTATTGTGCATTTCCTTTAATCCAGATGGTTAGAGGAGTAAGAGCTTTTGCAGAAAAGTCTCCTGAAAAACGGCACCTCAGTTCTGTGCCACTCTTTTTCTTCTAACACATGCGAGGAACAAACTAAAACTAGGTAGAAAGACAGAAAAAAAAAAAAAAATTCTCTGATGTTTTCAGGAGGAACCAGAGTATGAAGAGCCTCCAGATTTACCTCCACGCTCGGATGATTTCCTCGACCTGGAGGCTCCTCCTCCACTACCTGAAAGGACAGCAGACGTGGATGATGAGGAGGACGATGCAGAATATGAGGAACTCGCTGAACCGGCTCCTCCTGAACCATCAGGTCTGTGTCTGCCTTCAGTTAAATGTCGAACTTTTCATATGAAACACTCATTTATTTCAATGTTCTTTCACAGCTGACAATGACTATGAAGACCTGACATGTGGCCAGAGGGCTATGGCGATTTATGACTACGAAGGAGGTGGGATATACTTTCAATTCATCATTTTCTGACATTCTTTTTAATCGCCTCTCAACATTTATGGAGACAAATGTTTTCATCTCCTTTTGAACACAGAGGCTGATGATGAAATTTCCTTCAGCCCCGATGACATCATCACCAACATAGAGATGGTTGACGAGGGCTGGTGGAAGGGACAGTGTCATGGACGCATCGGTCTTTTCCCAGCAGCTTATGTTCAGCTGTTGTCGTGAAGGAGTCTTTGCACGGCTTTACTTTTGCACGGTCCCCAGTCCCTTTTATTATTTTTCTAAGCACTGTATTTATAGATAAAATCACAGCTTTTTTTCTTTTTTTTTTTTTGCCAAAAAGGCTTCTAATCAGCAATTTTTTTATTATTGTACTGTGTAACCTCTCACTTGGGGTCTGTGGCAATGAGTATGAAGGTAGAATTATCTCCAAACCCATGTTAGCAGCGGCGAGTCACATCATATATCTGCAATGAATTGATTGGAGTCAATAAAATATTCTACAAACATGCTTCTTTGCTGTTTTTAAGCCAATTTTTATTCATCCATGTCACATAAGTCATCTTATAGAAGCATTAGCGCCATTATTGTTCATCATCTTTCATTGAAATTGTGCCTTATCATGGACATACGCTCATTTTTTGCTCTCTAAATTAGTTATTCGAAGCAAAGTGTGGTTTAAAAAAGCAAAAACATTCAATTATTTTACGAGTGAATTATGTTTTATTTGGAACACAGTTCGTTCTTCACTATAGTTTTACATACACCTTCTATTTCATGATAGATGAAACAAAAATCTGATTCTGAAATAAATTCCATTTATTTAGGAAAACTGACAGCAAAGAGAAAAAAACAAAATCTGGGGACGAAAATGGGGAATGTCATGAAACAAATGACTCAAAACTGAGACTTTGGATTCATGATCAGTCTCAACTCTTTTGCTGTGATGGTGCTCCGGTCTAATGATTGTTACCATTTTGCTCTTGGATAAGAAACTGAAGTAAACACTTCATTTTTTTTTTATCTGAGTATGGATAGTTTAAGCTGTAGCATAGAATGAAAACTGTCTGTGTTACTAGGATGTACTACGACAAGCTAAAGGCAGACATATATTTCACAAGTCTTACTGTCTTAAAACTTGATTTTGAACTTGTTCGAACATGAAAATGAAGCTGCTGTTCCATAAGAACAAACACTTAACAGCAGTGAATTACTTTACTTAATAGCCGGCTCTGCAGCACACCCATGAAACTGGTAATCCACTGAACAGAATAAGATTCAGTTGCAAAAGTGTCACAGTAACTGTGTATAAAAGTGAGTAGTTCCTGTGTTTCTGCATCAAAAGTCTTTAAGGCAAAGTGAGGGTCACTCCTTCAGTTCACCAGGCGATACCCTTCTTCTTCTTGCCCTGTCCACTTTTCTTTGCCACCCGTTTTCCTTTCAGTTTCTTGGCCTGTCGCTGATTCATCCACACAGGGTACTGACCATTTTCATCCAACATAGTTTTCTTGTTGCGCTTGCTGTCCATGTCCATCTTCCCCTCTGAATCACAAAAGACAAAGATGGATAGATTAGAAAGATGAATAAAATTGTGTTTCCTACGCATAAAATTCTCATATTTTTTAGCTATATGATTGTAAATAATGACAGTTATCATTAGCCAAAAGCATCATTAGCAAATTACAGAAACCAATGAATTTAACTTTTCATTTCAGACACTTTAATGTATAACACTGTGGATCATGTCGTCCTCGGACTCTCACTCACCGTCACCTTCTGCCTCATCCATGTCCACATCTGTCTGCTTCTTGAGCTTCTCAGCTGGCACCACAGTGGCGATGTCCTGCACATCAGTCATGATAGCTTCTCCTTTCTTGTCCAGACTCAGAGCTTGTTTCAGACGGGCCAGCTCTTTAGGAGCATTCTTCTTCCTCTTCTCTGCACGCATCTTCCTCCTCCATTTGCTCCGAAGGCTTTTTGCCATGTTGAGGGTGATCTGAAAAGACAAATATACAGCACACATACAAAGTGACTTTCTTATTCTTTTTCACGACTGTCATCAGTCAGTCGATAGATTAGCTTATTTTTTCAATTATCAAACAATTTAAATACCCTAGAATACATTAGATGGAAAACTTAGAGCAAATATTCACTGGAAGTCAATACTTATCATTTAATTTTCTTACTACACGATTATTCACCTTAAATCCATTGTTATTACTTGATCGGGTGAAGTTTCAACACGTAACAGGTTTACAAAATTCTACATTGTGCCTTTGTTATGTATGATGTAATATCATATTTACTCTTATATAACACATCTGTCCACTCATCAACCGAAGTATGTAGTTAATGTTAAACATCATCACCATTAATCTGTTATCACGTTTCACCACGATATTGGCAAGTTACGACAACTGCAGTTACTAGCCTTATTGCTAATTTATGCCTAGCTAGGTAAACAGTATGCTAGTTTTTCCCCTTTAATAAATACGGTGGCACAATTAGCGTTTATGCTAGCTTGTCTTCCATACTTGATTAATAAATCACGTTTACGTTATTCAACATATAAACGACAAGTGCTTACCTACACGAAAACTGGTTTAGCTGATATAAGTTTGTCGCAGACAGATCACTCTGTGCACGTGTTTACAAGTAGAAAAATTGATGACGCGTATATAAAGAAACAACAACATGATTGGCTGCTGACGCCAATCTGAAGATGGTAACGTCTGATTGGCTAGCGAGCCCAAACCAGGAAGTTTGACAGATCGGATCACTGATGGTAAACAGAGATGTTGAGGGGAGGATAGGGTTCAAATCGAGCCACCAAAGAGGTGAATTAAGCATTCAGGTGTACGATTGGTTGCTAGAAGTTAAGAAGTATTTTAAAACATTGGGAATAGTTATTTTATAGTCATTATATTGGTCTTAAATTTGACGGACAGTCATGAGCAGCTGTCCAACCGACCTGGCTCCTGCTCACAGCCTCGGCTCAGCCTGCAGCCCTCCGCTCACTTCTCCTTCAGCACAGATGTTTAGCATGCTGGACTCTGCTGCAGAGCAAATGATGGTCCACAAAGATTTTCAGGCAGCTTTTGAAATATGCGAGCAAGGTCTGGAGAGTCTCGCCAACATGGAGCAAGAGGACAACAGGTGGAAGTCTAAATGCACCTTGTATCACTTGAGTACTCCCTGCTGTCAAGATGTGTAATTTTACTGTGCGTATCTGTGTTTTTGTCTCTGCAGATGTGGCGAGTTTAAAGCTGGTTTCTGCATCTTAGGGATTCAAGCACTGGCTGAACTGAATCAATGGCATGGAGTACTTTTGTGGGTCCTTCAGCAGTATGAGCAGCCTGAGAAGATACCAGCAAAAATAATGCAGATGTGGTCAGTAGAGCTCAAGCCTTTGGTTGGTTCAAAAGAAAAAGCAGTAACCAAAATCAGCAAAGTAAAAAAGAAAAAGCATTAGGGCTGCAACTAGTGGTCTTTTGCATCATTAATAATTTGATTTTAATTATTTTATATAAGAAAGTAGCTTAATATTCTTTGTTTTTATTGCCTGAGAATGTTGTAGCTCTGGAATGCATATTAAATAAATTTTATGTCCTACTTTGGCAGCATACTTCTTTATTCCAAGGTGGAAGAGCCAGCAACGATGAAGGAGGCGGCCAGAGTTTGGTTACACTGTCCGTCCAACAGCAGAGTGACGGGCTTCGGGACGGTGGCAGAGTTGTACCTGCTGCATGTCCTCGTCCCTCTTGGACACAAAGAAGAGGCTATAGAGCTGATTGTTGGGGAGGTTGGGAGCAGTGCGTTCACAGAGGAGCAGAGGCAGACGGCGCTGGAGGTTGTGGAAGAAAAAGAGCAAGAGAATCAAGAACAACCTGTAAATCCCAGAAACAGTCTCAACTCTGAGACTGAGACACAAACTGTGTCAACTCAAGGTCTCATTTTTCATTTCAGCCCTTATAAAATGCATCATGCTCATAAATGCAGGAATAATGACTGCAGGCAGTTTTCCTGATTGTGTTTGTGTTCTGCAGGAAGTGTAATCCATAAACTTGAAGCAATGCTCAGGTTTTTCTACAGAAAACTGCTGGTGACTGGCTCTTTCTCTCTGCGGAGAATCTTTCTGGCTGCCATCCTTCTCTACATGCTTTTTCTTCGATTGGATCCAGGTTAGATCAGATTTTGCAGCTCAGTTTCATCATAAGGCTTGTTGAAGTATAAATTGTTTGATCGAAAGTAAATCTTCCTGTTTTTTTTCCCTGCAGCTCTCCCGTCTTCATTCATGTGGATTTCCAAACTTCTTCAGCTATTCAAACAGATGTGGAGTGCCATGTTTGCACCGTACTATCAGGCTCTTTCTTAGGGCAAAGAACTGTGAAAGTAAAAAACAGTACAAATGTAATTATAAAGAATTTTTTAAAATTATTTTGGCTTGTGAAAATAACTCAGGCTGTGAAGATTCCTGTATATAAATGGAAAATGATTAAATAGAAACTTTCTAAATCAAGTTCTTTTGACTTTGTATCTTTGTGAATGGTATACATAGAAATGTGGAGATCAATTTATGTGTATATTGACTGAACTTCTGTATATGTATGTTTAATTCAGTCACAAAAAGCAAGACAAAAAATGCAAAAATCAGCAAAAATATCAATTCTATCAATTGTAATGGAGATTAAATGTCTTATAAAAGTGTAATGGAACCACTGTAGTGATGGTTTATTCATCACACATACGTTAAGTAATTATAACAGTATGTTTACATTCAAGATGATATGCTTGAACTTATATTTAACAATTAAATATTCTTGAGATGCAACTAGTGGAGAAATAAAAAGCACTTAAAGTTCTGAAGGTACTTAAGAAAAAGTACCACACTGAGAAATACTTGAATTAAGAACCTTATGTAAACATATGTAGGTAATCAGCCTTTTGAGACTGACAATTACACCTTGAGATGGACAGCCAGTCCACACCTTTACTTGTTTATGAGCTTTTTTTTGTAAACAGTGTCACAGCTCGTGTCAATCAGATTATTTTGTATTTTTAATATCTTGATACTGGAAGTATCAAAACTAAAAAATATATTCTGCTGTAAGATGATCACTTCCAAAATGATGATTTTTGATTTATTTTACTGCTGCTTTAATGTAGATGTTGTGTGAAAAAAAATATATTGTAAAAAATAACTAGTAACTTAAGCTGCCATATAATGTCGTTGAGCAAAAAGTATATTATTTTCCACTGAGACTTAATAGAGTACAAGCGTGAGGTTTCTTAAACTAAAAATACTCAAATTTGTACTTAATAACAGCATCACAGTATATGTACTTTTCTGCGCATGGCGACGTTTAAGTTTCAATTTCAGCAAAGCGAAGCGACTCGGCGAACTGTGCGTCAGAGAAACGAAAGTGAACCTTAAACTGTGGATGTGAGGAGATGTTTACTGTGAAAGGAGACTTAAACTCGATCAAACTCATCCAGCAAAGCAGCGAAAAAATTTGACCGTGCACAGCTGCTTTCAGTCCCGGAACCGGGTGTTTTGTCCCCAGACGTGCAGGTTGTTAAGTGACTCTACGTGTGGCGAAGTTTGTACCGATGTCTTCAGGACTGTGCTGGATTTTATCCAAATTGAGCGCGAGGGACTCGGACTTCGGTAAGCAGACCACACTGAGCCTGATTGTTGATGATTGCGTTTAAAATTATCAATACTGGAATAATTAAAGTAACTGGAGGATTACTTTACCTGAGGAGCCTTTTTCCCCTTTATGCTTTCTTTGCTTCTATTTCACTACATGTCAGAGGCAAATATTGTACTTTTTTAAAACTGTACTAGATCAGTTTTAAAGATTTTCCTTTTTACTTTGTCAGATTAATAATTTAAACAAAATATAACCAACTAGAAGGATCCTTGCATATTGTAATACAATAACAAATCAATATGAAATTAATCTCTATTTGCTTTTGTACTGACTAAATTATATCGGTGTTTGCAATAGATTTGCTCCTGTATGTTAGGTAAATAAGCTAAGAAAATATTGGAAGCACAATTTTAAACTGAAATCTCTGGAAAAAAAGCAGCACCAAGAAACGAAAATAAGAGCTGATGTATTTTTTGCAGGGCTTCTGGTTTGTATTGCACAACATCATATAGGTTTAACTACAGCCTTTACTGGATGTTATTTAGAGGAAGGAAAAGTTCAAACAAATATTCAGCTTTACACGTGAAATTTTGAGGATGTGAAGTAAGTAAAATAACTTACTTAACTCTCTGAATCCCTAATTCTTACACAGTAAAATTAGTGGACCCCACACACAGATCCGGTTGGTTCTCAGCTGTCACAACATCATGGCTAAAGTACAAGCTCCACAGGTTTGACCACAACCTGCAACAATACAGCTGTCGTTCACAACGGGCTGTTTTCTCAGTGAGTTTCCTCCAATCACTGAATTTTACATAATTATTTTTCTCTTCACAACCAATAAATCCCTCACATGTTCAGCAATGACATAGAAAACAAAATACTGACCTTGGATCTGTGTAAAATAAACCTGCTGTGCTTTCAGCCTTAAATCAATAAACCACAGCCGTCTTTCTTGCTCTGTCAACTATAAAATGATTGCTTTGTTTTTGTTTAATAAAATATACAAATGAGGTGGATGTTCTGCACAGCTGTGATGTTTCTCCCCCCCAGCAGTTAGCATCAGGACATAAATTTTCATTTCTTTTCACACATACAAATCCCCACTGGCATCCTGGACCCCTCAGCGGGCACCTGATGGTAGATCCAGCCATGTATAACACATATAGGGTTTACTTTAATGTTTCTGACCGTCTGTCACAGGAATGAGAGGCCTTCCCAACTACTGTCTGTCCTGCTGTGTGAACACTTTGCTGCAGACCTTCTCTGCTACCTGGGAACTAGCAGAGCTACTAGACAGGTAAGTGCATGAAGTTGTATCTTTATTATGATCTCAGATTATTGGTAAAAGAGGCAATTGTTGCACTCATGACCTACGGTAAAAGAAGTCAAATATAATGTTTTTGATGTGTAAATACCTCAGAAACCATAAGCTTAGATACCTCATTAATATGTAGCAAGAAAGTTCAATGAGATTTTAAAGGTATCAGCCTGGAACATGGCTTCCTTTCTCGGATATCAAAAACATCAATGGTCATTCATGAATTGAACAAGGTGGGAAACATCTGGCGTGAGGATGGACGGCCGTAACGTCCCTCTGCAGCTAAAGAAAGTTCTCGCCGCCATGAGGAGCGACCTCTCTCAGCCTGCTCCCCATCAGGACTTCCTCCACTGTCTGGACAGACACCGCTTTCAACGTGAGGAGATACAAATGTACAGAATAAAAGTCTCACATCGATGTGGTTTGTCTCTTCTGACAACAAGAGTGTTGTGTTGCAGTTCACAGGCAGCATGATGCCGATGAGGTTTTCCTCTCCATCCTGGACTTAATGCAACAGCAGATGGATGACAAATCTCTGGTTGGTCTCAAATCCTTGATATTCTTTGCTTTTCACCTGCGTTTCCTTCATGTATATTTGATAGCACTTGTTTTCTCTTCCAGGCTCTTGAAATCAAGAATCTTTACAAGATCTCAGTGGAGACGTACCTGCAGTGTTTGGACTGTAACTCCGTCCAGACTCAGACCAGCTTCCTGCTCAGCCTGCCTCTTCACGTGAAGGAAGACGACAATACTCTGGTGCTGTTTCATGTCTCTTTGGAAATACACTCAGTAGCTCTGTTGCAGAAAGTTTAAAGAAAACATTGACGTTCCATCATCATCTGTAGTTTTCTGTGTTTCCCTGCAAGTCAAAGTAACTAGGAGGGATATGATGCTGCTGAAAAGCAACCAAAGTAATGCATTACCTTGAGTAAAACTATGGGTTTCTCTGGGTTTGAACATTGTTGGAAACGTTAGGCGTTATTTAAGTAAACAACTCAACAAAGCTTTTAACATATGGCTAGTTAGGTTTAGACATTTAATGTGGAAATGTTACATACTATGCCCTCAAAAAGGGAAGTTTAGTGCTGGCAGGTGAAGTTTTTGTACCCATCAACAGGGTCGGACTGGCTGTTCTTGAGCTTCCTGCTGTCCTAGGAGGTTATGTACTTATCCATTTCCTGGCCAGGAGTAGTTGCCAAAATGTTAACAAAACAATAAGCATATTTCCTAAAGTACTAAACTTTGTCCTTACATTTTTTGGGGATTTTTACCTTTTCAGGAAAGCTGCTTGAACTCCTACTTTGAGCCTCAGGAGCTGAGTGGCATAAACCGCTGCTTCTGTGCTCAATGTGACACAAAGACACCATCCAAACAGGTGAGACTCTGGTTAAATGCCTCCCAGACACTATGAAACAACATAGTCAACCATCTTTTTTCTTTTCTCAGGGTTACAAACTGCTCTCCCTGCCTCGTATCTTGTGCATGCACCTGAAAAGGTTTCGAAACAGCAGCCATGGCACACGAAAACTTCAGTGCACGGTCACCTTTCCAGAAACCCTCAACGTCTCTGAGATTCTTAAAGGAGCCTTCTCAACAGACTTTGCCAAGGTACTTGAATTTCCTGTAAATTATCCAAAACATTGACTTTTTTGTCGTTCACAACTTTATTTGTTCTTCCAGACTGACTGCAGGTACACTCTGCACGCAGTGGTCGTGCACTCTGGCCTTGCAATGTGTGGACACTACACTGCTTACGTTCGTCATAGGGAGAACCAGTGCTGGTACTACGCAAACGACAGCCATGTGAGACAGGTACTTCCAAATAAGCCTCACTTGAATGTAGTTTATGTCTAGCTAGAAGTTTAATAGACTCTTTGTAAAAAAAAATTGAACACTTAATAATCAATTACAATGCATCACTAGATGTAAAAATCCCTAGGTAGATATATCTTTAGTATCGGTTAAGGAAAAGGGGAATAATGCGCTAATGCTCTCTGTGTTTAAGACAAATGTTTGCATCACTTTAATTCATTTTTATTTAACTTTTTCTAAAAATTTGGTTTCTGATTTTCCTTCTAACACACAGGCCTCCTGGGAAGAAGTGAAGACAGCATACGGAGGATATCGCAAGTAAACTACTCAGCATTTAAATATTCACGTCTGTTAGCACAGGCCCTTTTGATTAGAGGAAGTTACTGGGTCTTCTTAAAAGAATAGGTCAACATTTTAAGACCATACTTTGAAGCCAGTTACATGTGTGTTCAGACTCATTAAAAAAAGTCTCTCATCTTCAAAAAACAAAAGAGCAAAACCTCGATCAAACCTTCAAAAAAGAGCAACAGAACAAAATGTGACTCCACTTTTAGCCTGCTTACATTGGCCTCTGGTTGCTTTTGGAGTTAAAATTAAAATTCTTATTGATAACAATTAAAGCCTTAAACACTTGACTCCCGCTGACAATGTGCAGCTTTTATCCTCCCCCATACGGAAACAGCTTGAGATCTTGAGACAAAGCCACATTGTCTGTTCCTCTGTAAAGATTTAAGACTAAAAGTGTTTTTGCTGCGAGGGCTTTTAAAGTTTTGAACTTTGAAACGGGGGAAATCCAGCTCTTCAGTCATGTTGTCTTGTCTTTCAACACCTGGTTGTTACTGTGTATTTTCAGTTTGTTTTCCTGCTTTTTGTACTGAAATGTTCTTCATGTGCTCTTTTACTCCAACTCTGAGAAGCATAACTTTGTTTTGTACATTATCACCTAAAAATCTTCAATGCTTTTATTTCCACAGAGATACAGCGTACATGTTAATGTACCGAAGAAGTTCGACTGAGGATGGACAGCAACCTGAATTTTCGGGTTGAGTGGATGGATGCTGATGAATTAGTCACAGTGCAATAAAGGGTGAACATGGGAACATAATCACAGGAGTATAAACTTGCAATAGCATTAATAATTTTATTCAATATATGATTTGATAGTATGAAGTAATGGGTTTTATATTTGTTGAATTTTAGACCAAGTAGAGCTCTTGCAGTTGTACACCAGCGCAGTAGTTTCTCTGTAGCACCAGTAGATGTCAGTAAAGACTCAAAACGGCCAAGGGTTTCCACTCGGAGACCACACACACTGCAAAAACACTCAGTGATACTGTGGGGTTGGTTTGAAGGGAATGCTTAGCTTAGATATTTACTGTTTGGGGGAGGAATACCTGCCACAGGACTCATTGTTCATTTTCCTGACTCTGCTGATGATAATGTGAGTCACCCTTCAGGCCTTTTAAACATGACAATACAAAACTGATTTGAAATGACACACCTTGATGTTTCCTCACTCTTGTTGATACATCAACACCAGCACATCTGGGCTCAGAATGTACTTAAGGTACTGAAAAGTGCCTGCTCTGCATGTATTTGCTTTTTTTTTTTTTTTTTTTTGGGTTGGGGATATTACAATAAAAAGGGGTTAAATGTTGCAGTTGCAGCCAAAGCACTTAAAAGTTTGGTATAGGCTGTCAGCAGAGCCTCTAAAGTTCCCACTCGCCTCGCCAGGAGTCGGGGGACCGTGTGAAATGGTGCCCATGTGCTGCAGAGCTCTGACAGAATGGAACATGTCTGCACAGTGCCACAGGCAGCGGGCCTCATGCTTAGTCATCTCGCTGCCATGTAGCACAAGCGCAGCTTTCCGAATAGAGGTATCTACCTCCCACATTCAAATCAAAGATCAGAGTTAGATGTGTCTTATGTGTTTAGATTTGAGTCACTGTTAGAAAATCTGCATTTTCACTTATGGTTTTTGTTGATTTCAGGTGGCTCAGTGGTAGAACTGTGGTGGAAGTGCTAAGACATTCAATAAAAGCTGCTAATATCAATTTTTCCCCTTTTTTTTTTTTGTTGAAATTGCCCAGCGACTGTGTGCTGCAGAAAGTGTTGCTTTTAGAAACACAATCTGCAGTTTCCTCTAACTTTACAGATTTTTATTGGTTTCTTCAGCTATTTTTTAAAAGTTTTTTGAGTCACAATTTTATTGTTTTGCTTCACTTTAACTACTTTGTATCCACTGTAAAGCAACATGCCCAGCACAAAACAGCAAAGAAAGTTATTAACTATACTTTAGCTAGTAAACAATATTGAGCACTTAGCAGCTAATCAGGAGCTGGTGGAGACCAAAACAAGAGCTAAAAGAAAGTAAATGTCAGGTTTATATTCATTAGGCTGCAAGAAACTTTAAAATTATGCTGCTGGATGTGTAAATACACATTTTTTTGCTGACAAGTTTACCAAAAAGAGATGAAAGTTGAAAATAAGTCATTGTTGTATTCGCAATTATTTCTGCTGCCCCCATGTGGTCAGTTAATCATCTATCAAAAAGTATTCAGTAGTTATTAAATACTTAATTATGGTTTTCCAGTTCTTCAGTATTTTCATTTTAAACTACTTTTGGCTTCCCCTACACTATATTTCAGAGAATATGTCACTCTTTTTTAAGAACTAATTTAACAATATATTGCACTTGAGCTGTTTAACCTATTAAATGCAATATATATATAAATATAATTTGTTGATTATTGATTGATTTACTTTCATTCATATCAATCTGCATACTGTTAACTTAAGTTTGAGTAGAAAGTCCAGTATGTATCTCTAATTGGAGGCAAGTAAAAGTACATAGTAGCAGAAAATGGAAAATAAACACTTAAATTACACCTACTTCAGTGTTTCCCTTAAATACAGTTCATGAACCTATTTATTTTAAATAACTCTATGATACTTATGTTTGTGTAAAAGGGACATATGGTATGTGCCTCTCTCCTAACCAGACTGATTGTCCTGATTGTGAACAAAAGAAATCTTAGACGAAACATCAGAACCTGATTTGAAATATGATAACCCCTCCCCTAATATACAAAGAACTGATTCTTCTCTTTGCAGGGTATTAATTAATAATGCATGTTATATCACCATGTGTGAGGTAGACGTTAGGTGAGCACCTGTACAGCACTGACGCTGCCTACATTACACACTCACAATGCAAAAATATAGGACAGGAAGCACACCCCCCCTGAGGTCACATGAATGAAGTCTGACTGAATGTCTGGATGTTTTTTTCAAGCACATGTTGCACATGCAAATGTCTTTGTCTCTGATGTTTGAGGTGGAGCTCTGGTTGCATGTGGTTACTAGGACACTTTATGGCAGATCTTAACCTCTGCAATCTAGTTTTAGCTCTTTATTATGGTCAGGTGTTCAGTCAGCCAAAGACACCTTATGTTGTCTATTTAACTGCTTACGAAATGATAGGCTTTGGCCTATCATTTCATAAGCAGTGATAGTGATTGATACAATAAATCAGTAAAACCGCAACTGAAAACAGATATATGACATGCGCATTGTCACAGTAGGCACGTAGGCAATAGCAGCAGGGAGGATATTCCTCGAGCTTTGCAGTGTGGCAACACTTAAACTGTGTTTTTTGGGGGAATATATCAATGTTAATTAATTCTTTTCAGTCATTGTTGATGTGTGTTTACCAGTTACTAGGTGAGCACACCACTGTGATGCATCGTGGAGAAATGGAATTTGGCTATTTGAGAAGCACTCTTAAATTTTTCCTTTTTTGTGTGGAAGATTTCACAGGCTAAGATAAATGCCTGTGTCTGACTTAACTTATTTTTGAAAGTGACAGCCAGCTACCGACTATTCCATCACTTTGTCTATTTGTTGATAACCAATTATGTCATGTCAAATAATAGCCTCTCATGCTTTTCTGCCATACAAAGGCAAAGCAGTGAAGGCAGACTGTGTAACAGATACAAATGTTGTAATGCTTTTACAATTTTATTCCCTTATGTGAGCCTTTTGGTTGGTAAACCACATTGTTTCACACTAAAATATCCACTGTTTGATGGATTGCCATTGAGTTTTGTACAAACATTCATGGTCCCCTGAGGATCAATCTTAATGACTTTTGTTATTCAGTTACTTTTATCTGTAGTGCCACCATGGTAACAGTTTTGGCTAAAGTGAAACGCCTCATCAAGTTTTAAATGGATTCCCATCAAATTTGGTCCAGGCCAAACATTCATGTGCCATTTGGAATGAATTGCAATAACTTTTGCAATACTTAAATGTTTATCGAGTGCCACTATTAAGGCAATCATTTTGTCAGAGATGATTATATATTATCAGACACCTGAAAAACTGTTACCATGAGCCTCAGCTATAACCTTATCAAATATTCATAACCAAGATGGTGACCATGGTAAAGAATACAGCATGTTAGCATTGTTATTAGCAGCCAGCTCAAAGCACCATCATGTCAAAACACAGCCTTACAGAGTTGGTAGCACAGCTGTAACATCAATTTTATTATGTAGGTTTGAATATATTAATGATTTATTGTCAATCAAACAACAGAACTCCATTGAACAGAACATAAAAGGGGAAAATACCTTGCAGAAAAGTACATTTTTTCAAGCAATCTTTCCATTAAAATAGGGAAAATAGCCAGGATTGTGTTTGTCCCAAACCATGAATACTTAAATACATTTAAACAGAATTTGAAGGTTACTCAAACTCAACAAGTCTCAAGTGCAAATCCTATTAGACTCAGTCGCTCAGATGGTAGTTACTGATTCTCTGCTAATCTAGTTAGCTTTAGCAGGGTTTCTTTTGGTTCTCATATCTATCATGCATGAATAAAAATATTACCACATTTCTGTCAAATGACATTCTGGTTTTAGCTATCAATTTAGCTAGCTAGGTTTTAGCTAGCATTTCCTCGTAATGTGTAACCCAGTCAGTGTAGCTTAGCTTTTAGCTATGTTTTGTTAATTAGAAGATAATGTTAGGCCTACTATACACTGACTTTGTGAGGAGTTTTTGAGCTGCCTGTGTCATTCAGAACTTACAGGTTTCATTTTCTGTTTTCTCATTTTTACAGCCTCAAAAAGGAACTAATTTGTACACTGTCTCTACTCAGTTCCCCTTTTTTTGCTCAGGGCAGACATTTTGGCTGATAGCGTGCCTTTTAAACTGGCTTATTGCAGGAATGCAGCAGTATGGGATGACTTTGTAAAATAAAGACAACCCTTTCATAGTCTCTATCCTGACTGCCCCTCACCTGCTCTAATCCTACACAACCTATTTAAAAGCAAGTCTCAGAATGCTTCAGGGGTGATAACCCAGCTCAAACAGCTATCCTTTGGTTACATAATGAGGTTTCAAATAGGAAATGGTTTTCTGTTTTGCTCTGTGCATGTTCAGCGTGTGGGACTGGTGACCATGGTGAAGTCTGCTTTTGTAAATAGCAAACAAGAACTGGAGGCAAATGTCTGCTGCATGACTTAGATTTTTCCTCACATATTAAAAAATTGGTAAATCAGATAAAGGAGCATAGAACTGAAAAATTATCTGCATATTTCTTAATTAAAATAAAATCTTTATAATTCAGATGACCTAAATTCAGAAGTGGAACAAACCAAAGACATCATACGAGGTTTGTCTATGATCAGATTTTTATTTTTGACCTCTGACACTTAGCTCTAAATTTAAATGGCCACTCTTGGATGATATGCAAGCCGTAATGGCAGCATTCTGGCAAATGCTTCTTAGTTTTAGGTGTTAACAAAAACATCGGTCTGTAAATATACTGTGGAGATTTTATCGGAATTCATAGTATGAGCAGTCGTGTCAATGAAGAAGCCTTATCTTTCCCCAGTGAGTCCATAAAATTTCCTCTCTGGTGAGAGAAGGGGAGTCTGGTCAACACAAAGTTTGCCTCACGTGTCCAAGTTGTCCTCCCAAAGATTCTTGGCAGTCTGAACATAATAACTAGAACATCTGCTGAATTTTCTAGGAAAGGGGATGTCAAATAGTCAATGTGCTATAAGTGAACAGACGAGAAAAAGTGTGGTTAAAACTTGGTCTGATTTGGTTTTGGACCAGAAATGAGTTTGGCATCGATTCACTTTCATTTTGGTTGATCTAAAGTGGCAAATGGTTCTGCTATCTCATTCATTTATTACAAAGTGGACTTTGAACTTGGAGGAGTTGACAGTATGTTACAGATTGGTTGGTTCTCACAGGGGATGAACGAAGGCCCCGTGGTAATTGTGGTTATGACACGCAGGGTTATATGACCTGATGCCCCACCCTTCTCTTCATAGCTCTTTCGTTACCCTTCAGTTAGCACCTTATCTCAGTTCCTCATCATCAGACTCAGAGAAGATCAGCCGTCATCGCAAGAGCCGGGCTTCTCAGGTTACAGGTGAAATGGCTTTACCGACGGGCCTGAGTAACCGTCAGTCTCTCAGTCTGTGAGCGTCCTGCCTCAAAGCGAGCTCCTGCTCTGACATGTATCCCACCATGTTTTTGCATCTCCACAATGGTGGCCCCCTCCGCTTCTCCTACAAGTGTATATGTCTTCTTAATTTATGATATAAATGTTTTCTTTTTTGTTTTGCACTGATATGCATCAACTCCAGTAACAAAAATTGAATGTAACCCACATAAAGATTAGAATTAAGTCCTGTGATTTGTTGGGGGAAAAAAAGCTCAATAACATGATCAGATAGTATCCTAATAAATCCTCATCTTCACATGGCATCCTTTAAATTAAAATCCTCCTTCGGCTGTCTCTCACTATACAGGAATGAAAGGAATTACACCTTGAGGGTAACCGCTGCCTCACTGTTCCAGCTCTGAGCAAGCGATAAACTCACAACAACCTGTTAATTGCTGCAGACACACATTTCAGCTGTGCTTGTGTATGCATGCCAGTCAGTTGCTTCATCAGAGCTCCAGTTAATGATTTGTACGGTAGAAGAAAAAACTGACAGAGAGAGAAGTTATAGCGAAACTGGCCTACATGCAAACAATGTTGTTTTTTTCACTTCTCCTTGGTGCACCTTATCTTTTTTTTAAAGAGATCTGACCCGGGTTCTGCTGTTCATTTGCTCTGTAATATGGGCTGGGCACCTTGAGAAGTGAGCTATCCATTGTCAAACCTCTTTGACCTGCTCTCTCCTTCAGCTTCTCCTATTTCCGCACAAAGACTCTCTAATGCCAGGTAGCTGGCTCTGGCATTCCTGTTGCATTCCACCATGGGGAAGTTGCTGGGATCTGGATGAAAAATGCCTGAAACAAAGGCCTACTCTCATTGACAGGGTTTAGGGTTCTGTGGGAAAGTCCAGGCTGGACAGAGGTTGGATGGCAGAGGAATGTGAAGCAGGGCATTGCACACACAGTCAGCACAGACGCAAAGATACATTGACAAGGTAGAGGTCTTCTTACAGAGGAGAATCAGCCCTCATGAAAGAGGATGATAGCACTCTTGATAGCTGCAGTATATCCCTCATTTATCATGTTTACAAGCTGTTAAGTCATCCATTCCCCCTAACATGATGGGTGAGATTTTGACTAGATGTTTGCACGAAAGTTCTGTCATTATCCCCTAAAACCTGAAACATTTAAAGGCATCTTTTCTGGCATTATTTGCTTTTACTTCAGTAAAATAAAAAATGGTATGCAGTAAAGTTCCTAATCATCTATGCAAAAGTTTGGGGAAATGTGCTTTTTCACTTTTTGCTAAAATCTCTTTCATGTGGTCTTGTAAAAAAGAAACTACAGCGGACAGCCCGTTAGCCTCTGTCTTTAGTTTACAGTAAATGCTCAACATTTTTGGGAAATGCATTTATTTGTTTTCTAGCGAAGAGTTAGATAAGAAGCTTGATATCACTTTCATATCTGTCGGTGGAACAGGCTTAGTTTACCACACAGACTGGATATAAGATAGCCTAGTTCAGTCAAATGGTAACTATATCTATCTGCAAACACGTCCAAAGTTCATGAATTAACACGTCATATCTGGTTTGTTTAATTTGTGCAAAAAAAACAACACTGCAATAAGGTGCTGGACTGATGCTTGGCTAGTATTCAGAGACAAGAAATAGTCTGGAAATAGTCACATAAGCCTCTGTAAAATAGCAAATTTTCAGTTTTACAGTTAATTACTATTAACTTAAGAGATGCTTGTTATTAAACTGTAGGTATCTCCACATTTTATGTCTTTCTCCTCAGATATTTGTGTATAATTACAGTGAACAGAGCTTCAGTGACATCTCCTATTCGTTTGTGGATTGCGATTTAAAAGAGTTTGGCACTTTGGCCGTCTCCATCTGCTTTTTGGAGCAGGAATTTACCATATTTGGATGGGAGGGTGGAGCCAGCTGCTGCTGTCACTTTAAGAGGCCACGCCCTTAATTATGCAGAACTTTAAAGCCTCAATATAATTACATAAGGGGACAAACATAAAAATTAATCTCCTGCACAGTTGTCGTTAAGGGTGAAATAAGCTATGGCCATCAAAACCGTGTTTTGTACCAGGATGTAAACATGTTTATTCTACTGTAAAAATTTGCATTTTAATAGAGCTGTCCACATCAAAGTTTTTTTCCTTTTAGATTGCTTTATTAGAAGGATTTAAGGAGCACTAAAGGAAACACGTATTCAGTATTTCACAAGAGGAAGCAAGCCAAAAAAAAGAGAAAGAAAATATAATTTTGTGAGACAGCAACATCTTTATCCTCTTCTCTTTAATCATCTGGGAACCTCTCAGATTTTTGTCTAGTTTGTAAAGGTATGATTTCCATTCCTCCACCGCCTCATGCTGAGGTTAAGTGCCTGACCTCACTTCACCCACCCTCCCCTGAGTTGTATCTGAACTTCGGCTTATGAAGATTTAGAGAGGAATTTACTGTCAAGGCTTTTTCACTCTCCCACAACAAATACCAACAGATACTCTTGATAGTGCATCTTCATCTAAGGGGGCAGAGAAAGGTGATGAAATAAGCGAATTTTAATGTGCTTTTAAATGACAGAACTTTGGCACGTAAGGTTTCTAACTTAGTGAGATTTAACGATCAAAGACTACTGGTAGACTAATAAGTTCTAACCATGGTGGCAGTGCAGCTCTAGGCCCATTCAAAATTATATATCTCAGCGATTTTTAAATTAATTTCCTCAAAATTTTGTTAATTCATTCATAATCGCAAGAAGACGGATCAGTCTTACCTTAGTGATTGTTGACTTTTTCTCTAGCGCCACCATGAGGTTATCATTTGTACTTTAAAAGTGAAAAGTTTTTATTCCTAGGTGCATTCGGTACAAACATGCAAATTAATCTCTGGAGGGATTTTAATTACTTTTTTAAGTGCTTTACAACTACTGCCACCATGAGTTCAAAATGTCGATTTCCCTTGTACTTTGATTTATGACTAAATAACTGCAAAATGATGAAGTTCCCATCAGCCTCAACTGTAAATTGTTTTATTGCACGCTAAACCAATAAGTAAGACTGTAAACATTTCCTCTCTAACATCATTTCACTCTGGCAACGTTAGCATTCAGATGCTAGCTGAAAACAGCTCCAAGTGCGGCGATACAGAGTTGTTAGCATGGCTTAGTATTTTAACCAAAAATGACACTGAGTTTGAAATAAAAATCTTCCTTCTCTCTCATCGTCATATAACCCACATGAAGCAAAACTGGTCTACAGTATACAATATTTCTGAATGTTTAAACAGCAACAACAATGCTAACCTCAGTGGTTTGAATTCTACTAAACACATGACCGCAGATCACAACAACGTGCAGATCAAACTGAGACTGAAATTCAACAAAAGATCTGCTGTCAAACAGGAAGACTTCCTCTGTGTTGTCAGTATGAATAGTATCAGTGATTTCCACATTTCACACATACCTAGCAGCATGAATTTACCTCCAAACAATGGCGATATCTACACATGAATGAACGTTGACAGTTATTGATAAACCTTTTTCCTCAAAGGCTTTGTTTGACTTCTTTTTCTCATAAAGATAAAATCGCAGCCAAGCACACCTAAACAGTTAAAGCTGCCATTTGTTTATACTCTGAGCTGTGGCCTGCTATCAGCTCAGGCTATATATCATCGCCAGAGTCTACGGCCTGCATGGTGTGTGGTTGTGGGGCGTTAGAGATGGAGTATGAGGGGAAATGAGAGGAGATCTGTTGCAGCCCACATGCCCCGTCAGATTGTCTGATGTGGCTTCGAGACTTCCTAGGAAATGCTAGGCCTTCTGGGATAGCACTTAAGTAGTCTCCAGTGTTTTGTGAGCATGTGCCTCAATTGTGAATGAGTGCATGGGACTGTATCGAACTGTAGCTTGTTGTCTTTTCCACATCTGTCTGTGTTACTGTTTAACTTTGATATGCGAGGACGCCGTTGGCTGGCTGCGGCTTTCCAAAGAATGAGGGAGTGTCAGTGCAAATGAAAGGGCACAGCAGACTATATCACAGGTGATTTTTCTTACGGGTGGGGCACGTTGATAACATATAGAAGGGCCTGCCTCTAGTAATGTCTTTGTGTTTTAAAGCGGAAGTGAAGTTTGACTGTTTTCTCATGGGCTGTTATCAGTTTTATTCAAACAAGGTGCCCTGGCTCATGTGATAAACAGTGAGCTATTATCTTTGCTATCTCCAGTCTGTTGCACTCCTAACAGGCAGTGATGCAGGAGGGACTACTTTGTTGGATAATAAGTGAGTTTAGATGATGAAAAAGCTTAATTTTAGATGATATTCAATACCGTTTTTTTTTTTTTTTTCATGCTTTCCTGCTTTTCGTTAAGTGAATAAGGCTGCTGAGAGGCCCAGCCCCTCTCATCTGCAGCCTGTTATGGCGGAGCGGGAGAATGACATCATACTGGTCTCGGAGCGGCGGCTGGTAATTGGCCCGCTCTCCTTCTCTTGCAGCATGGGCCAAACAGAACACACAAGTGGAGCCAGGCAATGCAAGTCAGATGCACAGGGTTTTTCCAGAGTGGCTGGTGGGGCCTCAGTGCAGACTGAGAGCCAAGAGGCCTCGAAGAGGGGTGCACCGATCCAACTGTAAATGTCAGAAATGAATGAAGGGCCTCAACTCAAAATGAAATCTGATATAACGCGCCCCAGGCCAGCCTGTTTGATCTGCTGCACAATCCACTGCTGTAGTCGTCTGGATAACTGCGCCTATTCTCCATGATATGACACGGCAAAAGCATTTTCATGTGGAAGTTTTTGTGAGAGCGAACGTCAGCGAGCTCTCAGCCCACACAAAGTTCCATTACAGTGAGACTGAGCTGCTGCACCTCTGGGCTGCAGCGGAGCAACAGCCAGTGACTGTAATATTAAAATCAGTGCGCAATTTCTCTGTTCTGAAGTCGTTCACATGCATTGCAATGCGGATGCATTACTGATGATAGATGATGTAAAGCTCCATAAGGCATTATTTTGAAATTCCCAGCACATGTGAATAACGGCCAGAGGATGAAACATCTGGAAATCAGATTAAACCTCTGCAGGTTCAGATGTGTGTCTTGTAGACGAAAATCTCATCAGCAGGACAATAACACGCAAAACCATCTAATCCCATTAGTTTTTTAAGGAGCTATTTGATGTGGCAACATGAGTAAAACCTAATTAGCTGCAGTGGATGTGTGAAGGAGACCTGGTTCTACCCTGTGGCCAGTCTCACTCACAGCTAATGGCCTTGGCCAAGATGTGGGATACCTCTTTTTTTTTTAATAAAGCACAGCCTTTATCTTTTATAGAGGCTGCTCAGTCATACCACCATGTTTCCTGCGATGTGGTGGCTGCACAGAAAAACAGAGGTGCACTGATCTTCTGATTACATAGGCGGAGGATTACATAAACCTCACTGTTATCATCTAAAAGAACAGTTGTGAGAACATGTTTGGTGTCTAATGCCTGTGTGGGAAAACATGCGTTCCTGTTGTGTCAAAAGAGGGTGCAGTGCTCAGCGTGTTGGCACGTGCCCGTCCGCCTGTCTGTTGCCCATTGTTGTTTCCCCACATCAGTGACAGATAAATGGGTGTAAGTTGGGAACAGAAGGTCACAGGGAGCTTGTAGGTGGTGAGAACTTCAGAAATTTTGTCACAGTCAAGATGCAACTCAGCATCTGTAGGCAAAAATTACTGACTGGGCAAGATGTGCCAGATATTGCTCACTGAAATCATTTTTTTTAATCCTTTTACTCACGGTGCTCTTTCAAGTCTGAAGTCACACACTGAAAACACTCAGTAACCATGAAGAAATAAACAAACCCCAGTACATTTACTGTAAGTTTAATGGATTTGTGGCAATGTTTTTGCATCTTTTTGCCTGAAAACAACAACAACAACAAAAAAAAAAACAGATTGGTGATCAATGCGAAGAATGCAATCCAAGATAAAATCATCCTTACTTTTTTCTTAAAGGTCCAGTGTTTCGGATATAGGATGATCTATTTGTAGAATATTGAAGAAATGGAAAAAAATATTCATAGGTATGTTTCATCTGTGAATCACCACCTTAAAAAAAGAGTTATTGTATTTTTAGTACCTCAGAGTGAAACTACTTAGGAGTCATCTTCCACGGAGTCTGCCATGTTGCACCGCCATGCTTTTGGAATAGTTTAGATGGACAATGTATGGCTCTTTAGTTGCTTAATGCTCCACAATGACCACTAGTTGCAAACCTTTTCAGTCTGCTGTCTGGTGCAGAGCAGGTAGTGCATAGTGATTTTTTCTTTTTTTTTTTTGCTACATAATATTGTCTGCTGCTGCAGGACGTGAAACTAAAACACAAAGCTAAAAGATATGCTAAATAGGAACTGCAGAATTGTGCAAGAATTCATGTGCGTTTCTCACTTCGTACAGCTCCTTTTACAGTACACATTTGATAGGCTATAATGCTAAAGTTCATTTTTATTTGTGCAACTTTAACAAAGTATATTTCAGAGTAATATCGAATATGTACATTAGGCATGGTTGTAACAGGAGTTTAAATTTACAATAAAAAGACGTTAGTTAGGCGTATAATACTGCAGAGGACAATAGACCTCCACCCACACTTTCCTCCCACGACCCACAGGAAGAGACAAGAGAGGGATTTTAATATAAATACACTCAGAACTGATTTTTTTTCAACATATATTTGGCAATCAACAAGAAGTAACTGAAATATTTAAACAGGGACGCAGGATTTGAACCTGGAAAATCTTCATCTTTATAGTCCCTAAGTGGTTTGTAGATAAACATTTCAGTACTTGAGGGAAGCATTTTTTTGAAGCACTCATACAATAACTTGTTAGTGTGAAATCATTTGCTATGAGAATAATAAGTTACCCTCTTCACTTCCTATCAGGAGTCATTTGAGGCCAAAACTCTACTCAAAGAGCTGGTCAAAGCTGAATTTCAAAACTGAACTAAGAGAAAAAATTCTCCCATGTAGCCTGTCTCTGAATTTTGCTGCTGCTGATGCACATTTCTCAGCACATCCTCTCTCAGCTGGTGAGCTAGCTGTCGAGGCAGAAACTGCGCCGGAGGGAGGAAATGATTATAGCATAAGGGAATGTGTTATCACTTTTTTCCCTCTTGTGCATGCTCTCTCAACCAGTTGAATGTCATATATTTTTGTGTCTTATCTGTAAGTTGAGAAAGAAGCACATTTCACAACTTTGGGTGAAAATGACACGTGTCTTCTGCATTTTTTTAGATTCGAATGCTTCCGCGTGTCATGTCAAGCAATTAGTCCGGACTGGACATGTGCAGCTAAATATCAAATGTCATGTAGGCTGCGTTGTGTGGCTGCATAGTGGAAAAGTCACTATATCATGTTCCTGATCCATCAAATGCTCTGGAGGAAGCAGACCCAGCTGTTGTTGGCCACTGATACCTTTGTTGTGTGTCTCTGTTGAACTGCAGATAGTCTGCTGTTAGTTCACTTTGTATTCCGTCTGTCTGCCTTTAAAATTCCTGCGACATTTTTTCCCTCACAGCAATGAACTTAAACCTGAAAGATTGACATCTGATCAACCCAAAAATGTCATCTAACTAGCAGGTATAGATACTGTAACTACAGAGTAAAGAAAAGAGCTTGATGTTTAAAAAATTCTTTGCTCAGAAACCCAGAAGTTGTGAAACCTTCATGTTATGCTTTTCGAGGCATTTATCATTGACAGAAACTTGTATTTAGAAAACATTAAGATACTCACTCTGTGTTTGGACAGCCTGAATTGTGCAGGAAAAAACAAAGTATCTACAAACAAAATATGCCCTGTTTCTTTTTGAGTTTTCTGGTCTTCTGGAACTAATACTAGTCTTGTGAAACTTTTCATCAATATTTAAATGTAAATATTTGAGTCAGAGGTAGCATAAGAAAAGAAAATCATTTCACTAGAGTCAAATTCTGCTAACTGCTAGGTTATGCTAGGCTAGCTATGTTTCAGCAGAACTATTCAGTGACACTTTTTTTCATGTGATAAGTTTTAACAACAGCTTCATTTATGTGGCATAATTCTTTTACTACTGTTAGATTATCAAATTACATTTTAAATGGTAAGAAAAGGTGGTTTAAATTAGCTATGGTTAGCTTACCAGCTAGCCTTTTCTAGCTTGAATGCACTCACTGCAGATTGGTTTGCACTTGCTAGTATTGTTACGTTTTCCCCATAATTACACACTCCTATGCTATAATATCTTTAGTTAAGTAAAGTATGCAAGACTGGTTTTAACTCAGTTTTGATGTAACGTGTAGTTACTGTGGTTTGGTTTGGTTTTGTAGGGCACTATATGTGATGTTGCTAAGGGGCGTGATCTGTTGTGGGAATTAGGTCCACCATCACTGTATTGCTGAACTCAGGAAACCCTACAGAATGCAAACATATACAGTCCCAGACAAGAACACACATCAACTTGACAGCCGAAACAGCAAAGGTGGAGAGAGGAGCCGCACCTTAAAAGCCCTGGCAACATTTCATGTCTAGCAAACAGCCACATGTGTCAAACTTCTCCTCCCACGCTGCACATTTCACACATTCCTCAAGAATGTTTGCTTTTTTACCAGGTCAAGGGGATGAATCCAACGCTGCATTGTGCCTCGTTGGCTTTGTGCAGCTTTTACACGCTGAAGTCATTCTGTGAGACAATTTCATCTTGTGCAATTTGTTCTTTGCCCAGTCATCAGTTTTTTTTTTGCAGTCTGATTGAAAATCTTGCTTCTCCCAGTGAGTATTTATGTCTTCATGGGCTAACCATAAAGAGAGCCTCCCTGTGCTTTCATTTCCTCAGTGGGAATCCTGACCCAGGGCTTGAGCTCTCACTGTGGCTCTAACCATAACATATACCCCACTACTTCCTGTTATCAGTGATTACATAAGGTTCGGAAACAAAGACATCCTAGGTTGTCAGGGAAGTACCCCCTCCTCCCCCATCCCCGGATTTCCATGAGAATGGAAAAAGTGCAAGTTTTATAGTGCCACTGAAAGATATTACACTCCAGGATATATTGCAGTTGTGTACAGTGGCTCTGTGAGACTGGACTTCGGCAGTGTTGTGCTTTGAACCCAATATAGTGTCATCATGTTATAATGCTAACATTAACAATGCTAACATGCTGATCATTAGCAGGAACAATGTTTGTCATGCTCACTGGTTGAGTTTGTGAGTTTGCAAAGATTTGCAGATGAGGCTGATGGGAATGAGGGGACAAGTTCAAGCTTTGCTCTGGTGGTGGAGCTACACGAGAGGTAAAACATATCCTCTGAGGACTTTGGATGTGTCAGATTTAATGAAAATCCATCTTATAGTTATTGAGATGTTCTAATAGCAAAATATGTCAACCTGCTATTACGAGAAAGTAAGACATTTAATTGCCATTTCATTGAAAAAAGTTGATCAGATATTTCAGTTTGGACCAAAGTGATGCACAACATAACCATCCCTGCAGCTCAGGTGCAAACATGGCTTAAAAAGTTTACAGGTGGTTGATGATACCTCTCTTTGTTGGTGCTTTGACCAAAACATGTAGCAGCTGTGTCACCGGACAAGCTGTTACAGGTATCCGAAGATAGTCTACTGGGTAATTTGATGTCTTACTTTTGTGTGCTTACAGTATATCACTGCAATGGGATGGGTCTTCACTATGGACAGTTGAGGATGCAGAGTGAAATAGCCTGGACTTCAGCACAGCTCTCCAGGGACAAGGCCTCGGTCCTGGGAAGCAGTGGCCAAGGATCAATGGGACCACTGCAGTTTCAGGCCGCAGCAGCACTGTGAATCCCCTTCTTTCCCAGCGTGGGCCGGCCCACAACTGACTTCGGAGCAACTACTAGTCCTGTTCCTCCCAGGGTTTTGGTGGGAAGAATTGATGAGCATCTCTTCAATGACTCTAGGCAAAGAGGAAAAAGTTTTTCCTGGGTGGTGACTATTATTAACAAGCCTGATAGGTTACTAAACATGGCTATCCTTGTGGGAATGTTTAGCTGAATTAAATGTCATGTTTCCAGGACTGAGAAATGATTTTGTGTGCAGCATGTTGTATCATGATCAGTCTGATCCACCTCTCATAGCTCGGGGAGCTCTTAGCTCGGGAACAAAGCCCTGCTATCTGGTTCTGCAAGCTTTGTATTTGATTAAGACTAATCTCCAGGTTTTGATTTCAACTGGTTTTGTCTGGAGTGGAAGTACGTTTTGCACTCTTTCTCTGCCTTAACCAAAGCTCAGCCTGTTTTACTGGATTTTAAGTTCTCTGAGCTAAATGGGGCTGCACCCGAAGTAATGTGTTCAGGGAAAGAGACATGGAAAAAGTCTCAGTAATTTAGGATGATAAATTACAGTAGAAAATGACATTTATTACACAATTAGTTTTACTTTTTGGAAAAAATGCTTTTTACATTTACTGCTAGCCCAGAAATAGTCACACATTAAACCATATTTGGACCTTTTTACATAATGTTTTTTGTACGGTTTAAACAAAGGTGATATAACTTGTTAATCAGTGAACTTTAGAGATGTTATTAGGCAGATTGCATCTGGACAGAGCAGCCTTGCTCTTCACCTGTTTTCCAGTTGTTACGCTAAGTCAAGCTAACCAGCTGCTGCTAAATAACTGAATAAACTTATTTCCTAAAATGTTAAACGTCTGAATAGGCAACCAATAAACATGGAATTTGTAGGAAGAGGCCTGGAATGAACACACATTTAATCTTTATATCCGGCATAATATGGACGGCAATTATGTAGTTTTATTCTCGTATGTATTTCTGCACTTTAGTGAGAGATGAGATGGTTTCGGTTGTGTTGCACAGTATGTTAAATCCCTTGGCATTGTCAGAGACAGGAACGCCCTGATGGACACAGTTTCAAGCTAATGATCTGGGCGCCACCAGGCAGGTTGGCCCCTCTGCTCCACTGGACCTTCACTGGACCCCCCACCCAACACAGGATTAAAGCCAGAGTTGATATCAGGGGACAGGGGAGAATGATATTGTCATCCACCCTTGACGACGCCATTACCACACAAACTCATATCATGGTATTTCCTGCAGATAGGCCTGGTATGCCCCCTTTTTGTCTTGTGATTTATACTTGGGATCTCTGGAATGTCAAATTACACAATATGCAAGGGAAACATTTGATTTCGCCATCAGCCAAAGTGTTTGTTTGCATCGTCAACTGCGGTGGTAAGCTCAGCACGAGCAAAAGATGGACAAAAAATTGCTTTGTGGTCAGAGTGAAGTGGTTCTTTCAGGGATATATAAGCCTTGCTTCCTGTATTTCACACACTCTTCCTTTGTCTTCCATCCTTAATTGGATAAATGTAGTCTGTTTTGCAATGCCATAGTCGGCCAAGAATGCTAGAATGGTTTCAATTTTAGTGAGTTACCTCACAGAAACAATATTTCCCACTCCAACTTAGATCTATTAAGCTGACAATACTTGTCAGTGTGGATCGATGTGTTTGGTTGGACTACAGTTCATGACCTGTTTCCCTATCGGCAATATATGAGGACCATTGTTGTGGCGGGCTCCGGCTCTCATAGTGATAACAGGTTGATTTCCTCAATTCTCTTTGAATGCATGAGACATTTTGGGGGAAACGGGGGCCTTCTGAGTCTGCCTGCTGAATTTAATCAAGCAATGAGACCAATGAGGTGAATTAAGGCTGGAGCTGACTCAGCCTTACAGAGGCCTCTTTATGCCGCTGCTGAAGTCAATGGGGCCCAGGGTTAGCATGCATCACACACAGGAAAACACCAGGCAGCTCCCAGACAGTCCAGGCCCCAGCAGTCCACCCCTGAATCCCTCCCTTCTCACTGTTTATAAGGAGCATATCGCCTGGCTAGAACCACTTTCAAAGAGCTTTCGTTCACATTGCGAGGCCCCCCATTTCCTCTTCTCTCTCAGGAGGGAAATGTAAGTGTGCAGGAGTGGAAATGTTGCAGAGTTGAAGGGAAGCGAATGGACGAAGAAAGCAATGTTATTTGTGGAACAGTGAGGCCCATCGGCTTAAAATAAACTCACACAAAATGAGTTACTGGAAACTTCTCAGTCTTCTGCTGTTGATTAATGTCCCATTTTTCTATGGCTATAGACACTGTTTAAGAGACGGACATGAAGAGAAAGACTAACTTTTGTTTGATCCAAGGTCATTGAGTGGCCAGCTGCAAGGCCCTCTATCTACCCCTGGGATCAGTCTTTCTATTGGACATCCTGTCTCTGATGAATTGTCACTCTCCTCATTTAAGATCACGCAGAGGAAGCAGATCACTGCCAGGACACACCCACCCATCCTCACCGGCCAATCCGCTCACACCAGTTGTCTCGCATCCTTCGCACTCAGAAAACCGCAGCTGCCACAGGAGCTCCTCCGCCGGAATTTTTGTTTGTGTCCTTCCTTCCCTAATCTGTGACCACACACACTTGTTCACTTGTGACAGGCAGCCGCTGCCTCTTGGCCCCGACCCAGCTACCCCCCCCCCCCATCTTCTGCAGCACCCTGAGACATCTGTGTGTTGAGCAGGAAAGCTTGGGGAACTTCAGAGACGACTGCTGGAACAGAACAAGGGGGCCCCCACAGCAGACTTATATAACAGAAATCTAGCTGTATGCTCACATGAAGAACATAACTCTCTTTTGCAGACGCATGCCGAGCTCTCATACCATGAACACGGACATTACATGCATGCATGTTTTTTTTTTTTTTTTTTAGCAGTCCAGACAGATGCAAAAGTAATCTTATCCAGATATCTAAGTGATTCTTTGTAGATATTAGGTTTGTTCACTGAAAATGGAGAGGATGTGATCTCATCCATTTAAAATCTAACCTATGTCGCCTGCCTCTAATGACTTAATCCTGCCTTCCCCTTTGTGCCAAGTGTCTCTTACAACCCCCCACAAGAATGCTGGCTCTACATGAAGTAGATGTGAGAAATTCTCCTGACGTTGTAAAATTGGGACATTTTTCTCTTCCTCTAAGCAAAAGTGTGAAACTTTAGGATACGTTTTTATTCAAGAATTAGGACAGAATTAGACATCTTACCTTGAAATATAAAGCTAAAGCCTGCAGCAGGTTAGCTTATAGGTCTTTTTTACAGCATGATTCGGCTCAGTGAGTCGACTCTACTCAATCTTGTTCCTTCAGCACTCTCGGTTATAAGAGTAGCATAGCTCCTTTTTGTAAGCGAGCAGCAGAAAGTGGCAATAAAGACAAAAAGGACAGCAGTGACGCTGTTACTTTAGAAGTAAATGTGCATGGTATGTCACAGCTGGTCACTGAATAAAAGCATCAGCTTCTCAAGACCAAAGTTAAGCTTCGGCGTTGTTTCCCCATTCTTGGAAAAATGAAGGGGGCGTGGTGGCGCTATGACGATCAGATTAAATCCTGCCTATGCTCAGATAGTGCTATCTGCAGTGGAGCTGCACCATGTAGTGTGAATGCGCCTTTAGCTTTGCTTTGTGAAACGGCTGTAGACAGGGAGAAAAAGCTTAACCACAGTTGGTTAACACCATGGTATGTGTACGCATTTGATAGGCAAAATATATTGTGTTGATAAATGTGTTTTTAAGGTTAAATTACATCTACGCAGAAAATGGCTAGCCGTTCCATCCTTTACAGTCTTTCTTGGAAGCTAAGCTTGCTAAGCTAAGCTAGATTCTGTCTGCGGACAGACTCATCAAACTCTACAGCAGAAAGTGAATGTGTTATTTATGAAATGTCAAACTATCCTGTAAGAGGAATCCTTATAGGAGCAGTATAGAGCATTTAAGCAGTTTAAGTCTTGTTGCTGTCTTTTAGCGCCCTATAGAACCTCTTTTGTTTAAATTGTACCCTCTTCCTCATCCTTCCTCTGTCTGCTACTACTCCTCCTGAGTGCATGGTGGAGAAAAGGGCAATGTTCTCAGAGGCTCTGGTAGGAGTGAGGGATGCAAGCTGCCGGACGTCAGACTTGTATACAGACTTAATAGAGGAGGGGGGAGATTCAGCAGTGACTGAAGCCCAAACTGTAGAAAAGAAACCCTCTTGTGTTCACAACCCAGACGACGAAAGACCAGGCCCGGATGTTGCTATCTGTCCCCTCATTGTCTCCTCCAATGTTGGCATTTGAGTTTGAATAAGGGCTTGTAGTTTAGCCAAAACATTCCTAAGACACAGTGTGGAAAACACCCTCTTTTTCCTGTGCTGATTTGACGAGGCTCCATTTGTTTTTTAATCTTGCTGCGTAGTTGAGTGCAAATTAGCTGGTTGCACCACAGGGCCTCCAATCACATCTTCAGGACTGATGGTGGGAGTTATTCAAGAATTAAGGAAGTGGGATTTACACATCCAGAAAAACATAATTATGAGATGCTGGATAGGAAAAACCACATCAACAGTTGGGAGCAGCATTGCTCCAAACAATTATTTCTCAGATCCTGCACATAGTTTGCTGAACTTCTCCTGGAAAACACCTTCTTCCCCACTTTTCCTCCCAGCCACTTTGCAGTGAGTGGCAGTGACAGGACGACTTTGATGTGAGACACTCCCGATAGAGGCGCGCTCCATGCTGCTGATAGCCTGACCAGAATAGCATGTGAAAGAGGAAGAACATGCGACTACCCATGAACATTTACATCGCCTACTTTTCATGTTTGAGAACGGGTGTTTAGTCCACTTCCAGCGGGGTGTAATCAGTTGATGTGAAATATAGTACGCAACCATGTGACAGACAGAGGCCACTTTATCTACTCTGCTGGCTGAGCCCCACCAGCTATCACTCAGCGCTGGGAGGAGTGTTCACCACTGTTCACACCACAGCATTCCAGCCATAGCATCCTCTTCTCTACTGTCAGTAAACCCAAACAGCCAGCTTGACTCAGAGCACATGGGCAACCTGTAATCAAGCTTGGCCCTGAAACTGGCATGTAGAAGTAAATCCTGTGTTTATATCCGAGAGAGGCCTCCCTCATGGAGCGACTTACTTGATCTTGCACAGGAAATACATAAGATGATGTTAAGCTTCAAACCAATCTCTGGGATTAAAGATCTTGACTATCACCCTCCACCTCTTCTCTCTTTCTCTTGATCTGTGGCAGTCTGCCCATCTCCGGGCCCCTGTGCTCTGGTGGGTTCAGTGGACTGGTATGCAGCAGGAATCTTTGGATCAAGGTGATTTCACGCTCCTCCACGTTTTCCCAGGGCTTTGGGTGCTCTCTGTTACCTCTGTGGAGGCCGGAGTGTGTGATAGCGGCTGACATGTGTTATCATAGGACACATGCACTAACAGAAGCAACAGGGTAAGGCTGCTTTATCTGTCTAACACCTCTGTTTCCCTCAAGTGTCAGGCTTTGACTGTCTGGTATGGAAGGCTTCTTTGGCCTCTTGCTGGGTTGACCCCCTTTGGACAAAAACACTGACCCAGGGATTTCACAGCCTCTCCATGAAAAGACAAATGGATAACCCTTCAACATGAAATCTCAATTTCAAGATGAATCCTCTCAAACACAACCGCCCCTCCCCTTTGAAGTAGAACTAATCTTGCTAACCTTGACATTCCCTCAGAGACAGTTCCCAGTCTGACTTCACAGTCTGCTCTCATAATAGCTCCACAGTGCTCTCTTTTTTCTCTCAATGAAACCCCATATCTCATTCAGCTTTCTGGTGGTGAATGTGAAAGGGGAAGTTTGTAAAGTTGTCCAGTGAGAAGTGGTTCATTTCAGCTCCTGTCATTCAGCTAGACTGAAAGTTTCCTCTAACTAACACTTTGCTCACACATGATCGGAAGTAACAAATTTAGATGCATGAAAAGACTTTTTGTGTATGTTTTAAAGCCTTTGATAAGGAATCTAGCACTTTCAGCTGCACAGGGAAAACAAACAGGCCTGAAATGACCTTCAGACATTAAAAAGTGATAGGGAGTTGCCAAAATCATGACTTCCTCTGCTGCTATAATCCTACCTTTTTCAGACTAGATCCGGTCTTAGAACGACAAAATAACAAACACTTTTAGACATCCTGGAGACACCACAAGCACTCTCTGCAGATTTGCATGTCCATACTCATTCTTTCATCCCTTGGCATGTCATGCCAAAGGACTTCCTTTACGGAAAACTTTTTCTTGGAAAAGGATCAACCTGCCATCCACACACTGCACCATAATGATGTCTTCAACATCATGGTGTCCCATGAGTCTCAGCTCATGTGGCAGGACTACGCCCTGATTAAAAGAACCATTGGTTTCAGAGAGGTTGAGTACTGTATCAAAACAATCACAAATTTTTAGTAATAGTGAATTTGTGTTTATACTCACAGTAAAGAAAATAGACAAACAAGCACTATTTTGTGCCAAGCTACACATTATAGCAATACTCAGTCCACATCCATGTCCTGTAAGCTGTACTTTTAGCATAGCTGTCCCTCAAGCTAATGCTAATGTCATCATGCTAACATACTCACAATGTTGGTTAACAAACTGATATTTAGCTTTCATAATGTTAAATATCTTACGCTGGCCCGAAATTCTGGATAATTTTGCAGAATTTGGGTCTGGCTCACCCCACCCTGAATTTGCCCGGGCGTTCCTGATTTAAGGCTGGTCTGAGCTGATTATCTATTCAAATGATCCTGTTGTGTGTAATCTTACTGTTACAGAGTGGGCAAACCCACACTTTTGGTCATATTAAAATTTAGACTCTGTAATGGCACTGCAGTAGGGGTCACCAAGGTAGTTTCAATAAGCCCCACCCCAGCTAACTCCCAGCTTATTAGCCAGCTAATTTCACAGCCAAATTCTAACATTGTTGCTCCTCTAATTACTTTATTTATAACTACTGCATTTGTCTGTTTGTCTAATATCATCAGTTATTCACTTCCGGGAAGTTTAGTTTGTCTTATAAGTAACTTTTCCTACTTTAAGTGTTCAAAATGACAGTAAAATCGTCAGGAAAACCGGCTACTGTAGAACATAAGACATCCACATTCACAGCTGTAAAGAAACAGGAAATCCAATAGTAAGTGTGAAATATTTATTGACAGAGATATTTCCGTTACATTTTCAATTAGAGATATAATTCTATTAAAACTAATAGGCAGATAACTCTAATGCAGAAGGCAACAGGTAATTTAGCAGAAAATACGTGAGAGAATACTATTTATGTAATATTTTTGCATTGACGCTGTTAAACTTTGGTGATTTTTTGGTCTTTTTCTTCACTGCACTGTGAGACACAGTTAGTCTGTTAGCTTTTTGAGGGCGAGTATAAGAGGTGTCCCTGATTCATTACATGGTCCTCAGACATGTCAGGCCATCTGGTCATCATGTATGGTGATAAGTTCCTACATGGGAATTTTCCAGCATTCTGTCAGCAACAATTACGTAAATAAATAAAAAATAATTTGAAAATAAAACTTTTTTTATAAATAAAATTGTATAATTATATGCAGGCTATAAAAAACAATTAACAAGAAAGTGTTTCTGTAAGTTGTAAAAAAAAAATAAAAAATTAAAAGTTTAAAGAAATTAACTTTGAGTGGGCAATTTAATAGATAATTTTGCAAAGGCCTACAGGAAATAGGCTAGATACAGGCATGTATAGGTTACAGTATACTTGCATGCTTGGATTTTAACTTTAAAATTGTGATAATTAGTAGACCCATATGTTGAAAACAGTTTGTCATGTTAATGCTTCTTCTTCTTCGTCTTTTTGCGTTTCTTCTTCTTCTTCTTTTTGCTTCCTCTTATTATTATGATTAGTCATTTTGCACAGACAAGATATGCTCTTTGATTTCTAGAAGAAGCAACGGCAATAAACTTTTGAAGCCCACAAGTAATAACTATGTCCATTGCTATTATTATCCTATATTTCACAAAGAAGTGTACTAAAAGTACCATAAAAGTAGGTTTTAGTCCAAACCAGTCGTGAGGCATATTGGGGCCTACGTCATGGTCGGCGTGTCTCCTTATTGTTAAGAAAGTAGAGACTAAATTACAGGACCGGAATCCATGCGAACAACTCTTATTAAAAGGGCAGTAGATAGAGGAACAGGGTTTTCTGCCACGGCGACTTTTATTCTGAACGCCGGAACCGGATGTTATCTTCGTCGATGCGTCCGCTTTAACGCCGTTTCAGGGAGCGTAGAGGAAGAAGTGAGCGGAGTGCAGCACGACTGGAGCAAACCCAGCAGTCTCAGCCTCATGCTTCATCCTGGGCACCTCTCCTCCTCCTGTCCACTGTCGACTATATTGTGACAATATTTATTTTTTTATTTCTATTATTTAGACAAAAAAGGAGAGGAGGGGGAGAAGGGGGCCGAGTCATGGAGCTTTATTGCCTGGAGTCGGACACAGCCGTGAGAGCCCAGCCTGACCCAAACATCCTTTATGATGACAGAGTATTGCAAAGTTTATTAACAATTGAGGACAGGTTTTTACCTCAATGCTCATATTTCCAGCGGGTCCAGAAGGATATTCAGCCTTATATGAGACGAATGGTTGCAGGTTGGATGCACGAGGTTTGTAGGCATTTTGTGAATCGATGAGCTGTTTAAGCTAATGGGAGTTATTTGCATGTTTATACGTATGTTTAAGCTATTTTTGGATCATAAACTGGTTATTTAAGTATGGTGAAAGTTGTCATGGATGTTGACCTATTTGACAATTGAATGAGAATGACTCACCAAAGGCGTGGGAGAGTCGGAAATTCCACCACGAAGAAAATTCAGCTTCAAAGAAATAGCCTAGCTAGATATTTACATTGGTTAATAGCAACAAAGTTAAGTTTTTTCGCTAATTAGCTAGTTCAGGCGTCAGAGGGGAAGTTAATCTTAATTTACATCATCGAAAATCCGACATTTGCCCTTCGTACTAATTACTTTTAATTTTTTAAAGTGACTCAAGCTCGTGCCTTTGGCCGGGCAACGTGCAGGCAAAACCACTTTCATTTTTGAAGATTAAAAACACTTAATGCAAGCGAAATATTGCTTTTTCTAACTGTCGGGAATTGTCACAAAACAACTTTAGAACTATTTGCACACGTTTTAAAGCTTCTTTAGGCTACATTTTAATTTTTAGATATTTTTTAAAGAGGGCGAGCCCTAACAAGGAAGAGGAGTTAAATGGCGACGAGTTTTGCTCAACGACTTCCTATTGAACTAATTTGTATCTGGCTATCCCTGACTTTACAGCCTCTAAAAGAGTAAAGAATTATATAAAAAAAAGTTGTGATTTAACCTTTAACCCAAAGACAACGCATGCAAGGAAAAAAATCACAGCTAAGCCACCCACATATTTAACAACTCCTCCGCTTTAAAGCCCTTGTAAAGTTTAGGCCTACTCTCTTTTTCTATTGGTATTCTACATATATTTAAATATTTTTATACTTAATGTGTGTTTTTCTGTTACACTTCTGTCTCATTTTAGGTGTGTGAAGAGGAGAGTAGTAATGAAGACGTCTTCCCTTTAGCCATTAATTATTTGGACAGATTTTTAGCAGTGATGCCCACAAGAAAGAGTTATTTGCAGCTTCTGGGAGCTGTGTGCATTTTCCTGGCCTCCAAGTTAAAGGACTGCAGGCCGCTATCAGCAGAAAAACTTTGCATGTACACAGACAACTCCATCACACCACGAGAACTGCTGGTAAGAACTGGAATTTTGAAAGCCCCCTTTCATCCATGAGAGCATAGATATGCACTGTCATATTTTGGGATGATTTTATAATGCTAATAGCTATGTTGGTTTCACAGGAAGTATCCCATTTTCCTTTTAAGTGGCGCTGTGCACAATACAGCCACATCCTTTCTTTGGATCCATGTGGACTGAGGAGGCATGTGATGCCATCTAGTGCCAGTTATGCAGTATAGAGCTTGGACATTGTGCAGCACATGGAGTTGCTTTGTATGCAACTGGTAGAAGAGTTTGTCCAAAAAAAGCAGCCAAAATACACGTAATCTTTAATCTTACCTCCCCACATATATGTGAGTGCTAAACAAAAGGAGAATAATGTGTATGGCTTTTACAAAAATTCCTTTAATTCTGTCTTACAAACATGCGGCTTACTAACGCAAACTTTAAGACCAGTTGCAGTAAACAACCCAAAAACTTTAAGCTGTTGTTTTCTGAGAGAAAATTAACCACCATAGTAGTGTGGCAACCAGTAATAACTTATTGATATCAATAGCTATGCCAGAAAACTGTGAAAACAATGCCTATAAACCGCTATTTCCAAAGCTCATTTTGATGCTTGTTTTGTCCCACAAACAAAAAGTCAAAAAACTAAAGATATTAAACAACCTCCACTTGCGGTCAGTGTAAAAGCTTGGACGGGACCTTTTGTACTCAATCACATTGTCCTCCATTAGCAGCTTGGGTTGCAGAGCGGCGATGGACCTGTAGAAGTTCTGCGTTTCCATGATTATGGGTATCCAGTTTACTATCATAGAGCTAAGACGAGGAAAACTTGGGTGGAATCAGTTTGTTGATCGACGGAAAATTTGTAGCTACAGTCATTTTCAAGTAATTTTTACTCCTTTTTTGGACACTTGGCAAAAAAATTGTTCATTGACAAAATAATCAGTTGCAGCCTTGAATTTTAGCAGCTCATTCTCCAAAACAACACTTAGAAATGACCGAAACCATTCATTTTCTGTTGATCAACTAATCCATAAATGAGCTAACAGTTTAGGTTGCAGACGGTTGTACAGCGTGAGGTCAGACCTGCTTGTTATTTCAACCAAACAGCTCCACATGCCCTCTATACATCCTCTTGTGTTGCCTGCAGCTGTGGAGGGAAATGACATTCGTCCCATTTGATGCTCCTTATTGTCGCAAGGCTCCAGATTCCTGGATATCCTGACAGGATGCACAGAGAATGCAGCAAGAGCCAGTGGAAGATGCTGCAGCTCTTCCTTGTAATGAGCACTCTGCTGCTGCTACTGCTTCAGTTTGAAGAGAGAAATTGAAGAGGGCGGAGGGGAGGTTGTGTCGGGGCAGCTGTCCAGGATGTGAGCGCACTGACAGCGAACGTCTGCCCCGCTCATCTCAGAGTCAACAATCTCCACCCGGGATATTACGGGTTAAACACAAGAGCGTGTTGCAGGTTTTATACAGGAAACCAATGCACATGCAAATGATAACTGAACTCGTCAGACAGCGAATAAATGTTCGTCACTGGGGGAGGGGGGGCTGTCCCCGCTGCCGCTGGTTTTTTTTTTTTTTTTTTTTTTTTTAACCACATTTGCTTTCTAGGTGACACTTCTCTGAAGAGCAAGCGAGAAGTTGCATTTTCAAGAAGTCAGCATTTTTTCATCAGTGTTTTTTTCTTGTTTGTTGCTACATACATGTGTCAAACTTAAGTTAATTCAAGTATAAAACTTAACTCAGTGAAATAATGGGGCCGTCATCCTCACAGGTAACACAGGGATTCTGAAAATCATAATGTTATGATGCCTCAGACCTTTCAGAGTGGACTATAAGTGTCCTGCATATGTCTTACATTGTGGTTTTCGTTGCTCAGATGACTCAATAGGGGACCAAGATTAGAAATGTCAGGAAATGCTGCAAACTTTTACAGTAAAACTCTGATGCTTTACTGCAGAAGGACTTTAATTACGGATATTGAGTAGGTTGATGAGATACATGGTCGTAAACTTGAAGACCTAGATTTTTAACATGCCTGTGACAGTTCGTGAATGCACAAGCTAACATTTGCAAATACAATAAGAGATATGTAATTGTGTGGTACACTGTGTTTCTGAATCTCTTGAGTTAAACTGTGGATGTCTGAGTAAAAAACATCCTCAGTAAAAGAGCACAGCTAGACCGAGTCCTCCATGGAGAGTTGTCATTTTGTCTCTGAACTTTTCCAACAAACTTTTGTGCTTGAATTTTCATCAGGTTTGTCCGATTTTGTCTGGTCAGAGGAGCTTTTTACGCGTTTCCAAATGACAGCATATCAATGCACAAGAATCAGAACACACTAAAAGCCAAACAGGGAAACATTAAAACATCAGTGAATTGGTGACTTGTTAAGATTAAGTCAACAAACAGGAAATTAAATCATGAAAGGCGTGCACCTTTCTTGCTGGTACAAAGGCTGACTGTATGAAGAGTCTGCTCTGTGCTGTGGCCTGTGCACTGCAAACTCATTCTAGCTGTTTGAGGCTTGTGACAGGAAGGAAGGGGATAGCTGTCTCATTGGCAGGGCCTCAGCTTGTCACATGCTGGCGATATGAATACAAAGGATGCGAGGAATGAGAAAGGCATGCAGATAATAAGATACAGCGAGGAGAGATAAAGTGAAGAAATGTTACTCTTCTTACAGAGCCATTTCCTCTGGGAATAGGGACGGACTGATCTTTTTTCACGGTCAACAGAGGCATGGCAGCATGCCATTTAACCCTCTGACTAAGTAGATTTTGCCAAGAAACTAAAGTTGAACTAACTGACACCCTTTTTTTATCGTCTTTCAGGACTGGGAACTGGTGGTTTTGGGCAAGTTGAAGTGGAACATGGCCTCAGTCATCCCCAATGATTTTACAGAGCACATCATACGCAGGCTGCCCCTTCCCAAAGACAAGCTGGCGATGGTCCGCAAACACACAGAGACATTCATTGCCCTATGTGCTACAGGTAACACAGCTGCACATCATTTCATGTGCCTTCTCTTACTTGTTTGCTCACTCGCACGCTCACTTTGCTGCCTTGTTATTCCCACATCCACCAGAATATTCCCACACACACAAACATTCTCCCAACATGAGTCATCTGTGACCTCTTTCTTCTCTCTGCATACTCCACTGGCTGCCTTATCCACTTTCTAGTCTCTCCACGGCCTGTTGTATGGGCTTTTCTTCACAGCTGCTAGAGGCTGTTTAATGTGGTCACTTCCAAATGCCTCTGCTGAGTTACAGGGAAAACGCCTATCAGTGCTGTGTTTAGATAAGCCACGTACGCGGGCAATGATGGCGATTGTACTCCAGCATGCGCACACTGTGCCGTATGACTCAGGTGCAGCTGAACTCCTGCGCCGCTCGTCCTGTATTGTTTGTTGACAGGGAAGCTTCCAGGTTTAAAAAGTAAGGGCAGTGATCTTCCTTCCTCCTCCCATTCCCGGCCTCATGTCCAAAATAAACTGGAGGCTCTGGAGAAGCACAAACTCAGATGTCCCCTAAGGCCTCTCACTAGGTGAATTTTCATGGAATTCCTTTGACTATACAAGGAATCCCTCTAATATTTTTCATATCCTGGACAGAAACACTGCGGCAGGATCACCTAATGCACATAATATAGAGCACTCTGTCACAAGACAGCCTTTCATCTGCTGCCTCCTTTTCAGCTAATTCAGTGACTGAAGCAATTAGTGGTGGAATGTAATTAAGTACTTTTACTAAAGTACTGTACAAATTCAGTACTTTTACTCGACTTGAGTATTTCCATTTTATGCTACTTTGCAACTTTATTCTTACGTTACGTCTCAGAGACAAACATATTACTTTTAGCTTCAGTAATTTATCTGGCAGCTAAAGTTACTAGTTACTTTTCTGTCAAAGTTTTTCACCTTTTCTGTCACCAATCTTCAAATTTGGTAATTTTGGACGTAAATGTTTCTAATAAACCAAAGGATGAAGTGTGCTTTAAGGCGTTGATTAAACTAGCAAACAGTGTATTAAGAAGGTAAAATAAGCTCAACCTTAAACAACAACATAAACATTAATGCAGCGGTAATATGAATCTAAAAACCTCATATATCATATAAAAGTAAAATTCTGACAAGAAGCATTTTTCTGCATAATGAGCCCTTTTACTTTTGATACTCAAAATATATTTTGCTGATTATACTAACATACTTTCACTTAAATGAGGTTTTGAATGCTGGACTTTTATTTGTCATGGATTAATGCCACAGTGTGGTATTAGTACTTCTACTGAGGGAAAGGGTCTGCATACTTCTTCCACCAGTGGAAATAATACAAAGGAGGTCACTTTAGTGCAATGAAATTCCTTACAAAAGCCAGTGTGGTCAGACCTGGCCACTAAGCACTTGTTTACTAGAGCTAGTTATTGGAACCATAGGCTCCTTCAATGAGTTTCATGCCCCGTTTAGCACAGTTTTAGTGTCACACTTTTTTTTTTTATATATTTGGGTGTGTTTCAGTGGTCGCCTCTGCTATTCATAAGCAGCTGGTTATATGCAAGCACAAAGCAGCCGCAGTGGGAGAAAAAGAGGCCTGCTGTGGTTGTGCAGTAATGTAAATGTTTGGAGTTTTATATGGAGTTGAGATGTTATTCTTATGATGGAGGAGCTCCTCCTATGGACAGCTGGCCCCTGGAGGAGAAGATGGGCGTAGTGAGGCAGGCTGCTCTCCAGGGTTTAATCAGAGCTATCAGGCCACCACCACTGGTTTGCACTGGGCTAGGACTATGTGCTGGGTTGGACTTGTGTGACTGTTAACAATGGTGCATGCCAAGTCTTTGCCTTTTTAAGACCAGTGTTGGTTATGTCCATGTGCTGAGACCGGAAGAAGCCTCGTGTAATTATAATAGCGGAAAACCCTCCTGAGGCTGTATTCACAAAACATCCCAACACTAGAAGTTTCTCCTCACTGGCCAAGTAAGGAGAATCTCCAAGAAATAAGGAGCATGTCAGTGCTCGGGGTTAAACATTTTGGAATAAACAAAGTAAATTAATCTTTTAAAAGCACATTTTGGTGGTGTGCTAGATAGTAAGTTTTCCAACATATGCAAGCAATCCAGTAAGGGTGGGGTTATGCTTGAAAAGAATTGTTTGTAGGAAATCATTAAGTGTTAATATTTGCTTTGAACACACTCTAAGGTGGAGTGAAAAGCCGGAGAAAGAACTTCAAATCCGGGCTTCTTACTCACCTTTTCACAGCAGGCCAACTGCAAAGTGAAGTGCGTGTGAATGTCTGATCGTCAATTTCTAAGCGTCATAGAAATAGTTGGACTCTTGCGCATTAATGAATTTATTTATTCTACCTTAAGCGACACAGACCTTCCACCAATCAACTAACGAGAGCAAAGGGGCGTGAGCTGCAAGTATCGACGTCAAGTAGCTACATGAGTGATGGTGTGACAATCCATGTACTTCTAGAAAATAAGAAATTCCCAGTTTCTTTTTTTACCCGAATGAAAATAACTGTTAATGTGAGAGCTGAAAGGTTTCATTCACGGCCACGTTAGACCTGTACAATATCAGCTTGAGCTGGGTACTTGCGGAGGTGTACTCTCCATGGCCTCCTCCTCTTCCACCTCCTTCGTCAAGGGCTGTTGTCGCTTCAGCCTTTGGACTTGGATGTGTACCGGAGGGAGTTTTTCCTGCTGGAACTCGATGCGAGCGAGTAGGAGGATTCTTACTCTGCTTTTCTAATCAGAGCTGAAGTTTTTCATGGAGGAAACCACACAGGTTAGACCATGCAGCTACGTCTGTTGAAATTCAGACTGTGGGAAAGTCAGATTCAGCTGTGGGGCATGTATGTTAGGGATGATTCAGATGTTTGCTCCTCATTCATCTCTCATGCTTCCTCTGGGCTGATTTGAATGTTGCAGCTCTTCATGTTACAGCTACAAATGTGATTTTTATCTACCACTGTGGCCTGGAGCTGCTGCTTGACTAATTGCACATTAATACTCTTCCCTCGCCAGATGACCGCCTTGCCATGAACCCTCCTTCCATGATCGCCAGTGGCAGCATGGGAGCCGCTGTCTGCGGCCTGCAGCTGGACCACGCTGACCAGAGGCTGAGCAGAGACAACCTGACAGACCTGCTGGCAAAGATCACAAACACAGAGGTGGTGAGTACAACAGAGAGGATGATTCTGACCTGCCAGAAGTAATCACTCAATAGTTTTAGTGCTACACAACAATACACTGTTGATAATAATCATTGCAACATCTCACGACAGCGGCATAAAAGGCCTTTTAGTAAACAACAGTGATGACTTCAATAGTGGCAGATTGAAGCTATTTACTTTTCATGGAGAGAGAGAGAGGGAGCACAGGCTTTTGGCTCTTGGCTGTGGAGCCAGACTGCTGCTATAAAGAGCAGCGGCAGAGGGAATGTCTTCTTAAAACTCAGAGCCCACATTCTTGTGGTAGGACACATGCAATTTCTTTGCATGGCTCCCACTTTAGCTGCGTGCCCCTCCTGGTGGAGGAATATGTTTGCAATGAAGTCGAGGAGCGTCTTTTCCAGAGCAAAGGCCAACAGAGAAACAGAAAGTTATCCGAGCCGTCCGCAAACCTGCAGACCAACACTTTAGAACATTTTTGGATGGCTTTATAAACATTTGAAAACCCACTAGCTTTAATGTATTGGTTGAATTATAGCTTTTGAGAGAGCGAATGGCATCACAGCATTAGGCTTGAATGCAATAATACATACATCTGAAACTGTTAATCTCAGCATATGTACATTTAATCAATTTGCAATGCATTTTAAAGTGTAAGTGGTGTCGGCACTGTTTACAGTTGCTGTGTTGGGTTTTATGGCAGTAAATGATCCTTTACATAGTATACTTTAATTTATAATTCAATCCATAATAATTCTTAAACTGTATATGCCATCATAATTAGCTTTTTAAAGTTAATTTTAAAATGTAAGCCGCTTTTGTACTGCATACAGTTGCTGTGGTATTAATGCAATGGGACTGAATGGGCCTCCACAGACTTTCACATATTATATAACCTTACAGTTCATCATCTGTGAAAGTCATTGTAATGACATTATGTGCAGTTTGTAGGTGGGCAACACTGAGCATTTTGAAATTCAAATGGAGCATGTAAATGCTAGCTGATATGTAAAGATAAAAGCCATTTATGGAACAATTAGGAAAATAAATATTAATAATCGAAAGTTTAATAGATAAAGAAAAGTCCCAGCAGACATAAACAAAGAATTATGCACAATTTGACATGCTGGCTTTAAAAAGTACTACTTATTCCAGATTTACCTCATTGTCACAATGAGTCATTGTTGCAGCGGAGGACCAGTTCAGATGCCTATAAATACAAAAAGACCACAGCCAATGGGCCACAGGAACAACACGGTTGCCTCTTTAGCTTGTGGTTACGTTGCCATGGCGACAAGGGCCCCGCAACCCAGCCGTCACAACAGGCACTCCGACTGCAGCCCATCGGGTTCCAATTATCCGTACATTTCAAAGGAATGTTGGCCTCTTTGCGAGCCTCGGTTCATTCTTTTTAAGAGTCCTGCAGCCAGCTCAGTGAGGCAGACCTCCCACATTTTCCACACAGGCCTACAGAGGGACGGAGATGGAGACGGAGAGAGAGAGAAGAGAGAGGGAGGGAGAGAGAGGGAGAGGGAGAGGGAGAGGATCCCCTTTCACAAGAGAAGTTGTCCAAAAACATCCGGTCCCACTGTCCTATATTCTGTTTTACACACCAAACTCTGGAGGGTCAAGGTGCAGTAGGTCAAAGCCATTTCCTCTAGACCTCCACATGGGACTGACCGTGCCGTAAACCCAAGAGGGGGTGGAGGAGGGGAGCCCTGAGTTTTAGATCTGCTTATCTATTCCCTGATAGACCCCAGAGCTCTTTTAGGGGTCTTGCGTCTGCACTTTTCCCCCCCTGTATTCATACCTCAGACATGCGCAGGTCTCGTGTCAGAGGATTCCTGTGCCCACCACTGTCGCTCGCTGCACCGTGTTGTTGGTATTCGGCTGTGCTGGTACCCATTGTTCTGGTCATGATGCAGACAGGACCACCTACCTTAAGACACATAATTCCCTGCTGGTATGCCATGCATGTGACCGGAGCCGTTAAACAACTTGCACATCAGATATGACAGAAATGCCAGATTTTTGCACGCTAGTGTCTGCGCACACGTGTACAGATTAAACCCGCCAGTGTCCGTCTACCGATCAGAAAATCCAATAAGCACGTTTGATTCATGGCAACACAACTTTATTATTTTATCATGTAAAGGTTAACTCAGAAATCCACTTGAAAGTGTTCATGTGGTACTTTCAAATCTTTTTTATAATGGTTATCTTAAAAAAATGTTATAAAACATTTTTTAAAATGATAAGTATTTTCAGTCTGGCATACACACACTTCAAATGGAGGTCAAAAACAATCCTTTACATGTAAACAGGCTGTATTAAAGTGTTTATTTTCTTATATTTGTCTCAAGTATTAGTACATATAAATTGTTAAACTGTTTTTACAACCTTGAACTTTTCCATAAATAAGGTTTGATTGATTTGTCACAAAAAATGTTGTTTTTTTTTAAGGCTGATTTAAATTTTCTTGTATGTTTGATTCCTGGCAGCCTTTTACATCCTTAATTTGAAAACCAGGTCAGATTTTAACTGAGTTTATGATAAAGAAGATGTCATGCATGCAGACCAAGGAAAGACAAAAGTGAATTCAAAGAATGTCTGTAAAAATTGTTGAGGGTTGCCTGGTTGGTTTGTAAAAGCCTGTTTTAAAAGCATTTAAACACTAACAAAGGTGTAACTGAGGTGTGTGTGTATGCGCGTGTGCGTGTGTGCATGTGTGTGTGTGTGCGTGCGTGTGTGTGTGTATGTGTATGTGTATGTCTAATGACGTCCGACCCTTTTTGTTCCAGGATTGTTTGAGGGCGTGCCAGGAGCAAATAGAGCGTGTGCTGGCCTCCAGCCTGCAGCAGGGCCAGCAGTACCGGCAGGAGACCGGGATCAGCGCTGGCAACAAGGCGAGGGAGCAGCAAAACCAGTCGAGCACCCCCACAGACGTACGGGACGTCAACTTATGAACTCCAACCACCACCCGACTCACACACACACACACACACACACACACACACACAACTCATGACTGCCTAGCAATGAACTAACGAGAGCAAAGGGGCGTGAGCTGCCAGTATCGACGTCAAGTGGCCACATGAGTGATGGTGTGACAATCCATGAACTTTTAGAAAATAAGAAAATTGCAGATTTTTTTCTCTCTCTCTCTCTTTTTTTTTTTTTTTAAGTTTTTACCCCATTCTTTCACCCCGTTAGGTGTGCTCTCGCCTTTAGAACGGGCCACATGTAATCAAACAAGCTATTTAAAAATAGTAAAATCTTTAAAACTTGATAGTGCCTTTGGTTTCCCAGAACGGAAACCTGAATATATTTTCATACTTGAAAAAGAAAACAGCATAATTATATGAAATATACGTAATTCTTTTGATACAACCTAGCAAAAATAGATATAATAAATGTATATTTAGCTAGCATTTAGTTATATTACTCTTATCATCTTTAGCGTGCAGTTATCAATTCACAGTTTTATTTAGGATTTCCTCACCTGTGATTTATACTCATCTGTGCAGGAAAAATCCTATAGTAGAGATTGAATGCTGATAATACAGTACATGGCATTTAAACCCAGCTGATTTCCACCCAGAGGAGTGCTACTGTAGCTAGCTGCTCCCCCTCTCTATCTATCATACTGTGCACCTGTAGCATTGCTTACTATTTAAAATAAGTGGTGGCCAGGAGTGGGCTGGGCCTGCTCACAGAGGAAGGACATGAGGGGCTTTGAGGTCTGGAGCAGTGGCGACTGTTAGAGGTTAACACGGAGGACAAGGTCAGTTATTAAGGTCTTGATTTCACTGCTAAATCCACAGACCAGAACAATATGTTGATGGGATGATATGTACATGCATTTTAGTTCTGCGAAGCTATGTTGTTAATTGTTCTGTTCCTGGTCTAACTCGTATATGTTAGAAGACAGTTAAGTGTTCAGTAGTTGGGTTGCAGGTCGTACTGATGTTACTAGAGAAAAAAAGATGATTCGGCAAGTTTTTACCAGATTTGAGAGGAACTGAATGCAGGTTGAGGGGTTTCTTGTGAGTTTTATTTGGAAAAGAGAGGCATGTAGAAAGTGGGGAAATACAAGAAGTCTGGATTGATGAATGATAGCGAAACAGCAAGGAAGTTAACTTAAGCTAAATAACGTTTCTGCACGGGAGGAGGACGAGTCCCAGTGATGTTCGAAGGGGCTCAGTTTAGTTGTGCTGCAGTTTCTTCTGTTATCAATTTTACCATTAACTTTTTTTGAGAGTTGGCGACTTGGAACAATATTGATGCACTTTTAGAGATACACTCCTTAAGATTGGTAAGGGGATGGTGGTTGAGGAGAGTTCAGTGGGTTGCTAGGGTCTTTTTTTTTTTTCTTTTTTCATTTTTCTTTTAAGTTATTTGATTTTTTTTTCTGGGCTGGATTCCCACGGGGTAACACACATTGTCTTGCAAGCTACACCCCGACAGGTGACTAGACGTAGGATAATCTGTGTTATAGTATAATAGTTTATAAACTAAGGAAAGCCAAGTCACATAGACTTAGATTTTTTTTTTTGTTTTTGATTCAGTGCGATTATTTAACCTTACTTGAATTTTTGTTAATCCATAGCCAAAACCTTCCAATAGTCCTTTTAAAGAGTTACACGCATACTGTGTCCTAAATATTCCTGTCTTTCTCTTTCTTCCTCTGAAGTTTTGAAACAGTCTTTTGTGAGTTTTTTCTCCATTATAGACAAAGGTAGGTAGGGGTTTATATTGTGGGAAAGTTTGACTGTATATAACCAATTTTTCCACAAGCAGAAATGCTAGAAATCCTCATTACATTTTAGAACAGAAATGTAGTTTCTAAATTATATTTGTGCATGTTCTGTTGTGCAAAAAAAGCCAAATGTTTTTGTTTTTCCAAAAAAAGTGCTTTAAACAGAAAAAAAATGTATCATGCTTTCTAAGGTTTTGTGTATAATTTGAAAGAGATAATTCCAAAGTGAGTAAATTAGATTATACACATCATCCTCTTGCTGCTATGAAGCTTTTCTTTTCTAGTCTTACACAAAGATGCCTTATTGTGATTCACTTGTGTGCTGCTATATTATGAAATGTTGTATATGTAACAAGTCTTCTTTGCTTCTCTGTTGTATGTGTACTGGAGGGAACGTAACAAAGTTAGGTGCGGGACTGGAAGTACTTGTGTTTGATCTTTTTGATTAGCATGTTTTATCCTTTTTATTGTTTCATTTGTATCTTTGTATTCTATCATATTCTTGCTGCTTCTTTGTAATGTTTGTGTACCTCAGGTTAATTTGGATGGATAGAGCGAGAGCCCATCTCGCATTACCTCATCAAACTTCACATCACTCTTTCACTCTGAATTTGTTGGACGGGTTTCACTTTTTTTTTTTTTTTCTGCCTGGATGAGAGGAAGGATGGTGCCTCTTCAGTTTAAATCATGAAATGTCTTCCACTGAGCAGTTATAGTGCCTATACTTTAAAGTAGGTTATTTCATATATCTCAGTCTAAAAAAAACAGCCTGTGCTGTATGTTATACTTGTATCGGAAAGACAAAAAAAAAAGTTATTTTTCCTGCTTGAAGTTTCATTGGCATGTTTCCGTCAGTTCATTGGAATAAAGTGGAATATTGTTTATGTTTGAGGTACACATTTACTCAAAGTTTAAACCACAAGAATGTTTTATCATTGTTCAGTGTGGTTGGTATTCCAAACTCCTCTCCCACAATCCCCTTGTGCAACCACACAGTGTACCTCAACAATTTCTCCTCAATAAATTGGCTAAAATCAAGGGACTTGTGTATTTGTCTTCTTTTACCACTCTGCAGAAGTAATCATTCACTTTGACTACATCTTTTGAGTTATTACCTTTGTTACCACTAGAGGGCAACAAAACCTCTGACATCATAACCACATAAAACTGCTCTTAAAATAGTCAGTGCACAGGCCTGCATCTTAAAATAAAGAGTCAGTTTTTCTATTTAGTGTAACTGTTGTACATGTAAGTAAAATGTAATAATAATATAAAAGTTAAAGTAGGATAATCGAAACAAATGGCAAAAAACATGCATGAAAGAGTTGAGGTAGTATTGCAATAGCTTCCAGTAAAATAAAAGATATTGATTGATATGAAAAGTGTAATGCATCTGTAAAAAAACTATTTGAAAGTTATATGGACTGTGACAAAATATCAAGCAAAAAACATTTTAAAAAGTGTGCTGGTGCTATAATGATCAACCAATAAACCAGTCTCTTTATTTGATCATATACATACCAGAGTGCAAGAGTGGAAAAAATCGATTATCAACACAAATAAAAAATGTATGCGCAGTAATAAAACAGTTACGTTCAAGTAATCCCAACATAAGACAAAAAGGCAAATGTAAGCATAAAGATAATTACGAAACTTAGTTTTTAAAGGGTTTCTTGTTTGTTTTGTTTTTTAATGTAATAAACGAATGCATTTTTCTAGAGGAGGGGGAAAACTGTTTTTATTTAACAATTTGCAAAGAAATGTGCAGGATTTACGACATTACGCATCTCTACAACGCGATTAGATTTGCGTCATGACGTACGGGGCTACGTCAAATAATTGCAGCTCAATCAGGAAGCAGCACGAGAGCCGCTGCTGAAAATGTTTACATTTAGTTTAACGCTCGTACGACAGTAAGTGATTGTATTCAGACTTAATTTTCGTTTATATTCTCAGAGGAAATGAATATTTATATCTTGATAGTGTGTACTGTTTTTTAAAATTATAATATGTCCTCTCAGTGTGGTGTTGAACTATGGTGGCTAAACGTGTAGCTGCACGGTTTACGTTATCGGAAACAAGACTACAGTAACTTGGCGTTACTTCAAGTTTATGCCACATTGTGTTTCAGTTTTTGAAGCTAGCGCTGCTTATCTGAAAACAGAATGACCATTTTGTCGTAATTGGTAATAGATTGATAGATTAATATGGTTAAGCTGCATGAATGACATTTCTGTATTTTGACACAGTGGGGAAACACACTACAACAAGGAAAAGCTGCTGCAAGGTAAAGTGACGTTGTTAAAGTCCGATCCAGCATGAATTCACCTCTACAGATTTGGTCACACATGTGGGTGTTATAGCGTCAAATGCATTCTTTCATGTTATATAATAAAATAACACTTGATTATCACTAATTTGCACAATGCAGTGACTGAAAACGTTGTGTATTTTAGGTCAAGGTGTGGACGCCCCCCTGTCAGAAACTGGTCTGCAGCAGGGTGAAGTTGTAGGACAGTACCTCAAAGACATCAACTTTAATCATGTGTTTGCCAGTAACCTACAACGTGCAATGCAGGTGAGATGGGTTTCTTAATTTTTGATTTGGAAGTGTAGTGAACTTACTGGGGCAAGTGACAGGCAGAAGCAGCTGACAACTGGGCTTTAAAGAGGCCTCCGATCTGGGTATCACGCACAGATTAGATGACAGTGAATGAAGAATCACTGCCCTGCTTCTACCTATATAGTAGCCAACAATCAGTGTTTTTTTTTAATCAATACGATATTAAAGAGTGCAGATTTATCTATGTAGTGCTGTGGGAGAAATCTTTTATTCTATATTTTTCTTAATGTTATCAAATCCCATAAAAAGAAAGAAAACAGAACCCCCAAAAAACAGATCCATATCTTCTGATCTGTTTTCTTATCCACTTTTGTCCAAAAACAAATGATAAAAATAATAAAATCAAGGAGCCACACTGTTGTACTGATTGGTATGTTCCTTCATTACCATGAACCTTGGCACAGTTGTTTATTTTAAGCCAGTCCCACATACAGTTCACTCACTGTCCTGCTGGAAATACTCATTAGAGCACCAAGTGTGTAACATCCACAGCTGAAAGTAGTCCCAAACTAAAACGCTATTTACTCCTGTTTGGGTAACATTGGCTGTAAACTACAGTCTATCCTCATACAAACAAGACAACATACATCTGTAATCCATATTTGAAGTTTTACATTTCCAGTAGAAAAGTCAGAAATAATGAGAGACGGATGAACTTGTTACTAAATTTGTTCTTGTTATGGGATTTTTTTTGGCAGTAAGAAAAATGTAGAATAACAGAAGCCTTTAATCCATAAAAACCTCATATCCCCACTTTTTCATATTTTTTTATGGACATATTTGAGGTCTTTTTGAGGTTTTGGTAAAGAAAATATATGGACTACTGTTTAATAGGATGAAATATCTGGTTTGCATATATGATGACAGCCTAGAGTTTTTATACATGGTTTGACGGTGACCAATGATGAAGTAAAGTTGTTTAACTGTCAACATCCTTTAGATTCTAATGTAATAATTTTCCACCACATCTCTCTGTCATTAAGTATGTAACAGCTAAAACGACTGCAGCCCATACACTGAAATTGGGACTTGGTCATCAAAAAAGGCCACAACAGTTGCTGGTTGATCTGTTCAGACATGGGAAAAATGTTTCCAATACCAAAGGCAGTTTATTACTTACAGTCTGTATGGTTTCCAGCAGCAACTTTGTCAAGTAAACCTTTGATTATGCCTGATGGACAGGATCACTGCTCCCCCAAGTGGTGGGAGGTTTTTCAAACAAAACACAATAAGGCTCCCACAGTCCTCTTTGTCCCTGTTTGCTAATGCTTGGCATCAGTTTCTGACATCACTCACTTCAACAGATCATTGACAAATAACACTAATGTTAACATTTACCAGAATCAAGCTAACATGTTGTGTTAATCACCAAGATGTAAAAGAAGCTCTGTGATTAAATCTGAGCTCTGACACTTAAAGTTATTTTCCCAGTGTGTCACAGTTGGTGCTTCAGCTCTCTGTTTTTGCCTGTAGGCACATTTACATGAGTATCCGCTGAGCCATGAATATGTGTAGCTTTTTTTTATTTCCCAGCAGGATTATGAGGATTATTTCTGTCAAATCAGTAAAATTTTACTTCTGTTTCCTCATAGTCATGAAGACGTGGGGAAAAACAGGATGCATGTGAAAAACTTCCAGTTATGAAATACTTGTGTGAGCATTCATGTCTCTGTGGTGGTTGACTCACTTATGCTGACATTGTATTAATGGCTTTTTAATTTGACCATGGCAGAGTCTTTTGGCATTTATAAATGTTTTGAGTCAGTAATTTCCATTATACATTTCCTCTGTCAGACAGCTGAAATAATTGTGAGGAACAACGCTCACTGTTCTGGCACGGAGATGGTTTTGGAGCCATTACTCAGAGAAAAGGTAAAATCTTTTGTCTTTATATTGTTTCCAAATGTTAAAGCTTTAAATGTTGTGCTAAAGTATTTCCTTTCCTGAATTCTAAATTGTGGTTTTGTTGTTGATGCAGAGTTTTGGCATTGCTGAAGGACGTCCCAAAGATGATCTGAAGAACATGGCCAATGCTGCTGGCCAGTCAAGTCGAGACTTCACTCCTCCGGGAGGAGAGACTTCGGGCCAGGTGAGTCAGACACAGCCAGACACAGTCAGGGTTCATCCGCTGAATACTGATTGTGCAGTGCTGGGAAAAACTTGAAAAAACAACAACTTTGAAACTCAAGGTCAAGAGCTTTGCTTGTGCAACAGTGACACCCAGTGGCCATTTTGGATATTGCAATTAAAACTTGTTTCTATGTTTATGCTGTGGATACTGTGGAAAACCCCGAAGCTAATTTAAGCTGATGCTGAGATCTGAGTAATTGCATGTGATCATTGTTCAACAACAGTTATGTACTCTGCTAAGATCAAACATTTATTAATTAAGAAGTAGAACAACCTTGTTTTAGTTTTTGTCAATGCATTTTTGTGCCAACTCAACAACAACGTCTCTTGATGTTGAAAAGTTGCCTCATTAAGTAAAAAGAACTGATTCCCTCTGTGTGTCTGAAAATGTATATTCTTAGTGATTGTGTTTATTTTCTCTCTAAAAAAGTTCTCTATAAAATGCTAGATAACTGTAAAAGATGCCCATTTAAATTTTCTGAAGCCATGATGAATTCTGTAAACGTCATCCTTTGTCTGACCAACAGTTCGAAAACCCAGACATGTTCAGTTTACACTTATAGAAAGATGAGAAAATGCAGCAAATCCTCTTGTTGTAAAAAGGTGCAACTAGTACATTTTGGCAACCTTCACCTCTGAGCTCAGCTTTTCTTCTCTCTTTGCTTCCAGGTGAGGCTGCGATTCAAAAAGTTCCTCAAAGTCCTTTTCAAGAAAATGTTGGATGAACATGGTTGGTCAAGACCAGACATCTCTGCAGGAGCGCCAGAAGCTGAAGACTCTGCCGACGGGTCTGCAGCTGCTGCCCCGGACTTCGCTCTGAGTGGCTCGGCTGACGATGGTCTCCAGGGAGTGTCAGTTCACGCTCTGGTTGTGAGCCACGGCGCTTACATTCGTGAAGCCAACAAATACCTTGCGGAGGACCTGAAGTGCTCCTTGCCTGCAGGGGTGAAGTCCCATCTGTTTGCACCCTGTCCAAACACTGGCATCAGCCGCTTCATTCTCACTCTGAGCCAGTCAGAGTCCGACCCGGTGGTCTCGGCTGCTCACTGCATCTTCACCAACAGAAAGAATCACCTTGAAAACCTCAAAGCTGCTGAATAGTGTAAAGTGAAAGAAATGAAATAGAAGTTTTATGCATGGGGTTTGTGCACTGTTTGTGTGCACATGTACACAGTCTCTGACATGTACAATCATCAACACTTAAGGGAAAATTTGAGGCAAAGCTCTCAGAGTTATCGGAGGTAACTGAATGTAACAATGCACATTACAAATGGTGTTTTCTTAAAAATAATGGTGTTTTGCTGTGACTTGTCAAAATAAGTGTTTAACACTGTATCTTTAAGCAACTGTGCTATTCTCCATCCTTGATATGGGCCAGTAAGCATTTCTGTCGTACCATATTTTTAATACTGGTAAAAAATTTTGCCTCTTTTGTCATGTTATACCAAAGTCAGAACTGTTTTATGTATTATTTGACACTGTCACCCATAGTGGCATTTTTTAAGTTGATGTGTCTTCTACTGTGTTGCTGCTCATTCTATTGGTGCAATAAAAAAAATGACAGTACTGAATATTTGTTGAGGTTTACGAATAAATGAGAGAAAATAAAACAGATCGCACAGATTTTTGACATCGGTCGGTGTATTTGTTGCTGGGTGCTAAATATCATAAGTGTTTCAGGCTTGTGTTCAACAGAATTATGTTTTTTGTTTCTATTTTTAACCACCACTGAATGTCTGGGCCTTGCCGCTCATCATGGCCTCAATATTTCAAAGACAGTGTGATCTATTTATGTTAATACTACAAGGTAAAACCTAAAAAAATACATCCCATTCAACACAAATACATGTTAACTATTCTAGTACCTGAGAATATTTGACAGGAAACAGGGTGAGGGGGGCTGTTGCTAGACCTTTGTATGGTAAGGGGAATTTAGTTCAGGTGAACTTTTACAACTACAAACTGCACAGATGTAGTCCATATTCTTATGATAGCCACACACTGGTGGTAAAAAAAAAAAAAAAAATCAAATATTTAATAAAGTGCTCAAATCCAACCAGCTTTGGTCATTAAATTTGCAAAATACACACAGATACAGATGTGGCCCTCGATGTGTAACAGAGAGAGGGTTGCCAGATCAGATACCATCCATGTAAACAACTTCATAAAAGTACTAGTCAAATTCACCTAAAGAAGCAAATCTGACAAAACTGAAAGGTGGCTCAGTTTCTCCCATAACGTTTCTTCAGCAGTTAAGTAATAATTGGTTTCTCATCCTCGGTGGAAAATGTTTTAGCCAAAGTTTTACATGTGCAGAGACGCTAACAGCGAGTTAGCATTTCTTAGCTTAGCTTAGCTTAGCATAGCACAGGGCGTTAAAACAGGCGGAAGCAGCTAGCTAAGCTATGTGTGAAGTTAGCTAAATCCGCCCTCTAACGCTCACTTATTAACACTTTAAATGTTGTTTTATCTCGGTAATTATCTAAGTGTTCCGTAACATGTTAAAGGTTAATGGGGGGCGTTGACAAATTGAACTGTTTTCTGGAGTAAAACTTGTTCCAGGTGTATTTTTAGCTCGACATGACTCAGCTGTGACCGGTGTACCTGTATGCTAATTAGGCGGAAGACCTGTGAAAGTGCAGTTAATGAGCGGAACTGTTGAGTAACTGGGTCAGTGTTTAAAGAGTAAATATATTCATGACTTCCTTTTAGAAACAGGTTGTTCTAACAACGTTACATAATGAACACACAGCACTTAAAGATGTTTCTTTTTATTAGTTTAATTTGTCCCAAATTCAAGCAACACTCCATCTACAACTCCAACTTTATACATTCAAAGACAAACCATGTTTTTTTTTTAATATGTACATTTAACTGTAAAGCATCCTTATAAATACCATAAATAACAACAAAGGAATGGAATTAAATAAATAAATACTCTTTGGGACTGGTTTTTTTTTCATGTGTGTGTGTGTTTGCTGGTGGTGCCCAGCACCTGAAAAATCACAAGAATTCAGATTTGATATCAAGATTACTGCTCTGTCTGTATAGTTGTTTACCCTGTAGTAACATTACTTCAAGTCATGAATTGGCCTGTACACAGATACAGATACAGTAACACAGCAAATACTGTAATTGCAGTGATCGATTGTTTTGAGAAGTCTTTTCTTTTTTTTAGGTTCAAAAATTTTACAATAACAAACATCAAATTTTCAATATCCATTTCAGTAAACTTAAGACTTAAAAATATAGGCAAAACTAAACCTTAACTCTACTAAATGCAACTCTTAAGTATATTCATGTAGGCTATATATTTTGTTTAAATTAACACTTGCCTAGTTTCACATCAGTACACAAGGCCTTTAGTCCTGCAGGGTTGGATAGGCTTCTGTCTTTAGATAACATGAGTGTCAATTTAGACGTGGGTTTCTCAGACCAGCTGTAAAAACCTTGATGAGAAGATATCACAAGAAACGGATGCTGACTAGTTAGGAGTGTCTAAGGCTTTGTTTGCTTTTCTGATATTCAAGCTGTTCCCAGAAAATAATACACACTTGCATTCTCACTAAAATGAATCATGTAGTTCTCATGTATAATTAAATCACTTTTCTTCTGCAATTTCTAATCTAAGATCAAAGTGATAGAAAAGAAACTATGATGAAAGGAAACGAAGAATGTATCTGGACCTCTCATCTTGGCACATAAAGGCATTTCTTAGTTGTGTCAAACTTGCTTGTTAATGTACAAAATGTTCATTATTAATGAAGTGAATCCAAGTGAAACCTATAATCTCTTACTGAATAAAATCTGCATTGATCTCATAGCAAGAGTACAACAATGGAGTTTTAACACTATAAATTGTGCAAAAGGGTCTGCAAATCAAGTCAGTATTTTGTCCACAAAGTGTATAAACACACTGTTTTTCTCTGAATTAATGAAGATGGAAATAATACATTATTGAGTCGGTGTGAGAGAAGGAACAATTTAGATTGTTCCCTTTTTTTTAATCCTAAAAATTAACTCTAGAGTTAACTTTTTTTTCTCATATGACCATACACTACAAGGTTAAACTTAGACTCACTCAGACTAAAGTAAATGCATCCCATAGCTCTATCAGTCCCTAGGAAAGTCACCCCATGGTGCCAGTGCTCCGGGGGCTGGCCGGGTTGGACGAGTGAACGTTCCAGGGGTCGTGGGTGGACGGAGCCAGTGGCGTCTCCCGGGACACGTTGCGCACATCGTCCCCGGTCTCCACCTCCACCTCCATCTCCAGCTCAGCGTCGTCTTCCTGCACCGCCCGAGAGTCAGAGCCCTCCTCGGTCTGACCCATGAAGACGTTGTGCGGGTCGGAGGGGTCCACCACCTGGTTTCTCTTCTCCCTGTGCAGCAGGAGGCGCTCCAGAGGCACCGTGTTCTTCTTGGGCAGGAAGAGGGAGGTCTGAGGCAGGTTCTGCCCCGCTGAGAAAACCTGCCGGGAGCCTTCCAGGTTGAACAGGATGCCGGTCCGGCTGGAGTAGTACACGTCCCGGTTGTTCTCGAGAAGTCTGTGGTTGAACAGGCAGTCGTCCCTGAGGCAGATGGGCTAAATGGAGGAGGGAGAGAAAGTATGAAAATTAACTACAGTGTAAGAATATTCTAGATTTATCTTAGATTTTCAAAGATGCGAGGAGTTTAATATCAATTTAATTGTTTTTTTTTAGCAAAGTTTAATTTGTAATAGAACGTCATTGTAATAATCTACTGTCAATGTGCCCAACTTGACTAAAGAGCTCTTGACTCAGACACTTGGGGTTTATGAGCTAAATCTAAAGAAATTTTTTAAAAAAAGCCTCAAAGACATAACATAAATAAAAAATAGCCGAGAAAAACTTCCATAGGACTTCAGAAAATCTTATGTTTCAAGTGCAAATCAGTTTTGAATTCCCAATTAAAACTGCGTTGGAAAAGTTAAACCATTTCGCCACTATAACAAGTTTGTTTCCGTTTCATCATTAAAAATAAATATATTGAATAAATGAATGTTTAAACTGCCTATGATTGTACTATTTTTGTGCGTAAAAGTGCACAAAAAGAAAAAAACTGTAAAACCCCAGAATAGCGCCAAACTAGCTGAAAATAACAGGGAGTCGACATTAAACAGTTAAAACACAATCGCATGAATTCATATAAAATCCTTTTGAAGTTGCTGTGCACTTGTGCGTAAAATTAAGTCTCATTATAGAAAGCGTTAAAACAGTGCGTAAAACCTATCAAGGGTACCAAATACGAGAAACTCACATTTTAAACTTTATTATGAGTAATAAGCTCTGTTAATAGTTACAATTAATCGAACAGAGAGTAAGTAATGGCTTACAGAGCTGAATGGGTTGCCCTCCAAATCCATGCACAGGTAGCGGCTACTCTTGACTCCCAGGATGGCAACGCGCTCCCTTGTTTCGGCTTTCAGTAAAATGACACCTGCAGAAGAGAAAAAAAACCCAATAAGCATTAGTGTTAAAGACAGAACATCATAGTACCACATTACAAAAATTAAACTGAAATATCTGACAAAGAGAAAACCATCTTACTGTATGAACTCCTCACTGTAGTTTTACGCACAGTGCCATCTAATCTGATCTCCAGGTAGAAGTTGCTGAGGTCTGTGGACGTCTGCAGGTGAACATATCTCCTCGGGTTCCCCCAGTTGGATCCAACCAGCGGCGACGGGTTCGGGGCCGTTTCCCCGAGAGGAAATCCCTGGAGGACAGCGAGTAAGAGCGCCAGCACAGTGTCCCAAGTCCCAAGTCTCCTGTTGACATCCATCCTGGAGCAAAAAACCGGTTGTTTCCTCTGCGAGCTGCTGGAAGTTTGCAGATGCTCTGTTGTCGCAAAGTTTGGAGACAGTTCCTATTTAAAGCCCCCCGAGTGCCACTCCTGCTCACATCCTTTGGGTAAAAAAAAGAAACTCGCCCCCAAAGCAGATGTGCGGGTTTGCTGCAGCGGAAGGGCCACTTCCACCTCTGTCTGTTTATCCCGATGCCCTTGGTCAGGCTGGACTCTTATTTTTGGTGACACGTCTTGACTCATCCACCTAAAACGTTATTCAAAGACTAATGGTCCAAAGTGCCACGGTTCAGACTTTGTTTGTTTGTTTGTTTGTTTGTTTGTTTGGACTGGAAGCATGGTGTATTGGTCAATGAATAAAAGAAAGAACACAAAATAAAAAGTAAGAGTGTAAGTGCTGTCTCGTGTTGAAGATGTTTTAATTAAATCAGGGATAAAATATTTTGCTAGTTAATTTTGAATTAGTTAAATGACGTTTTTAGATTTTGTAAAGTTCGGAACTCTTTCTTAAAAAATTACTTAAAGCACCATATGAAACATATCATAGTTTTGTTCATCCACAGTAGGCTGACCGTGTTAATGTGAGGTTGGCTCAATTTGCCGCTTTTACGCACCTTCTAAACTCGACATTTCGCCGTTCCACCAGCAGAGGGAGCCACTCCCTTATAAAGTACTGGAAGACTGAGAGGTCAACTTTGTCTGGATTCCCAACAAAGGATGCTGGTAGTAGTAGCATCAAACTGTAAAATATTATAAAGGAAACTCTTGAAAATTCTTAGTAAGTGCATTAAAACTTCATACTCAAGTATGAAAGTGTGGAAAATTTAAGGATAATGAAGCACGAATAAATGTGAAACTAGCTTATTTTACATTCACTAAAGTGTTTTACTTAAGCAAAAAAAACTGTATCCAGATCTAAAGCTGAAGTTCTTGTACTTGAGTACTTCTGATGGGAAATATTGTATTTGATACTTATTTATCTAATGACTTAATTTACTATATTTAGATGTATATAAAGAAGGTTATGAATTTTTTTTAAGATACAGCCTTGTTAAACATAAATCTGCACTTCCCAACTTCTTTTGCTTATGAAAGTTTGATTTTAAAAAAAAAAGCAGTGTCTGGTGAGTTTGAATGAGTCATGCTGTTTCAAAAGCGTTTGAGTTTTGATATCTCCACAAGAGTGACTCTCCCTCTGGACCAAACCAGTGAGTCATAAAGTTCTTCAAGGTTCCTTAACTTTCAATACTGAAACTACATTTTACTGACGATAATTTTGCACTTTATAAAAAATGCAGGATTTTTACTTGTGTGATTTTTTTTTGCACTGGTGCTTTTTCTCGATTAATGCATCTGAATACTTCATCATCAGTGCTGTGAACAATCACATTGATCCGGGAAAGAGAAAAAAAAGACACTTTACAAGCGACCGATTAAAAAAAAAAAACTTTTATTGTTTTCTCAGGAATACAGTAGACTGCTGTGCACAGCACATACGTACAAAAATAAAAGGAAAAAACTTTAATATCCTTACTTAGCATTGTGTGTTTTCAGAAACAAATAACTGTAGTTTGTTTCGTCTTAATTTACAGTTATCAGCGAACCAAAAACTAAGGCAGAGGGTGAGGTATATGAGAACAGAGATGAGAGGAATAGAGTGGAGGCTCACTCCCTTTTAGAGCAGGAGTTTTAAACACAGGAAGCACACACTCATAATTAAGCTTGGGGCTCAGGCATGCTAATAGCACATTAAACATTATTTAAAAAAAAAAGAAAAGAAAAAAGATATTCCTCACCTTGAATTGATTTAAATTTGATCTATGATAAGCTGCGGAAAGAGAAGAGACAAGATAGATCTGGATACAGTTTTTTGGTCAAAGCTGAAAGGTGAGCTTTTTTGTTTTAGACACAGACCTTCATTCTTTTATGGATCCAGCTCTATTTCTCGACAAAAAAAAAACAAAAAACAAAACAAAAAATGTGAGAAAGCTACCTTCTTTACAGTAGCTTAAAATCATGATGTTGTAAAGAAGGTGCTGCTAGAGTCGTCACACATCTTGACTGTGAGGCAGGCTGGAGAAATGCTCATTGTGCATGCACAAGGTTCACTTCCACACCCTCCCCAATGATGAAATGTTGAACACATGGGGTTTTTTTTATGCTACTTCAGCCAAAAGTTATAACAATCTTCTCCCTACAAGAAACGTACATCAGTGATATTTCATGCAGCCTCATCTACAGCAGCAACAAGTCCTTTTTTATTTTATTTTAATGAGCTAAGCTCCTGATGAATTTGCTCTGCTGTGTTGCATCCTGGCACTCGAGAAAAAAAAAAAAGGAAAAAGTCTTGGAACAAAAAGAGCAAGATAATCATCTGTGTAAAAACACTGTTATGAATCAATCTGTGCGTCATAGACAGTTGAGCAGCAGGTGATACTGTGTTGGGGCAGTGGCCAGGGGCAGTGGCCAGCGGCAGCGGCAGCAGCAGCAGCAGCAGAGGGATCGTCCTGAGGATGGCTGGGCTGCTGTCCTGCAGGATTGGAGTGCAGCAGGAGAGACGAGGCTCTGCGTGACTCGGCTTCTCGCACGCTGCATTATCTCTGCAGATGTCCCCTCCCAAAATCACAGACACAAGCACTTGGAAAGGAGGGTTGGACAGCATGTTCGGGAGCTGCATTTTAAAGAGATTGGACTCTAAATGCAGATTTTGGAAGCAGGGAAGTATGAGGAACTGTAAGAGCTATTTTCAAGCTATTCCTCCACTAAATTGATTTGTGTTTGATCATAAAGTTAAGTGTTTTACATGTCAAAAAAAAAAAAAGATACTTCAAAGTCCTGTTTCATGAAAACAGTACGACCCATATAGCCGACCAGCCTCGGCCACTGGGGTTGGGGCCAAGGCTGGTCCGCGACTCTGACCTTGAACTAAAAAAGGCTGAAAGGAGAGGAGGAAGCTCCTGGGTTACAGCTGGAATCCCAAGGTCCCTGCCTGCAGTGGGGGAGTGGTGGGGTGAGGAGGGGAAAGGGACAGTCAGAGGTGGGTGGCTGGGAGTGACAGAGCTTGGGGGCAGTCAGGTATGTGGGTGGCTGCCTGTCATCCTGGCAGATCCACATTCCTGCAGGGGATTTGACAAACAACAAAGACAGCAGGCCGGCTCCCCTCACATGCGTCTTTCCTGGATTTAAATAGTCCTGCTTCCTCTTTGAACACAGGAACGGATGGAGGCTGATGGCAAAGCGAGATTCAGGTTTTCTAGTAAACAGCTGCAGAAGCTAGATGGGCAGATGCACACTGTAAGATTTTTAGAAACTGAGTGAAGCAAGAAAAAATTAAGAAGATATTAACAATATATATGAGTCCATATGATAGCAATAACTGTACAAAGCATGTTGCATCTTCAACTTTGTAAAAAAAACGGTCATTTTATGCTTATCAATACTTGTATGAATCCCCTAATATATATTCAAAAAATGCTCTCTTCACACCCAAGTTTTGTACCTCACAAGTTAATGAAATTAAGCTAAAACTCATCAAAAATGATGACATTTCTTACAGTGTGCATCTAGTCCACCGACTGCGCTCTACTTTAATCCTCCAGGCCACATGATTGACTCATCCATAATTACATTTAAAACTATCCGCCTCAAGCTCCCAACACCTCGCTGCCACTGCAGTGCTGCTGCAGAGCACACAGACAAGCAGAGGAAACGGCCCAGGACACGCACACACTCCACCAAACACACCAAGATAAATGAGGAGGGACAAACATGAGGGAACGACTCTTACTAAAACATTTAGGCACCATCGTTGATGGTTGACTGTGCAACCTGAACTCTTTTTGCCTCGTTCAGGCAACTGCGACAAAAGCAGCGTCAAAAAGCTCCTGAATTCTTCTTTTGCATTTGCAACTATTTACATCATTTTTCATTGGTTTTCATGGACTGTAGACATCATTTTCAGCAGCAGCTAAAGCTTCGCTATTCAAAAAGAGAGAAAAAAAAAAGAAAAAAAGCGACCTGCTTTATTGCAGGAGCTCTGTCCAAGACTATGTGCAGGTACATTTCTACTGTGTGCTTGCAAATCTATCCGTTCAGTCCATTCTTGTGCAAATGCAAGCCGGGTCCAAACAAAAATGCTCTCCATGCTTGGATAGATAAGTATTCCACCCTGTTTATTTGCTGGCGATGCCACACAGTCAAACTTATGGCCTTGCGCCAGTCTTCATGGCCGACCGCTCTCTGGTCTCAACCACAGATTGTACATTACTTAATCGATCTAATTACAGAAAAGAAAATAAACCAGAGATAGTCCACCCCCACCCCCCACCCCCCTTTTGAGGCCCACTCCGGAGAGTCAGCCCTATTTCTGACTCCAGCAGGTGTCTCTTACATGCAAGTTTAAGGGGGCCACAAGTGGGAACACCAAGGCACCTTTAAATCGTGCAGCAAAGGTAGTGCATTTAAGTTTTCTCCTGCTGCCGGACATCGATAATCGAGCAGGGGAGCCATCAAGCGCTTAAAGGTTCGACAGAAACGATAAACTTAGCAGATATTTGAGCAGAAATCCATGCATCCCTTAATCTAGTAAAGTGGTTCTTTGAGGTAATAAAAAGTATTCATTTCACTCTTTAAAAGCACAGGATACAGCTCATCCTCCATCTCAAAAAAGGAAGTGACATGTAGTTCAGTTACAGCAAGCACCAATGTAAGTGAGACAGGCAAAGGCTTCGACTCTCCCCGTCCGTAAAAACAATAAGCAGCACAGTACATATACAAAGATAGCTATCCAAATATACATATATATAAACAGAATAAATATTTGTGTTTTCTGTCGCAGTCCGTCGGTGTGTATATCATGACTATGCATTTCTGTGTTACCTGGAAGAACATCCACATGTGCAAATTACTGAGTTTTATTGCCAGTTTCTCTCATAGCCGCGGGAGGAAATGTGTGACAGTCATGGCGGTGGTGGCCTTGTTGCCTCTCTTTACGCGGCCATGCTTGCTGAGGGCGATATAGAAGCCCTTGTAAACAAAAGACTCATAGGCGTTGTAGTTGTTGGGCAGCAAAGTCTCCTTGAACTTGCACTCATCCACGAAGACTCTCTAAAAATGCCAAAAAGAGAGAGAGGAGGGGGTGAGGGTGGGGGTGGGGGCGGAGGGGGGTTGAGGTGGGGGTGTCAGTAAATCAAATGACAGACACAGGGCGAACATCACAACATATGCATGGTTTCCACGTGACCTTTACTTTGGCAGACAGCCTGCCTACAAAGCATGCTTTGAGGGAAACCGGAGGAGGTGGCATGTTGTTGCAAAAGAAATGCCCCTTTCGAATGCAGATCCAGGCCTCCTGCTTTTTACTGCTGAACTCAGAAAATAATCCCAGGTACACCGACTGGAAAACTGTACTTTAAAATGTTCAGAATTATATAAAAGGAGAAATGCAGCTAAACAAGCTACGATCAAACCCTGTGCAATATCTTAAGCATTAGCAAACAGGGAGCAATAACGGCAAAGTTCTGAAAGTTTGACACATTGTTCTCTATAAAATAAACAGTTGTGATGATGTTTAGACAAAACAGATATATAAAAAGCCCACAGCTGAGTTGAGTTATATTTTTTTCCTTCGGTGCAAATATAACACCAAAACATTACCTTAAATTTTCAAAAATCAGATATTGATTGAACATATTTTTCTACAAAACCCTGTTTTCTATTCAACAAAATATGCTTAAGTTTTGTAAACTTTGAATATGAGCAGCCAAACAACAACTCTGCTATTACAATAAGGATTTATGCCGACAAAATTATGATTTAAAGCACAAAAAAGAAAGAAAAGATGGTTATGAATGAATCAAAAGTGTTGAGGTTTGATAGACAGCCCTGCATAAAGCAGCTGGATCTTTTATTGCAAAATAGAAGCTTAAAGGGTTAAACATGATAACTTAACTTCTCTGTGAGAGCCACACGTTAGTTTCTCTTTAAAAAATGTTACATAAACTCATCTTAAAGACTTAATACAAATCAAAAAGTGAGTTATTAACCATTAAACACAATATCCAGTACTGCATTCACTGTATATGAAGTGTTTCTACTACAGTTTATGCCTTTAATGCTCTACTTTATATAGTAATACACAAAGAAACACAAAGATTCATTGAAAATTATACTGTGAAGAACATTTTCATGTTCTTACAGAAAAAAATCCAGTTGTTTTACAATATAATCTTCAGATGTGTCATAGAAATCTTCTGAAAGAGCCACTGATGTCTGCGGCTCATTATCAATAAATACTGTAAATCTGTGAGTATCATACAGAAATGTTTTTTTTTAGAGTCTCATATGTTTGACAGCGTGTCGTAAAAACAGGCCACAAGCTGAGTGAAACATTTTTCATTAGCTTTAATCATAAAATGTACACTCATAGTGTGACTGTGAACTAGCAGCCATGATGGATTACTGTTCGCTACAAGTTTATTATCGACTTTGATGAACTTAGACAGGAAAAAACAAAATATACGAATACACATAGTGTGGTAGGATTTACACAGATACTGTACTTAGGCACAACTTTAAAAGTTACTTTACCCTTAAATATCTGCTTTAATGAATCATAAATGAAAATAGTGAACTTTTGCTCTGCTACAATTATCTGTTACTTGTGACTTTGCAGATTTTACATGCAAATCATTAGACAAGTTTTAAATATAATGAATTTTTAAAAACTATTCAGCCCAAATGTGTGTAGATTAGTTAAAATTTGCTTTCTCTTGACCTGCCACAGTATAAAAAAGCTGCAAATAGTCACAATATTCAAGCAATATATATGAAAATATACTGAGAGGGCAAGGCTTTGAGTGCAGGACTTTTACTTGTAACAGATTACTTTCATACTGAGGTATTGCTACTCTAACTTGAGTACAGGATGTGAATATTTCTGACACACACAGCTGAAGATTTTGGCATTAAAGCATTCAGGACCCCTCTTTGAAAACCCCCCTATCATCACAGCATATTAATAACACAACAGTGCTCATAAACCCACGGATGCGGCAGCCACATGAACTCATCTTACACTGAGCAGGATGTGTGTGTGTGAGCGTGTGTGTGTGTCTGTGTGTGTGTATGTGTATGTATGTGTGTGTGTGTGTGAACGCACCGTTCCGTATAACCTTCCCCTGCTGTTCATTGCGACAAACAGCTCACTCCTTACTCCGAACAAGCTGATCACTCCTCGGTCCACGGTGGAGATCTCAATCAGACCTAAACGAAACACAACGTTACAGGAGAGAAAAGACAGCGTCTCACTGCGACTGGGGGACAAAAAAAGTGGAGGAAACTGGCCTATGCAGCAGTGATGGGTGTAACCTTGCAGGTGCACTGCGACTGGATGATGCTCTGTCTGCTCAATTAGCCACGTGAAATATTCAACTATTTGCAGTTTCAACATTATGCCGCCCCGTGTGCTTGCTTGCTTGTGTGTGTGTGTGTGTGTGTGTGTGTGGTTTTAGAGGGTGCTGAGTCTGTGCGTGCGTGCGTGTGTGCGTGTGTGTCCTGCTGCAGCGGAGACGCAGGGTAAAAAATAAGTTAGCCTCTAAACTGTGTCCAAGCATTCGTGACATGTTTTTGGTTTGGGAGGATATTTCGCACTGCACGGATGTAAGGCTCAGCACACTGTTTTTGCTTTCGGAAACTTTCAACCATGCCGACACCTCTTATTAAATATCATGCAAGACAAGTGACCCGCTCTAACTTTCGCACAGCCTGCGCATAGGGTTACACTCTTTTTTCGGGTCCAGGATGCGACTCACTGTATTGGTTCTCATTGTGTGCACCGCTTATCCTGCCATCCGGGAGCACCTGCAGGTGAAACCCAATGCCCACGTTGCAGTACAGTCGTCGCACTCTTTTGATGCCTTGCAAATAGTCACTCTCCCAGTTCAGCTCCGATTTCCCCCCGGTTATACCCAGATAGGAGCGGGAGAAGAGAGTCTCCCACTTCTTTTCCAATAAAGTCGCATTAGTCCTGCTTGGAATCGGATAAGATGAAACGATCCCCCAGAAAGAAGTCCACAGTACAAGAACTGCTGGCAGCGTCCAGTGCGTCCTGGCCCCGCTGGACATACTGTAGAGGCACCTTTGCGCGATGGCCATCCAGTTTACCTTTGGGGCACGTGGTCAAAGTTACCTGCCCTAAAAATGCAACTCTTCTTATTTGTTGTCCTTTGGCATGGTGGTGGTAAAGGCTTATTTTGGGATCAAGGCAGATCAAGGCCCCATGGCCCGAGATCTGAGCAGGAGGAGAGGGACTGAGCGCGTCGGAGCTTGAATTGGTGCCTGTGGCGATGATCATCTTTCGCCGCTCCGCGCCTCTATACAGGCAACGCTGGCCGTGGAGGGGACACCACTCACCGCAAAACCAGCTCACCTTGCCCGACTCTCACATCCTAAAATGACATCACTGTGACTTCACCGCTGCACCTCCCCATCAAAAGTAGGCGATGGGAGGAGGAGGAGGAGGAGGAGAAGGAGGAGGGGGAGGAGGAAGAGAGGAGAGATAGAGAGAGAGTGAGAGAGAGAAAGAGAGTTACAGGACCCCAGCAGCAGCAGTTCTGATAGGAATGATGGGGGGTGCTGCACCTTCACATCAGCGTCAAACAAGCCGGACAGCATGAGAAGAAGCGTTTCCCATGGTGCTTTTCAAAATAAAATCCTAATCAGTGGAACTGCACTGCAACTCTTAAAACTATAAAATGCATCAATGATTCTCTGCACCACATTTTCTCCTGAAATATCAACCTAATAAACTACACATTTAAATAAAAGATGTCATTTAAATGCTGCTGCTGATTGGTTCAAAGAGTATGAAAAATGTGTGTCTTTTATGCTATGACCTCCACAATCAGCACAAAGTCATTTCAACTGAGAACCCGTGACTTTTACACACCAAGCTGATATGTTGGTCAATAGAACAATGGAAAGGCAGATGAATGTAATACTGACTGTAATCCAAAATTGTAAGCAAAGGTTTGTTAAATTAGGCAAAAAAAACTACAAATAAAACAAAAAGGGCCATGACTGATTGGGATTTATTTGTTGATTTTTCTTCAGTTACTTCAACAATTATTTAGTAGGTCAGAAAAATGAAAAAAATCAAGATTTTATGGGATTCAAGGTGGAGTCTCACAGTGTATTGTTTTGCCGTAGCAACACTCCAAAATAGAGATTAATCAATTAGTTGAGTGAAAAACCCTCTTCATTAGGCAGAAATTCCTAACATTTGGAAAAATGGGAGGATTTGCTTTGTTTTTACTATTTTATATAACTTGAAAGTAAATTAAAACAGTTTGACAGTTGGAGTTTTAGTTAGGAAAAACAAGACATTTGAGGAACATGAGAATTTGATAATATTTTCCAAAAAAACTTAAAATCCCACATCCCAAGTATTTTCCCCAAGTTTTTTTTATTTGTGCTTTTACTTTGAAAGCAATCTAACCTATTTTTCCAGTCTTCCCCTGGCTTACTATGACTGACCTGACGCAGCTCTTCCTCACATGGGAAACCGGCAGGAGGGGAGGGTGTGTGTGTGAGTGAGTGTGTGTATGTGTGTGAATGTGTGTGTGTGTGTGTGTGTGACTTTCATTGGCGTTGAGCAATCATGGGATGGATGGATGGATACTGTGTCCAGAACCCAAATCGGGACGGTGGTCATATGTCCTGGCAGCCTGCTGCCTTATTTAGAAGGAAGGTGTAAAAACAGTCACAGGCAGTCACAAGAGAGCAAATGGCAATCCTGTCTGACACTTCCTTTGCTGTTTGTTCAGGAAGTTTACATAACCAGATGTTTTGCCTGGTCAGATTGCGCATTATTATTGCAAGTAACACAACCTGCAACGAACCTGCATGAATCAAATTCACTGCATTGTTTTGTTTTTTTGCAATGAGTTCAGGTCCAGGAATAAAGTGGTGACGGAGATTTGGAAAAAGAGCTGCAGCTGGTGATCAATGCAAAGCAAAAGTTCACATTTTACTGCATAAAATCCTTTTAAAAGGCCCTTAATAAATAAAAAAACAACAATTCCATGCCACAATTTTCCACATAGATATTTTTCAAGACTGAAGTTTGGATAAAATGTTCAGTAAATAAAAATAAGCGCGAGCTGAGTGCACTAGGTTCGCCATCTTTACATCCCTGTTTGCATCCCATCCTGCAGGGTGCTGGTGAGAGATGAAGACTCGGGGGAATTCCCAACGCGTCTCACAGCAGCAGGCTCTGGGGCCCCAAGGTGCTCTCGGCTGTCAGGGAGCCTCAGGCCCACCTTAGCAACCAGAGAGGCCTTGTTGCTGATAAACAACAGTGGCAAGACAACCCGTACTGGAAAAACAACAAACAACAAACAAACAAAACATGTCATTTGTCTTACAATGCTGACATGAAATTGTAACAGAGGTTCATTTATACAAGATGAAGGACATTAAAAATGCATTTTGAGTCACAAGTTTTGATTTATGATATGCATATATTTTTTTGTAGTGTAATTACAAGTATTTTAAGATCTGAATATTCAGTATAAGAACAGATTGATGCAGCAAAAGTCATCATAATCGAATATATAATAAGTTAATCCTCAATTCAATAAACCTCATTTCCACTGTCATGCATTAAATCCCACAGTCACTCAGGATAATCTCCTCCTACACTTAAACCAAAGTGTTTAAGGAAACGGAACTCTGTCACTGATGGGACTCAAGCCCTGGTTTCCACTGTGAGAGTCCTGCATATTGTTTGACCTTGTTCTTGTGACTTCGGCCCAGTTCATAAATGTACTGCATCACTCAATCATGCAAACGTTCTGCAGGTACAAAAGACAGTCGTGCTGAATGTCATGAGAAACTTACAGCATTTGTGTCCATTTACACAAACTTTACAGATCAAATTTCGTCACTATTCGATGCAGAGAGACCTTGTTGAAAGTTCAGCCTCACAGAGCGATTAGCATTGCTGTCGACTCTCAGTCTTGGTAAATTCAATTTACTTAAAATCATTCATTTCTGCAACAGAAATCTAATTTGCAAAACAAAAAACAATATGATTTCATCCCTAGGATACAATTCCAACACAATAAAAACATGAGTGATACTGCACATGGAAGTCCAGGAGAATTCCAGGATCTTTCAGTCCCTCTGGAGCAGATAAACCAAACCACAACCAACAGCAAATTAATGAGACAGCATCTTGATTTTGCTGTGTAAGCACATGGCCATGCAATCCAAGGAAACCACCGGCCTGAATAGACAAAATTACTGGGTTATTGACAGAGTGGAACTTTAATCAATGGGGAGTGGGCCCTTAATGAGACAGTGCTGAGCTCTTGAGATTAATTCAGCAAATGCTGGCATGACGCCGATGGTGCTATTTTAATAATAACACTTTTTTAAAATGCTAAAATCAGAAGCGAAGTCAGTTTTGGCAAAAGTGCAAAACCCGAGACTACTTATCCTTAAATATTCATTTACATATTGCATCCATACAAAGTTTACTAATCTGATTTGTCTATTGTGATACAGAGAGATGAGAAGTAAGCAACCAATGCACTCAGTCTTCCATTCACAAAGACTTGCGTATAGCTGCAACTAAAGATGATTTCATTATTGATTAGTTTGTGAATTATTTTCTTGGTTTGTTTTTAGTCCATTACATTACAGAAAATAACGAAAGAGCCCATCAAAATCCATGGTAATGTCTTTATTTGTCTCTTTTCGTCTAGACTGCAGTCTAAAACCTGAAACTAAAATGACTACCATTTAAGACTGGAAGGAAGGAAAGAAGGAAAATCTCAAATTTAAGAAGTTGGAGCTATTGTTTGTATGATATTTATGCTTAAACAATAATCAATGGTGTTGCAGTTCAGTAGCACTTCCATAAAGTTGGAGGACACACAAGAGGAAGATTAAAGCAAGAATTTTCAAAACTAAAGCAGTAAAGGTTTGAAATATCCTGATTTAAAAGTTCCTACTATGGATCCTACATTTCCCACAATGCAACTCATTGTGTCCCTTTAAAAATGCTCCCTTCTTTAAAATGCCACACCTGCAGATCTCATAGCAGGCTTTTAAAATATTTTAAGTCTCAGAGCCAAAGACAAAATAATCACTGGGGTTATTAGCAGCAGCAGCAGCAGCAGTAGTAGTAGTAGTAGTAGTAGCAGCAGTAGTACTACTACTTGTGGTGAGGTTGACATTAAAGTTCCCCCTTGAACAACTAACAAATGATCCTAACAGATTATTTTCTGTTGATTAACTAATCGTTGCAGCTCTGGAGCAAGTGAGAGTCAAGCTATAAAAACCGCATAACCTCAACAACCACAACTGCAACTGACTCACGGTGGGGCAACGAGGGGACAGAGGGAGGAAGATGGAAACTTGCCCACATAACACTGCAAATTGATTCTGGCTGCAGACTCGCCTCACTGAATATATTGGAGCTAAAGGAGAAGATAAGAAACCAGAGACTCAAGCAAGAGAAAAGTGTCTGCAGTTTACTATTATCAGGTCAGCTGTCTTTGTTGCAATTATAGGATCTATTTGGTGCACACACCCTGCACACACACACACACACAACTGCACTAACACACACTCACACATCATTTAGAAAACGGACCGGAGGGAATAGCCATACAAACGGCTTTTGTGCATATTACAAAAGTGTAAGTAACTGGATACAGGAGGATGCAAAGCTCTTTCAATTACTGTTTTATTAACATGGGCTTTAAAAGACGATATTGAAACAACAGCTGGGGACACCCAGAGACGGAGGAGGGATTTCTCTGGAATGACATCAGAATCGCTGGCATAGACGTGCAATAATACTCAGTCCAACTGTGTATGTGCAGACGACACACCAGAGGCCCTCACATAAAGACGCAGGGTTACAAGTTTAAAATACAGTAGTTAATAAAACATTTATTCTTGTCATATACATTATGTACATGTACAAATCATTTTATATGAAACTACTTGGCCATTAAAATATATGTACTTGAAGGCTGGGACAGCTTCGCTGAGCTAAAGGGATTTAAAATGTATATGAATTGGCAATGAAAAGAGGAAAATATAAGAGATCTTGATCCTTTGAAGTTCAACATTCACTAAAATACAAGTCAGAGTCACTAAAGTTCATACAATTCATCCTGATTGTTTGAACCAAATTTTATGCAAGTCATCCAATGGTTTCCACTGGTTTTAGAGAGATTTGACACCTCAAGCTGGTGCTCGATGAAAAGCAACGGGTCAATCTGTTCAGTACATCTTTAGATATTTTACAGAAAAACTTGAACCTGCTGATTGCAGAACAGAAAAAGTCAGAGGATCTGCAAAGTCAGTAAGAATAACAAAAATCTGTAGCAAATTTCATGAATATCCAATCAATAGCTGTTGAGATATTTAGCCTGGACCGAAGTGTTGGACTGACTGATGACAGGCTGACATTGACATCTATAGAGCCAACATGGCTAGCATGGCTAAAAATCCACTTCTGTGCCAACTTTTGCATAAGAGGAGATATTACATTCACTGCTGGTCAACGGCTCGGTGAGGCAACACTAACGCTTCTCACACACTCCTTTGCTCAAGTTAGAAAACTTTATTGTCATGCGGATTCCAGCGATGTGGGGATCGATCAAAAACAATTGGATTTCAGTCCAAGCGAGCCGAGCCGGGGCTTGTAAAATAGTAACTGCACCACCCTGAAAGGAGCTCGGGGTTCAGACTTTTGCTGAACAAGCTTATGTATAATTCATCAACCAAAAACTGCACTCTTCTTCGCTGCTGCTTTGTACATTTGTGACACAGGAAAAAAGCAGCAGATCCACTGGGATGCTGATAGTAACCGACGTGCTTTCTCACAGAACATATGCAGAAGCTGAAATGCATTAGATCCACTCGGCCTCTTTCATTATTATCATGTCAAGCTTTCAGCTGCAGATGAGAGTGTTCCCAGTAAAAATATCTTTTCAAGGGTAAAGCTTGTGCACCTTGCAGGGAAAGACGTGTCTGCTGCTAAATTGGGCGTAGAGTGACTAAGGGGAAAAGAAGCGAGGCAGAGGTGACTCTCATGCTGATTACAAATCCAACCAGTGACACAGCAAATTTTCTATTCATGTCAGTAAGATATACTGTATATATCGTGAGGCAGAAAGGATCAAACTGTCATGAGAGGGTTTGGATGACTATTAATTTTGAAGATAGGTCCGTTAATACTACTTCTAAATGTGCATAATAAGCAAAACCCAGAGAAAAAACAGTAAAATGAGTAAGTGGTTTTTGAATAACAAGCCTGTGCATTATAACATTATAGCACACAAAGGCTATATTCAAAGTCATTTTATTAAGCAAAAAACTGAATTTTCACCACTGCAATTGTTTGGATTTGCAACTTTTTATTATTATATGAAATATGAGTTGATATAGTTTGATTTTGGTGTGTTGAGTGCAGAAATAAGATATTTTTGGGTATGTTTTTTGCACTGAGTGCATTTTTCACAATTTCTGACAAAAATTAATCACTAAGTAAAGAGATATGTAGAAAACATGTTGCTATTGATTGTTAGTTGCAGTGTTTGCTTTCTGGGACTGAACCTTGTGGTCAAACGACAAACTGCAGGTATAAAGAACTTCTTCACTGCATTTGATTTTGGTGCCAAAGACAATTTTTCTGGACCACAGAAAAACAAAAAATAGACTAAAATTGCAAATTGCAAATTCTTTTTGTTGCTCTTTGTTAGTTTTTTAGGAGCATCATTATAAAATATAATGCCATAGTTGCTGTGATACTAAATTTCCCAAAGTTAGGTCTTATACTTTGGTGTCAAGCAGGACCTTTAAGCCCAGTGTTACATTTACATCACTCCTATGTTTGAAGACACCATGGATTGATAGCTGTGCTCTGTGAATGATGCTGAAAGCCTCCCATCATGGCAATTGATCTCCATTTAAGCTAAGTAATCACTCCACATCCCCGGGGAGCTGATTGATGTGAAAATGTCTCTTTAACACAACGTGATCAACAGTTTTTTGAGCCATGCTGTGTGTTCCTGAAGTGTGTGAACTCAGCAGGGTTTCTGACCCATAAAATCATTAGCACAGGGTCTAACAAGAGTACATGTTGTGGAGCAATTGCATTTATCTGTTTGTAATCTGAAGCCCAGCGATCAGATTTAATGCTTGGTGCTTGACAGAGAGACCATTAATGTAAAATTACCTGCCAACAAACCCATTCTATCAGGTTTATTTCTGTGGATGAGAGAGCAAAAACTGATAAGATATTTTTTGAAGCGTCAGACTTGCAGCTTTACAGGATCTTCCTGAAAGCTCTAATGTAATTTCTTAGATGTCTTTCCTTTAAATGTACAAATTTGGCTAGATTTTTCTCTCCACTCTACCAAATATAAGACATGGGACATTTTCGGCAGTGCTTCCTCCTCACCATAATCCTTTGAGGCAAAAACTGGCAGTCTTACTTGGGGCCACGAGCAAAGTTCTGTTTACGTGGCTGCCACGCTGAAAAGTCAGACAGTTTGGTTTATGGCTGCAGGAAGAGATAGAGATCAGAGGAGGTGTCAGCTGCTGAGTCGGCAGCCGATTCCCTCCCGGCTCCTCTTCCCTCTCTCCCAGGAACCCAACACCGTGCCGGGCCACCAGGACCGAGCAGGAGAATGTGAGGAATTCTCTCAGCACATTTGCTCACTGCTTTGCACGTTCTCACCCCTATGGGATGTAAAGGGTGCCGCCGGCCCTGAGGATGCAACCACCTTGCTCCACAGTGACTGAGCGCTAGTTTGGGAGAGAGGCGGCAATGAGCGGAGGATCAAGGCAATTTGGCTGATGGGAAGAGGAGAGCGTCAGGAATGGCACACTGCTGAGAGAGTGAGTCATCCTGGACCGAGCTGCTGTCATTCGTCCAGCACAACAAAGATCAGATCATTTATTTTTGTCACGGCCCCTGCTGGATGAAACCTAAACCCCCAAGGAGTTAATCAAAGGTTCTGGCATGCTGCCTGTCCTGGAGAGCAGCTAATAAATATGATAGTCAAGAATGATCGAGAAGAATCAGTGGCAGGTTGTGGTTTATCCAGACTAGATTTCCTCAGAGTCATCAGCAGATTTTAGCTTACTGGTTTGGGCCTTTATAAGAAAGTGACCTAGTTTGTGGCTTTGTCAAACATTTTTTTTAAGTATTTTATTAAACAAATGATTGAAAACTGAACAATAGTAAAAAATTTAAGTTATCAATTTCAAGGAGCTGGAACACAGTCCAAAGTTTTCTCAGTTTTACTCTTTTATAGTTACATAAAGTTTTAAACAGTATAACTATTTTTATTTTTGTAACACTCACAGGTTTGACAGCCAAAAGTAGCTCACCAGAGGAAAGCAGATGTGGTATAAAGGACTTTTTACTTGGTCAAAAGGCGAACAAGCTGCAGTCAAAAGATAAGCAGTTCTGCCTTTTTTAATGTCAGACAGTTTGACCCTCTCCAGTCAGGAAAAGCACAGGTGAAAATAAGATAATTAATGATGGCCGAGTTCGACTTTGCTGCCTCAGTTTCATGGTCATGGTAATATGCACGCTGGCTTGCTGTCACATTGTAATTATTAATAACACCTGGGGTTTTCCCACAGTGACAAATTAAAATATGTATTGTGGAAAAGCCTTTTGTCAACAAAATGAGTACAATCAGTCAGAACAATGAAACGACAAGGATACAAGATCAAGACAACAAGATCATGCAGACAGTGACCGACAGCAGAGGAGCAGATAGCTGAAACTATTTGGTTAATGAAGCATTGCCTGCTTGTGGTGGTTGTGCAACACCCAAGCACAGGTTGTACCAAACTTCCCTTGAACACAGTAGTAAAAAAGCTCCTGCTGCACCTCAACCCGTCCCTCTCATATGTGGACATCGCCCTCTGGTGTTAAAGAGATGATAAGACATCCTGTGCCTGCCTGAGGGGAAGGTAACGCACTGCATTGCAGCACTGGGACGCCGGCATGTTTGACTGGAATCATGTCACTTAACTTTGAATAAAACTTGTGAGAAGTGTATTTTATTAGAATAGTAATTCTTTGCAGAACATAAAAGAACATATAAATCTTTGACTAAATAAGTGTCAACAAAACTACCTGAGCTTTACCTGAGATTAATGTGCTGTCCAGATGCCTGCTAAATGTAGTCAAAAAAAACTGTGTCATCCTCTGCATTGCAGGTAGTGTGTCTCAGTGGAATATCAAAATAAAATAAAAATAACCTCAGGGCATTGTTTGAGTCAGAGCATTAAATTTACAACGAGTTTCTTGTGTGACTCACTGACTGATCTCTTCTTGATACCAAGGTAAAAAGTTGAAACCAGCTTTTAGCAGCTGACACAGATTACATGTTCATTTGGCGGCATGACTCCTTGTGAGTAAACTAGGATTAATACATTAAGAGCACTGAGAGCCTGCTGCGGTCAAAAGTATTTGAACACTTACTGGTAATCAAAGACAAGTGTGTGCTCTGTGCAGAGTAGTTAAGAGGTAAATGCACAACTGAGAATATGATCCAGCTGATCCATCAACAAATGAGGCTGCAGCGAGCGAAGTGCATCCAAGGCATGACGACACGTAAGTCACGGAGGTCTCATGTGCTCGTGTCCTTTTCTCTTTGACCTGCCTGTTAAAAGGTTATCCTAATGAGACTGCTCCCCATGCGCCCTTCAAGTGCCACGCTGGAGTGCAGGAAACAATGCCGCGTTACAGATGCTATTTTGAATGGTGTCACAGTGTAAAACTGGCAGCGCTGAATTATTGCCGGCCCTTTGATGCTGTTTATATCCCTGCCGTCTTGTCAACACATATAATCATCCTGCAGACTCCTGTTCCAGGGTCTGATATTGCCAATAACGCTGCCCAAAAATGCAACCAGCAACGTCTTGTCTTGATGATTCAGCACATAAGAATTCTTAAAAAGTCCTGATTGTTTTTTCATATGGCTTCTGCTCTACTCGTGTGCAATGTATGTCTTACTGTTTTGCTCTAGCCAAGCAAAAATGGGGTCAGGTCACTAAAAGAGTCCCATGATAAGTCTGAGGGGTCATGAGATGACGAAAAGAGTACTTCACAAACTTTGCATTGCACTCCTATGACGGTGGAAAGTTTTCAAAATCAAGGCTGCAGTCAGTTTGTTCAAACATGTAGGTGTGTTCTGCTAGTAGGAGCCAAACTAGCCACAAGCAGCAAGCCTAAAGCTGAGAAGAGGAGTGGGCTGCAGAAGTCTGGTAAGCACTTTTCAAGTGAATTTAAAGCTTTTTTTTTAGATTTTAGATAGTGGTTCAACCCTAGAGCAACAAAATATTTTATTATGCAACACTTTTAACATAAGCAACAAAACTGTAATATCAAAAATCAGTGGAATCCCACATTAAAGTCACCAGATAAAAATATCTGCACAGAATTTAGTTATTTTATGTTTTTTTCCTTTTTCTTCTGAAATAATTTAACCACTTCAGACCTCAAAAGTCCTTCAAATTAGACAAACTGATGAAAACCTTTATTGCAAAGGTTTTTCAAAAAGCTTCAGGATTTTTGAACCTTGCAATCCTTAACACTGCAGGGCCTAAAAACCAAACCAATATGAAGGCATCACATCAGTATTCCACTGCTTGCTGGTTGTAAACATAGGAATCTTTCTCATCTCTGCCATCCAACTGAACACAACACAAACACAGCGTAAGGCCGTAACCTGTGATGAGGGGTCACAAGTCAAAAAGGTTGGGAACAACTGCTCCAACATACTTTAAATACCTTTAAATCTGTCAGACGCTCAGCTGCGAGATGTTAATCAATCACAAGCAGTCGGGCAAAATGCAGATTTTATGACTTAAATCACTTTCTGTATTACTGTGGGTTTCGCTGTGTCTTCCACAAATGCACTTGTCAACCTATGTTTGTACAGCCACCAGCCTACACTTCTCTTTGATTGTTCCCCTCCAGTCTGTCATCTCCCTTGCAATTAGCTTTGCGGTTGCCACGTGTGTACTCAAAAAGAAAAAATAAAAGTCAACGAAAGCATGCACTTAAGACGACAAGGTCCTACAAAACAAACTCCGGAAGCCACTGGTTGACAGATCTGTCTTCCCACTCTAGTTCCCTGGCTAAAGCCGTGGCTGCTGTGGCTGTGCTGTGGTTGCCGCTGGTCCATGCCTGAAGACATCTTACGCAAGGCCATTTCTAGGTTACAATAACAGCACCACACTCACGCTGCAACACCGGATATCCGAAACACTTGGGAACTCAACAGGACATATTTAGTTTGAGGCTTGTGAATAACTGGTGCCCCCTACAGATTACGATTACATTTTCTCATTGACAGAGCATTTTGTCTTCATGGTGAACTAAAAATACCTGCAGCATAATAACACAGTTTATGAGTAGCAGAATAGAACAAATCACCTCTTCTGGATTACTTTCATCACATTAACAGAGTTGTTGCGTCTTATTCATGCAAAACACGGCAAACTTTTGCATTTTGAAATGCTTCATTAATAAAGAACCATCTGTTTTTTTTCTTTGCTCTGCATGGAATGTAAATAAACACTGCAATCTCCGCCTGCGGAACAACCATACATGGACAACGGCGCTGGACAGAGAGAGCCCCACACAAACTACCAGTTTGAGATGCTATACAGTGCATAATGATGGCATTCACCTCAGTGGTTGAGGGGGAAAACTGCCTCCTGACCACTTCCAACTAACAAGCTCAAATTAAGACCAGTAATGACCTCACGACTGCCAACTAGGCTACAAAATCTAGCTGGATGTCTAATTCCAAAATAGTCTTGTAATACTGCCTGCTGGTGCCGCAGATAAATATCCTGAAATACAGCAGGTGTGTATAAGTCAGTTAGTCACAGAAAGAATAGCTTCCATGATCTTATTTACTACGAGTGGGTCAAAATATTTCATCAGAAATATATTTTAACACTTCCTCTCATCATACGCTGTACTCAGGTGCTAATTATTAATATCTTTATTATAACATGCAGGTTCTTTTCATGGTTTCTTCTGCCTCTTTGACTCACCAGAGTCATAGTTCAGTACACTGGTTGTTTGCAATGTATCAAAAACTGCAAATCTGTTGTATGCTGATACCAACAGTATGTGGGAAAAGTATTGTGATGATTAAACCTAGCAAGGAGTAAATTTAGATTGTGATATAATTGAGGCTCAAGACAATGTTCATTTTTATTTTTCAGAATTTGATTTGAGAGCCTTTTTTCAAATTAATTGTCCTTATTTTCTAATGAGGTTGAATGATTATAAAGAGAACATTTCTCTATGTAATGCATGAAACATATAACAAGTTACTAACGATTTTTTTCATTATGCATGAAAATATGTAACTTGCCCTCCAACCACTTGGAAGAGAATAAAATAAACTCAAATCCAGCAATATATCATAAAAGAAAGAGAAAGAGGATTCATGCAAAACAAATTAAAAAAAACTCAAGTAAGCTCTAATCAAAATACGTTTTATAAGAGGAGATTTAAAGAAGAACCTACAAACCTTACAGTCCCGATAGATTTTTAAGTATTATGTTCTCACGGTTGTTATTTCAGGCGAAACAAATTGAGTGACGTGCGAGTACAAATGAACCAAATGTACAACTCTTGTTTTGAACCTTTGACATCACATGCCTAAACATTTTTAACTCGGGACAATTTTCAGTATATAACTTCTACCAGAGTCGTAATTTTGAAGGATATTTCTACTTTTAGTTAAGTGAAGTATAAATATACTATACTACATTCTGTTCTCAACCAGCGGTCACGTGGATTTGTTTTGGAATATATAGTGGAAGAGAGAACGCAGGGTAAATTTCAGCATTATTTTCCTGTGCTAAATTAAAAAGAGATGTATATATTAGATTTTCGTCTCATGATTACATATCTCAGGTAGTTAACAAGCCACCTATGTTGCCACAGCTGTTGCAATATTGTATGGAAGACAATGTAAACATCTATAAGTGTGATTGGAAGCGTGATGTTGTGACCGCAGTGTTTGCATGACAGGATCGGGTATTTTGGTCAAGGCTGTAGGCAGCCCTGGAGGAGTTTAGGAATGTGTGACCACAGGGCCTTTAGCCCCATGGCTGCTTGTCTTCCTCCCTTGTCTGGGTCCTAAGACATGGACCATCACACCCTTGACTGTCTCCTCCAGGTCCACTTGTGTGACAAACCGCAGCCGACAGCCACCCACTCACAAACTGGAAAATGACAACCCTCGAGAGGACTGCTGCTCTTCGAAGTCCAGTTAAATTGACCGATTTCCCTTTTACTTCACTTCAGAGGGAGCCATGATTGCTTCCACACTGAGAGTGGGCGAGTGTGCAGCCGCGGACATGTCATGTTCGTGTCAATCAGCAGGTCAGACTGTGTACCTCTGTGATTTGTGGCCCTGAAGCATCAGACTCCTGCTGCCCTCTGCTGGACTGCTGGCTGCTTGGCTAAACTCACTCAGTTAGCACCAGTGACAGTCATCGCCTGCAAATGGAGAGCAGAAATTATTTTGCATTGCTTTATCAATCTGGTACATATGACATGCATGATGAGAAGATGGGTGAAAAGTGACATTCAATCAAATGAACAGATCTGTATCAGAGCCACTGCAAGTATTCATTTTGAACAAAAACTACAATGTACATTGATAACAAAATATACTCTAAAGTGTGATTAGTGGTCCAACACTGACTGTAGATGCATTGTTGAGAGATGACAGTATCTTCGAGCGCATCTGTGACATTCTAAATATACTGGACAGTCTGTATTAAGAATATTAATTATTTCCTTGAAAAACATATTTTTAAGTAGATGATGTTTATTTTTTCAGCTTGGGCCCCCACACACCTACGTGTTCACTCATGCAAACTTGGGTTTGGCTGCCTAATACTGTAGGTGGAGGATGAGTGGCTTAAATTGTCCATATTTTCACTGGCAAGAGGAAATATTTACTCGGAAAAACAGTGAGTAGACGGACACTAAGTGGTAGGTAAGGTAGCAAATGCTGTCCTAAACATTAATTTACAGAAATATAAAATGTATTCTACAAGAGTCATTTTAGTTCAATACTTGTAACCAAAGTAAATTGTGTATGTAAAGTAAAGCATAAAAAATATTATTAATCTTACAGGCAAATAATGATGTTGATACTTGACAATTCAAAATTTAATAATAATGAACCCACTGACATAAACCATACACGCACGTATTTGATAAAGAGCCCTTAAATCGGTTTTATGATGAATTGTAATCAAGGTATGTACTTAGTTCAGTCTACAAAAGAAAAATAAACATGTGTTTGCCCTCTGCTGGTGAAAATGTGTAATAAAGAGGCTGTTTTAAATGACCAAGACACACAGTATATTTGACAATTACTGACTGAATTTTCTTGGTTTTTTTTCCCAGTATTCTCATAAATTTTTACAGCTAGCTACTGAAAAGCTAATAAATCATTTATCAACAAAGTATTGAGCAGGGCATTATAACAATAAAGTTTATTTTCATTACACTTATATTGAAAAAAAAGTGGGAAGAAAAATTAGAAGAGTTTGTTAGCTTAACTATCTGCATTTAGACCCTACTAGTTGCTAACAGCTACAACAAAGCAACGTTCAGGACACTATCATAAACCTAATATCATTTTTTTATTTGCTACATTTCCTTCAAAAGCATTTCATTTTAAAAAAAGAAACTTACTGACCTGATTAAGCTGTTTTTTATCCTTAGGTGAGTCCATTCATTTAGCAAGCAAGAGTTCTCGTGTATTTGACAGGAGCAGATTCGACATAATTTATTTTTCAGAAAAATAAATTCGAAACCAACGTCATTAATTCTTAAAAAAAACAGCCAATAAACCGTTTTTGTTTTAGTTTTATTTTATTTTAGGAGCCACAAAGCTAACAGCTTATATGAATGTTTCTAAGCAAACGAATCTGCTTCCGGTATTGGACAACGTCACCTTGGTCAACAAAACGTCACGTCCTGTCGTTCAGGCGGGCTGGTTGAACACTGAATACAGCACAACTCGTCTGCAGGCTGTTGTGCAACGAAAGTAACTTAAGTTATCGTATTAGTTAGCTATAGTGGAAAAACTCGAAACTATTCATAGTTAAAACTAGGTTATCTTCTCTGGCAAGCAAACACTAGCTTGCGATAGTTTTTGTATCACTGTTGACGTAACAGCTAGCTAGCCAAACGTTAATGTGTTTGTTAGCTAAACAATAAGAGTTACAAACTCTACATTTTACAAGCAATGGACCGTCCATCAAGGTAAGCATATACCCTAATCCTTACATTTGCCTGATATCGCTCATGTCTGTAAAATGTCAACATGTTGTTTACCTTTTACACAGGAAAACAAAGGTTGTGAGTTACCGTGAAGCCAAGGACTTCGATGATGGTGAGAAGTTGTGGCCTCTTAATCTGTCCATGTACATTGAAGTGATCGGTCATAATAAAGTCGGTGCTGCTGTTGATCAGACACATAGTCAAGCAGAAAGCTCTACATCATTCTCGCCAGTAATAGTTGTACAAGGCACACTGTAGTCAGCATATTGTTGCCATCCTGTGGACGTACTTACTCTAACTGGTCTAAAACAATTATTTAGTGCATGAGAAATTTAAGCTGAAAATAAAGATCTAAGATAAATAGGAAGGGGTACACGTATGCTGACATTGTAAAGATTTTAGTCTTGTCTCATTATCAGTATCTCTGTATTCTATATTCATGTTGTGACAGATGAGGATTTTGCCTGTGTGAAGGCTCCACCAAGCAAAAAGGCCAGGGAGACTGTAAAACAGGAGCACAAGAATTCATCGAGCAAGTCCTGCAGTCAAGAGTCCAACTCACAGTCCACAGAGAGCCAGAAGAGCAGGTTAGTAGAGGAAATAATCTGACACAGTAAACCATGTTTACAACAAGATAATTAATTAGAAAGATTTTTTTGTTTTATTCTTTTAATTATGTTTTCTTGTTGTTTTTTAACATAATCTCCTGATGTGTAAATTCAATTTTGGCTTGAACGTGACTTCAATCTTCCCCAACATTCATTTTGTTTCATACAGAAAACCTTTGGGTGACAGGCTGCATGACAGAGATCTAGAAGCAGCAATTACACTCTCCTTGCTCAACAGTGCAGAAGAGATAAAGAACCAGTCCTCCACCAGTAAAGGTATGCTTTTGCTTTGAAAAAACAAAATCAAAATATGATTTTTATTGAGGAAGAGCTCTCAACTTTCATTTTTGTTCAATTTTTCAGATATAAAGCTCCAGGTACCAGTAGATGAAAACACAGATCCAGCTTCTTTGTACCATTCCAACTGCAGTGTGGATAGTGCAGTTTTGGGTAGATACCTGTTGATTTTTTCCCCTCTAGATCTTTTATTGCACATTTAGTTTCCTCATATTTTTGTCACACACTAGTCCTAATATAATTTTGTTTGATAAGAATAGAAATAGCACAAACATTTTCAACAGCTTTTAAATTTTCTGTTTAGGCTTGGATGAAATTACCTCAGACAAAGAGCCACATTCCAGACAGAGAAAGGCTGCGACCAAAGCTACTGCAGAGCGGAAAACGCTCACAGATGAAGATGAAGAGTATGAGCCCAAAGTGACATCAGGTGATCACCCTGTCATCAAACACCACAGTTTTTAAGCTTTTCTTTAAATGCTGATTTTATATTTTATTGTCGTTCTTCTGTCAGTAAAATAGCAACAATGCCTTTTCAGATTCAGAAAGCGATGAAGATTTCAGTGAACCAGATGAGAGTGAAGAAGAGGAATTCACAGTAAAGAAAGTCAGCAAAACCAAAAAGAAAGCGCCAGTAACTAAAAAGGAGAAGAGCAAACAGACACCTGTCCCCAAAAAAGAAAAGCCAGCATCAAAACCTTCAAAGTCCAAATCACAAGCAGCAGGTACTTTTCTTAAAGTTCACAAAAGAGGATTCAGCTTTTGGTTGAATTTTTATATGTGGTCATTGTTATGAGAACAACTTTCTCTGCCAGCAGCTTCCACACCTGTGAGAAGGCCGTTAACAGCCAAGCCTGCACCCAAAAGACCTGCTTCATCCTACTCGGTTCCCGCATCGAAACCTGCATCCTCTTTGAGTCCAGCCGGGGGCAGAATACCCAAGTGGACCCCACCAGGTGCAGTGCAAATGAACAACCTTTAGAGACTCTTGCAGTATGTTTTAGTTAACTGAGGCTAATACTATTAACTTTTATTCCAGGTCAAATTGGTAGAAGTTCCACTTCAAACCAGGGTTCAGCTGTTTCCAGTAAGTCCCCAGCTCAGGGTTTGCGGTTGGGACTATCACGCCTTGTTCGAGTCAAATCTCTTCACCCAAGTGTTGCAAGTCACTGACTGAATGATCACCAGCTTGTGGATTCCCCTGTACCTGTCAGTTCTTAATCACTTTTAGCTTCATCACTTATTTTTTAAAAGATGCTTGTAAATAATAATTTCTGTATTGTGAATTTTGTACCGCTTTACATGCCAAGTGATTCCAAGGGTGTATTTTCACATGATGCTCTCAGCCTTGCGACTTGCACCCTGAGTTAATATTTTACCAAACCACGCATGGTAAAATAATAAAAACTATCTCATAATTTTCTCCCCATTTTTATATTGTGTGCAAACACTTTATATGTATTTAAAATAAAATTTAAAAGCAGTTTTTTGTATGCTGTGTCTTTAAAAGTTAGGTAGGTACACTGATTTTAACCTCGACCACGAGCTGCTAATGACACGGATGATGTTGTCCTAAAGGCCCAGTGTGTTAGATTTAGGGTGATCTATTTATATAATTATGTAAGAAATGCAATATAATGCTCATAAGTATGATTCAATGAATGTGTCGTAGCCAAAAAATATGTATCAGTGCGTTTCCATTGCCTTGGATTAATCATTTTTTAAGGGAGCTAGTACACAGATTTTGTTAGTGTTGGACAGAGCCTCGTTAGTTGTCTCACTGTTACCGGTCTTGATGCCAAGCTAAGCAACTGTGTTGTTGTATTTTGCTTTGTACTTAACAAGCAGGTGTAAAATTTTTCCACCATGAGGCAATAAAGTAAATATTTCACAACTGATTCTTTAAAAGATCTCCATTAAAAATTTAAGAGCGGAAAAAGGAGCAATTGTATGTGTACTGTGCTGTTTCCTACAAGTAGCTTAATACTGGCCATAAAAGTCATAATTGTAGTTCTTAGGCAATTAAAGTAATCTCAGGTTAGCAGTAAAGGTCTTGCAGTGTTGTGACAGAGGGCAGGCAGATGGTTAATGCTAACCTGTACAGTATAAGGATGCAGAATCCTGTTTATTTTTCAACAGCTGCTCAATGAACCATGTCAGTGTGGTTGGGATGCAAGTAAAACTACTGCCGGCCTTTTTATTTTTTTTCAGAACATCCTAGTGCTCTCATTAGTGTGAAATGCCATGTGTGGTCAGCTGGATGAAAGCCAGCTGATGAGACGTTTGGATAAAAACGTGATCTGTTTAAAAATTTTATGTGTATTGTAGCATTTTTAGAACTATTGCAAACTTGTTTGCTGAGAGTGAAGAACAGCAGTGTTTTGACAGAAGTAAAACAAACCTTTAGGATATTTTAAAAAAAAAGAATATACTGATATGATGTATGTTTTATAGAGAAAAAAATTCTTATGTTCAGATGTTCCAGCATTTTCATTAAGTGTTGACATCTCAGCACTGTGTGTCTGATTTGTTTAATATGATATATGCACAGATCAAGAAATTAACTTCACTGGGATTTGCATAATTAATTAGAAAAAGTTGTGTATTTTTTTACACAGAGTTGTGTAGTCAAATAAAAACAAATTGGTTTGGTAAAAAATGAGAAGGGTGTTCACATACAAAACACTGACATTAATCAATGAGATGAGGAAAACAAATATTTTTCAGCACAACTCACTTTTGACTTTATTTTTTCCTTCTTCTGCTATTCTGTATACAGTTTATTGGAACATTTGCATACAGTGTATGTAACACTAAGTTGTAATTCCTTTAGTCAGAAAATACACTTTATGTATGTTACATAATGTGTGATAAGTGTCTGGTAATGTGAGAGAATCAATTAGCATGACACAACAATAAAACTTGACTTACCGATTAAATACTTTTTTTTTTTTGCTGTTGTTTGCTTGCATGTGCTTCCTGACGTCTTGTGGCGGGGAGCCAAAGACGTAATGGGGTACAAAATGCAACATGATGTAGATTAGGTGAACACCGATTTTCTTTTCTAGAGACAAAAAATTGATTCCCTGCGTAATAACCCTTTGAAAGCAAACTTGCCAGGCATGTCACATCCTGAACAGTTTTTGTAGTAGTTTGAGCAGTCTAAACTTGCACAGGTGTAATGCAATGAAGAGGGAAGCAGGGTGAAAACTGGAATTTAAAACTTCAGGTAACACAGATAAGACGCAGACGCCCATTTATGCATGCATGCACACAAAGGGGGTGGGGAGGAAGAAAAAGGAGAGGGAGCACCTGAAATCAAAAGTAGCGAAATCCTCTGCTTCTTCTCTCCGTGCACCAGAAATGCACAGAAGCTCAAGGATGAGATCTGGCTGGATGAGGATGAGATCCGGCTGGATGAAAGTGTCACTCCTGGTCTTTACCGTGGTTGCAGCTCTTTTTTATCTCCAGTCCATTAAGAGGGAAGTCCATACCCACTCAGACAGACTCCAGAGAGCCCACCACAATGACTCCATCAGGGGTCAGGGATTGATCAAGAGGATGGACAAGATGGAAGCAGACATGGACAGACTTTGTGAGCTAAATTTAATTTAAAAAAAGTGTAAAACTAGGTTTTTACAAAGCTAAAAATTTGATTTTAAGATCTATACAACTCAATAAGCCAAACATTATGTTGTCTTAATTTAGACTGAAATTGGCTGAAAAAGTTATTTTTCTTTTGTTTTTTTATTATTTATTATTTATAGACTTTTTTACCCCATAGTATATAAAAAAATAACCGAGTAAAAAAAATTGCTAAAATAAGCAATTCTTTTAACATATTTTAACATATTTGGATGGTAATACTCTAGTACTTTAACTTGATTCAAATACTAAATGATTGACATTTACTTATAATAGAGTATCTTTACTCTGTTGTAGTATTGAAACCTTTAGCTAAATAAAGGAGAACTTCTTCTGTCACTGCATTGCCTTGCTTCACACTCAGTTTTGTTACTTAAAATGCATTTTAATTAGATGTATCTCTGTTATCTATAAATGTCAAATAAATGTAAAAAATGTCCACTATAATTTCTTTGAGCCCAAGATGACATTTTTAGATTTGTTGTTAAATTGGCCCAACACATTTAAACCTTAAAAAAAAATCTGCTTATCTGGATAAATTTTGAACAAATTTTGAAAAGTTCTGCAAATCTGGATAAATTTTGAATTTAATTTTTTAAAAATTATTTTTCAAAATGGCAATCAATTATTTTGTTAGTGATCAAGTAATCTTTCAACCAACTTCAGCACTATTTTTGTCCGCAGTAAATATAATGAATAAACTTGAAAAAAAGGAAGCTGTGCCAGAGAAGGTTGAAGAGGTGAAGAAGGAGAGGAAGCTGGTGAGGAAGCTTTACCCAAACTCAGCTCTGTTCAGCAAGTGGGGCGACGGGCTGTCAGAGGAGGAGCAGAAGGAGGCCGAGGAGTTGTTTCATAGGTACGGCTACAACGCCTTCCTCAGTGACAGGCTGCCCCTCAACAGGGAGATTCCTGACACCCGCCCTCCCAGGTGATTATAACTTCCCTGAAACAACTGTTTTAATGCACTGATGAACCACACCTGTGAATCACACAGGTGCAGCCGCGAAAAGCTGTTTTATGATGCCTGTTTGGCCTGAAGCCAAGGTCATATTCAAATTTTATAACTTTACCAAACAGCTACTCCATTCTCAATTTTTCCACAGATAATCTATTCTAAATAAACATTTTGTGAGCAATATGAGGTGTATTTAAAAACATCTACACTTACATTATTTTAAATGATATCAGCCTGATGCTGAGACAATTTAACTGATTTAAGCAGCAAAATGTATTCATCAGTGATTAAAATTAAAATTAATTTATTGCAAGTGGGTACACTAAAGGTGGACATATGTAAATAATAGCCTTGATTGATGCTTAAAACATTCAGAAAATGATGCAACATTATTAAAAAACATGTAAAGGGGAAAAAACTGTGAGGTTATGTCAAAGACAGATGTGCATGCTGACCAGCTGAGCATTTTTTCCCCTCACAGATGTGCTGAGAAAAAGTACCCAGAGGATCTGCCAACCATCAGCGTTATATTAATCTACCTGAACGAGGCTCTTTCTGTCATTAAAAGAGCCATCCGCAGCATCATAGACAAGACACCAGCTCGGCTGCTGAAAGAAATCATACTAGTGGACGATCACAGCTTCAACGGTCAGTCAACTTTTTTGGTTTTAATTTATTATCAAGCCATATTAGATTACTCTGAGATGTACAAAATTATTTTTTAAAATTTTCAGAGAGGTAGTTTGTAAATAAGCATGAACTGTAAACTTAATTTTATGAATGAACAATATAACAATAATGTTTTTAAGTTTGACATTATTACCATATATTTAAAAATCTGCATTTCACAGGTTGAAATCAGCTTCAACCATTTAGAACTTATGACCTTTAAGCAAAAAAAAAAAAAAAAAGAGGAAGAAAAGAATGGTAATTCAATCAGATGTGAACAAAAACATAACAATAATGTCTTAAATGTTAATAATTTGGGCAAACAAAAGCTTTAAGGTTTGTGTGTGGTGATTGTTTGGGTGGTTGGTTGACTGCTTGATGTGAACAAAACATTGGAAAAAGGTAAATCTGAGTCCACTAAGTCCACTGTCCAAATTAAATAGCATCAATATGAACCTTTATTGTCTGCAGAGGATTTAAAGGAGAGACTGGATGAATACATCAGCTCCATCCATGAAGAGAAGCCAGGCTTGGTGAAGAAAGTCCTGCACACAGAGCAGCTCGGCCTCACACAGGCCAGACTGTCAGGATGGAAGGCAGCTACTGGGGACGTGGTGGCCATCTTGGATGCCCACATTGAAGTCCATGTGCAGTGGTTAGTTCAAGTGCTCAGTAATTTGAGTTGTCACTGTCTAATTGCCTTTGAGTTTTATTATGTTTCTGTGGTGCTAAACCTGTCACTGCACCTTCTGTTGTTTGCCCAGGGCGGAGCCATTGTTAGCACGTATCAAAGAGGACAGAACCATAATACTGACACCCGTGTTTGACAGAGTTAATTATGATGACTTGACGCTAATTTCCTACATACCTGCAGCGGATGCTTTTGACTGGGCTCTGTGGTGCATGTACTTGTCCTTCAGACCAGAGTGGTACGATTTAAAGGATGAGACACAACCCGGCAAGTAAGTTTCAAGTTAATAAAGAGCAGGTTCATATAAAATCACAAAATGTACTTTCACACTCAAAAGAAAATGATTTTTCATTTTCTTCTTAATAGATCATTACCTGTTCAACCCCCACCTATGTTTTCAGACCTCTGTTTTAACCAAAAACAGTTAATCTACTAAATGTTATCTACAATTTATGCTGAGGAGAAGATTATAATACAAAACTGAGCAACTATAAACTTCAAAGAGCCATTTTGCTCTCAGCTTTCAGAACCATTTTCCTTTTTGTTCTGAGAGTCAAACAGATACGCAGCTTTTGTGCTTAAAGCATTTGACTGGCATATTTTTGCTTTAAAAAAGCAGTCTAGCACCTTTATATTTATGCATGGACCAGATACAGGTAACATCCTGGGTCGTCAAAGCTGAAGGTTCAGCCTCATAAACTTAGTATTTGGCTTCACCTCTGACAGCAGAAAATCAAACATCTTATGTACCAGCTAATAAAAAACCTATTTGTGGGAATAAATACCAGTATTTTTGGTGACTTCTCTGGAACATTCACATTAATCACTCTGATTACCTTAAATCTTCTTTGGTTTATGAAGTGTAAGTGTTTTAGTTTATTTTATATTCTTGTTTAAATTGTGTCTTCAGGAGCCCTTCAGTGATGGGAATTCTTGTGGCTGAGCGGAAGTTCTTTGGAGAGATCGGAAGCCTTGATGGTGGAATGAAAATATACGGAGGTGAAAACGTGGAGCTCGGCATCCGGGTAAGATTCGTAGGAAGCTGCATGATTAACATGGTGAACAATACTTTTTTACTTTCCCAGCACATTGGCATTAAGTTTAGTTGTGATTTTAGGTCCTTGTCTTCTCTCTGTATCTGTGAGTTCAGCAGAGTGTGAGTTCCTGTCATTTGTTCAGGATGTTTACTTTCCTTTTTATTTATTTATGCAAGCTAAGATAGACTAAAGAAAAATTATCTTCAATTTAGCATTGTGTATTTACGCATGTGCATGTTGTACAATTGTACATTGTACTTTTGTACAATGTTCTTTTGTTGTTGTTGCGGGAAAAAAGCTATTTGCATATAATATAAGTGTTATACACCCTTAATATCTACTTTTTTACATTTGATCGTTGCATTTTGGCAGGTGTGGCTGTGTGGAGGAAGCATAGAAGTCATACCTTGCTCTAAAATTGCCCACATTGAACGGGCAGTCAAGCCTTACCTCCCAGACTTATCTAATATGATGAAGCGTAACGCGCTGAGGGTGGCGGAGGTGTGGTTGGATGAATTTAAACAAAATGTCAACATTGCCTGGAACCTTCCGCTTAAGGTAAGGTGACACCTTATTATTTCTACTAAGCAGGTTTTTCAAAAGAAGATGGAATAGAATTGAAGACATAACAAATAATGTAGATATTCTGTTCCCTCTTACTGTCCTTTATTCCGATGTTTCCCACAGAATCATGGGATAGACATTGGGGATGTGTCTGAGAGGAAAAAGCTGAGAGAGAGGCTGAATTGCAAGCCTTTTAAGTGGTATCTGGATAATGTTTACCCCTCGCTGGACCCTCTGAATGGCCTGCTTGGTTACGGAGCGGTGGGTAGAAATGATGGGACTGTATTTGGAGTTATTAATGTGGCCATGTCACAGTTATCCTCCAGACAGCTTTTTTTTCAGGTTTAATCCAAGACTTTTCACTCTTAAGAGCCTCTCATTCATTTCTAATTACACAAAATCAATTGTGCTTGGCTTAAGATGTTTTCAAAACCCTCTGTAGGTAGGAATTAGGAAAATGCATAAATGCTTTGTTGCAGGAAATCTCAATCCAAGCAGGTAAAACAACTTCACACATTAAGCTGCCTGAATATATGAGCCTTCAATGTGCCGCTGACTACAGTGCAGCTGAGGCATCTTTGTGCAGTTATATCAATAGATTGCTGTGCTACTATTTCTGATGGATGCTTCAAAGGGTTAGTTTCTATTTCTGCTTCTGTTGGTAGCTGCTTAATGACCTGAAACCAGAGCTCTGTGTTGACCAAGGCCCAATGCCCGGAAACACACCAATCCTGTACGGCTGCCACTACTTCTCACCTCAGGTATGTTCAGAAAAATCACCGTTTACTCAGACTGGGATAGTCTCTTGGTGGCTAATAACTGTTCTTTTACTCTTCTTTGGTGTAGCACTGTTATTATCACTCCAGTGGGCAAATCTACATCGGCGGGATCAAATCTCACAAGTTCAACAGCAACCGCTGTCTGGTGGACACCGGCACTGAAGTCTTACCCGGACTGTATGAGTGCAAAGTCGTCCAGAAAAAGTTCCACATGCTGTGGGATTTCAAACAGGTAATTAGCTTCAAAAATACAAGTCACAAGTAAAGGATGTACAAGAAATCTGTTTTACTGTTTTAGTCTATTTTATGCAGAACGGACCCATCCGGAACAGAGACACAAAGAGATGTCTGGAAATTGCAATGGGTCAAGACGGATATTACAAACTTGTTGTCCAGCAGTGCAGCGGTCAGAGCTGGAAGATACAATATGTCATCAAAGACTGGTGAGCAGAGTCCAGAGGAGAAGAAAAAAAAAAAGTTCATCTTTGAGGTGGCCTCACTTTTTGCACTTCGATCTACGAGACTCTGCAGGAGAAAAGCTGAGAGTCAGATCACTGAGGAAGGAATCGTTTTCATTTCATTTTTGTTTTTGACTTTGTGATTTTGTGACAAAAAATACAATCAGCTGCTGAGTAATGATTTTTCTACATGATTTTTTCGTCACAACGTGTCCTCATGAATATATGCTGTTGTTGTTTTTTGTGTATTTTTTTCAATGATGGTCAATAACTCTGAATACTCATACTGCTGCTGCTTGTCCCATCAGCAGGCTGGTTATTTGTAGAGCTCCTTCGTATTTTTCTCCAGAAAAAGAAAGCTCAGCTCAGTTCATGCTGAACTCTTTCCAGTTCATCCTTCACAGAAATACAGTACTTACAGTAAAGCAGAGTTTAATTCATTTAAAATGTTGAGATACTTCCAAACTTCTTAAATGTTTGTTGTAGTAAAACACAGACAGGATGCATTGTGGTTGGACTGTCATGAATGATCAGCAATAAAGGCGTCCCATTTTTTTAGCCACATGGCGTAACCCTGGTCCTTTATATGATCCGGCAGGGAGCTGAACCTGCAGACAGAAAAAATGCTTAATGAGATAAAATCATTGAACTCCTTGATTTATATCACAAACACTATGATTATGATTTGCAAAGTTATTGTAGGCTTTAAACTTACTCAGCTAAAGACCCCAGTTTCACACAGTAAACCATGAATCTGTCACCTTCCTGCAAGTTTCATTACTTTCTACAGCCTTTGATTTCTATTTTTATATTTCTGGTTACTCGTCCTACCTGGTTGAGACTTAATACTCACTTGAGACTGGTAATTCATTACAAAATCAGTATTTTATTTTATGGCTCTTGTGGGAAGTTACATTATTACTGTGCTGCAACAGTTTCAAGCAGGAGAGCCTCACAAGTGTTGCACAGATGGTTTAGATTTAAAAGCTACTTACAGCCCCAAGACAGTGATTGCAGGATAAACTACAGTGCTTATCCTAATAAATGTCACCCACAGCAGCAGTGTGGCTCACTGATCTGTTTCTAGATAAGTTTTTTTTTTACAATCATAGAGCTCTAAGGCACAGAGAAATAAAATATCTAAGGTTTAAGATACACAGAGAAAATTTCTTAGGAAAATTTTTATCATGTCATGGGTGGAAATGAGAACAAAAAAAATCCTAAAAAATCTAGGCTGCCTACAAAGAATAAGCTAAGTACAGTCTGTCATTTTACTAAGTTAAATCAACTGATTCTTACCTTATAGAGTTGACAGCCAGCTCTTTCAGAGTCCCCAGGTTTGCTTTTAATCCTCCGATGCCAACAAAGGCTTCATAGAAGTCATAAGAAAGGCCTGTTGTGCCGAACAGAGACGGATCATCGGAGCTGATCACCATCGGATGACCCTCAGACATCAGCACTCCTGCAGGGTGGTTTCGAAGGTCTGATACCAGCTTCAGCACCTGGAGGTCAGAGGTCAAACACAGCCAGGTTCATTTATAAGGAAAGACGGGCGTTCAGAAATATATGTTCTTTTTCTTGCCGATGACAATAACTGAACTGACCTGGTTTGAGATGGGACACAGCTCCACAGCCACGTTTCTCTTCCTGGAAAGCTCTTTGGCAATTGGATGGTGTGCCAAAGCGTAGCCGTGTCCAATGCGTGTGGTGTTGAACAGAAGGGCGTCAAGAATATTTTGATCTACGTCAGTGCCTTCATCATCTACGAACAAAACACACAGAGTGGAATTAAAGCACATACTGTAAGACGTGTTTAAGCTTTAAATAATGCACTGCTTCGTGATTAATCAAATACATCACCTGTCTCCCCTGCGTGGAAAAAGTATGGCAGTGTGACTCCCTGATCAGCTGGCAGAGAAAGAGCCTCCCTGAAGTACCAAAGAGTCCTCCCATTGTCCTCCCTGCCAACCTGCAAACCACAGTGTTGACCCGAGATAGAACAAAATAAACTCTCACAACGAACACAGAATATTATTATCTACCCTTTTTTTTTGGTTTAAAGGAACACAGAATGTTTACAAGACACATCACTGGTTACCATGTCGAATCCTGCAACAACATCTGGGAAGTCCCTTTGCAGCTGAATGGCCTCTTTCACGGCTGCTTTAACCTCAGATACACTCAGAGCCCTGAAGAGAGCAGCAGTGATTATAGACACAGGAATGAGACTCTATTTGATCAATTAAGGAAGACTCAAACAAAAACCCCATTATACACTTTAACAATAAAATTAACAATATAAGTTGTGAATCTAATAGCTCACGTGAAGGTTAAGAGGATTTCTGAGTGTATAAAATTATATATCTGGTACTTATTTTCCAACTTTAGCCTTTATACAGTGGTGCTTTGAACTATAAGCTAATGTCAGCATACAATACCTGTGCACAGAAAATATGATACGAGCCCCAAGAAAGTCTGGATGGTCTGCTACAAATTTCTTCGTAACCTCTTGAAACGTTTTCAGAGTCCAGACTCTGTCGTGAATTGTTCCATCAAGCTCATACGTCTAAAAACACAAAGTAATTTTTGGTCACTGAAAATATATCACAGTCCAAAAAAGGCAGAGGTGTTTAATCTACCACTACTGACACTGCTGATGTTGCTCTTTAAGCTGGATCTGAGGGTCAGAGGTGAACAAACAAGCAAACACAAACCCTTGAGAGACCACTCCTCAGTTCCAAATACATGACGTTGTCGAGCTGAAGCTCCTCCAGGCCCTTGTAGAAGAAGTCCTTCAGCACCGGGGCATGAGTGATGAGCCCAGCAGCCGCGATGAAGGCTTTCTCAAACTTCTCCCACACAACATCCTGACTTGTGTATTCCCCGTCCGGATCCTCAGTGAACAATGTAAGTTGTTGCATCAAACTAAAAATCATCCAAAAAAGACAGATATTCCAATTTAAGTTCTTCCTTTATATTTTAGCTTAAAATGCATGAAGGAGGTTGGTGTCTTAACCTGTTATCAAAGCCTGTGGGGTCTCCTATTTTGGCTCTCAGGGTCTCCAGCAGCTGCCAGTAGAAGCAGTCCCATCGTGGGAAGGGCTGGCGGTTGGAGAACAAGAAGCGGACCGAGTTGTCCCACGTGAAGCAGATGTAGCAGTTTGGCCTGTAGGTGACGTTTTTCACCAGCCATTCAACGCTGACCAGAGATGAGCTGTGGATGTGGAGAGCTGCACCTGTCATCAGACCAGCAGGAGGTCAGCTTAAAATCACAGTTCAGATTGATTAGTATAATTTTGAAGTTGCTTTGTGTCTTTTGTAGTTATTTTGCCTCTCAGTAGGTGATATCTTGTAATCTCAGGTACCCATCCTGGTTCAAAAATAGTTTTGACTTCATGATTGAGATTAAGACCAATATAAATTGAATTTTTCTGGTTTCTTTCCAAAGCTTTCTACTAGGATGGATGTTATGTTAGATGCTACAACACATCATTACAACAATTGCATTCTATACCATATACCATATCACAGAAAAATCATCTATAAAACAGCTTAAGATGCAGGTTGTATTTTCCTAAAGTAACTCTAATATCAACTGATTAAAAATACACTATTTATAATATACATATAATATAATAAGCCTAAATAAATCTTACTGTAGCTACAATATGCTGTGTTGCTATAATATTAAATAAAAGAGTAAAAAAAAAAATCCAAATATATGATTTGCTGGGCTCCTCTGACCCCCTTGTTCTGGTGATTTTATTCATCTTGACTTGCAAAATCACCTTTGGGCATCTTCTGCAGCAGTTTGAAGATTGAACTCTTCTGGATGAGAGGCTTTGCTTTAAAGAAGTGGATAGCAGGGGGGAACTGAGCAGCAGACATCTCTTTCTCCTTTAATCGATGGAGGTAAGCATCCAGCTTCTCCTCGGGTGCCGTCAGCGCCACATGACCTCCCGTCTGTCTCAACGCCTCCTGACGCATCAGCAGGTCCCGCTGTGCAGGGTCAGGCATCCCATCAGTCACTCTCACAAACCACAAAAGGGGCACATAAGTGACCACAGCCCAGCAGATTGAGATCACCATGTCCTCAAGTGCCACAGGGGGGTGCTATAACATGGCCACAAGTTGTCCACAATAGCAGGACTGCTGTATTTGCTGCTGTAAAGAAAGAAAGAAATACTGTGAGACATCAACTAATGACATTTAAGTCTTGTTACGCCATAAAGGCTAGAGGACTCTTTGCGGTTGGTAAATAAAATTGGCAAACTTGTTTTAGGATCCACAACCCGATAACATGCCCCTCAGCCTGCATCACAATGCTGACAGAGCCCATTCAGAAGCAGGACTTTGACTGACTTGCTTCCTGAGTCAAAATTAGCCGAGAGAAAAGCGGAGAAGAGTAACAAACAACCCTTAAGATAATTCACAGCGACTAAACAAAGAAGGAACAATTTTAAAATTAGGTCTAACTACTTAAAAACATAAAATACTTACAGGTACGAAGGAGCTCCCGGTGCTCTGTGTCTCAGCTCAGACGTTTCCCAAAAGACTCGCCTTGTTTTCCTCAGGAAAATCCACTCACTCACAGTGTGGCATGTCAGCAAAATACTCGGAGCAACTGGATAATTGGGGCATTTTTCGTCTGACAAATACCATGTGATAAACTAATGAATAAAGCATGAATGGCCAGTGTTTAAAATAAAGATAAAATTGAAGACTTTCAGCAGTGACATCATTGCACAAACCAGAAAACAACAGAGAAGTGATACTAACAATTTATATTTTATTAGGTTTTACATTTCCACAATATAACATTTTTCAGTTTGTGACACAATCAAGAAAAAAAAAACATAAAACAAACAAAAACAAAACAACAACCACACATATGTATAATTTAATCTGGAAACCTCATATACATACTGTGCACCCTCTGGAATGATAAGCCACACTCGTTTAATTAATGACAGAATAACACACTGTTGATGTAACATCGATGTATTGAGTCTTAGGTCACATTGGGTCTTAACTTTTTATTACTAGGATGCTATTTTTTTCTCTGTGATTGGTAGGAGCAGACACCCATTAGCAACACAATGCCCCATGCAACTTATTATGTTGGGTGGAGGTTTCTTTAAAAAAAAAGGGAAAACTGTGACACAAATGTTGTGTTTGTTGTGACAAGTGATCCAATTAGAGCACAACCTATTTAGCATCAAACCAATCACCCGACCCCGTCGCCCCTGACTAACAAGTGTAAACTGAGACCCTTCAAAAAGGGAAGCAGCAAAGTAAACCAGTCATGACAGCTGTGCAGCAGCAACGGCACACATCTGTAAAGGAGAGTCGCTATCATGTCCCTTAATGCACAGAAAAATACAGCAATACATCACACAACAACAACGCTTCTCATTTTGCATCAGAACTGCTCTTCACAGACAGAGGAATGATGTTTTTTTTTCATATGACAAAAATAAAAAATAAAAGGAGAGTTTTTCTCTAATACGGCGGAGCTTCTCAGTCCATAAACTTGCGGTTCGGGTTGGCACCGAAGAGAGCCACTCGGATTTCAGGCATCATCTGCAAACACAGACGCACACAGTTAATGATATCTGATCATTTTGATTGCTTGTTAGTTTATTTATTGTCCCTTTTTGTTATGTGTGTGATTCACTGTAAAAGAAAAAAAATGGCAGCTGCCAATACAGCAGATTTTAACTGTTTGAATTTGTTTTTTTCTCTAAGATTGTTAAAATGGTAATTGAATATCCATCTTCTTATTAAATATCAAACAAAATCTTTAGACATCAGAAAGTGCTTTAAAAAAAAGATAAAAGACACAAATTAAAGTGATAAAGTGTGAAATCACTTAAAGTGTCACTTGCAGCTCCTCATATCAAAAAAGTTTTGGGTAATAAAAAAACTACTGATTGTATTTCTGTCAAATTTCGTTTATTCAATTTATTAAGGAGTGTTGATAGAATTTCTTTTTGGCAGAAGTGTTTCTTTGCAATTCAAAGACAACGCACAGAACACTCGTGTATGAGTAAAAATGATGCAAGTTTTAATGTCCAGTTTTGGAAATGAAAAGGGGAATTAAAGGATGTTAATATGACTTGTTTCCACTTTCTACCTGCTGAGCCATGAGGTCCAATCTGCTCTCCAGGGTGTTGGACACCTTGATCTTCCCGTCAGCATTATACATCTCAACACCTCCAGAACTGAGCCAAAACACAAGAGGTCACATTCAGAAAACACTGGCTTTAGCATTTAGGAGTGAATTTTAAGTTATTAAAGCTGAATTATGTTTAAAATAGCCATGTTACTTACACGTCTGGGGGGATGAAGTTGTCCTGGTCGATGCGGACCTCTAGGTTGCTTTTCACAGCTGCTTTATATACGGGAATGTTCCTCTGGACGGAAGCCTGAAAGAGTCACAATACAATTTGATTACTGATTAACTCACTGATTAACTCACTCGACTCCCTCAGCTAAATCCTCCTTTGTGTCTTCAAAATTATAATATTTAATTATGAAGACAAATTAAATATAAATATAAATATAAATATAAATATAAACATACCTGTACCAACTGCACGTCTTGTTTGCGGCAACGAATTGTCACTTTGGGCTCCAGAAGCTGATAGAATCCCTGATGTGAAAGATTAAAAAAAGGTTATGACATCTTAGTTTTTAATAAAAACATTGTTGTTGTTTATTATGTACACCTGGTTTAAAGTAATGCAGTCTAATTAAACAGTTCCACAATAAATTCTCCCCTTAAGCCACTGGCTCCAGCTGTCTTTGAGATCAGCTCAGACTGACACACACGAGAATAAACACACAAATGACCAAACACGTGATCTTCTTCAGAAAATCACCCGGAGGAAATAACATTAAAACCCTGATGAAGCTCTGATTTACCGCAGGTTGCATTATCTCTACCCTAAACGGACGACTGTGCGTGCAGTTAGTTATGAGTCTAAACTAACCTGTAAGATCAATCCGTCTATTAGAGCTGAATACTTGGCTGGGTCTTTTGAGGCGTTAGCGAGCCGTTGGCGGGCCTCATTCAGCATTTCCTGAGGGCACAAATACACACATGGTTTCTATTATTTACAAAGTGCTATATTAGCTACGCATTCCATCTCTCTTATGTACATAAATTATGGCAATATGATGTATGGCTGCTCACCGAGATCATATCATCTCTGGCCTTCAGCACCTTCAGCCGAGCCTGGTTCATCAGGTTGGACATTTGGCTGTTAAAGTAGACAAATTAGATGTCTAAGTGGGACTGTTTTGATTGTGTGGAAACGTCTGAGACTGGATCAGGTTACAAAAGAGTCATTGTAGGACTAAGCGATTAAATAAAATTACGGGAACTCTGTGTCACACATACAGATATTTCTTTGTTCCTAAAAAGGCTGAATTAAGGAAGGGAGGACTTAACGTGTCCTGTGATTTCTCGCCATGACTCACATTTTCTTCTGCTGCTCAATCTGCTTCTCTTTCTTCTCGTAGTACTCCATTATCTTCAGCCTCTGAGTCTGGACCAGGCGGCCCTTCTCAATGTTAAACTCTTCCTCTGCCTACAGGAGGAGACACAGTTCACTCAGCAGAAAATCCACTATCATAACATTATTTTTATGAGCTTTAATTGGTTAATCTTTGAATTAAATGTCATTATTAAATTAATTGTGTGATATTACAGACAGTTTTTTCACAGAATCTTATGTAAGATTGGATTTGATGTATAATGTATCAGAATATTACACTGACTGGTTTAAGACTTTAACCTTTTAATCTGCAACATAACAAATGAAGCTGTATTTACGAATAACTTGGACTGTAACTATGTGGTTTTGTGGATATTTTTTTGCCAAAAACCAACCACTGATTTCATAAATTAAACAAAAATGCCCACAATTTAAAAATCCTAAGTGGTTCAGATTGGTGGGGAAATCTATTGACAGACACCTGGTCATATTGTTTCTTAATTGGCTTTTGTGGTGAGTTTCATGCAAAAAAAGTCTCTAAATATGTTTTCAAAAATACTCTCACTTGTAAATAGTCTTCTTTAATATGAACTCAGTGTCTTTAATGTATATTCTTTATCTGATGCTGTTAATTTTTTTTTTCTGTTTGTTGATGCTTATACTCTAACATTTTGACATCTAAGACATCACCTGTTTAAATAATTAAACTAAATCAAGATGCACAAAATTCACTGCCTGGTTTGACTGAGGCACTATAATAACTTTAAACTAAAAGGCCATAAATTGCCACAATCATAAGTCTGAGTTTCATCAAATGCTTGTTGATGCTAACAGTCCTAGCATCTGCTTGCATCTATATTGAAGAGAGAGTTTAAACATGACCCTAAGAGTTTAAGTCACTGACCATGAACTGTGACATCATCAGCTCAGGAAACTTTTGTTGCACATCTTTCTTCATTTCCTCTATTAATTTCCTGTCATCTCTCTACTACTGAGTCACTAATAAATGTATACAATGTCTAAAAACTACACAAAAAAGACAGATTGGTCGTCCTTTCATGTCAGTGTCTCTGCAATGAGGGACTTTACCTTTGCGTCAATTTCTTCTGCCTTCTCATTGGCCTCCTGTTCAATGAAGGCCATCATATGCTTGATCTGAAGTCAGAGAGAAAGAAACATTTATGATGACGAAGACTGGTCTTTATTACAAACATTGGATTTATATTTATTATTTTTAGGGTTTTACATGCACACAGTATCATCATGGAGTTTCATTATGTTCTGAGAGAACGGCAGACTGTTATTTCTCTCATAATTAAACTCAGAGAGGATTCCTCACCCTGCTGTTAACTGACTTTGTTACTGTGGTGAGGAATTTTTCTGTGCATTTTGCTTGTGAACACAAAAACCAAAAAGATAACATCTGTACAGTTAACTTCTGCAGCTTTACATCAGTCCTGTCAAAGGTTATTTTCAGTATTTGCTAAGATTTCCCACTGTAGTGTCCAGACAGTGGCTCACTTACTCCCAGTTCCTCATCTCATCAGGCCTGGCATGTGTTAATCATGTGATCGTTTGGAAATATGACCCTACACATCTCAGCCACAGCAATGCACAACACCGACTTCAAAATGGCAGCCGATTTTGATTTAACTAACAAGAATATGTACATAACCTCGTCTCAAAAACACCCTAAATACCGTTTTCTAGCTAATGTTTGTTTTAATATCGATGCTAAGCTACTGCAGCTCTCTCAATGTCATTCTCCAAGACACACACGTTTCGGACACAAACTACAGGTATTAGAAACATTTTTCAGTGTTTTAAAAAGACATTTGGCGACGTTAAAACCGCCTGTACAAACAGTTGAATAGTGTCGTTTTTGAAGGTTAAAACGGGTCATTACCTGCTTCTGTACATCGGCATCGCTAAGCGCCATGGTTGCAGCTGTCAAAGATCCGCGGAGCCTGCGAGTAAAAATACACAAAATACACAAAACTTAAAACTATTAGAAGAAAAATTAGATTGTCACCAATGACATGGACATTTTAAAAACGCTATAAGATTTTTTAACGATAAATAAATACCCGAAAATCACAGAGAAGAAGGTATGAATTAATCGCTGCAGTCGTGACTCGTAAAGATGTCTACGGAGGATCAGCTGATCTGCAACGTCACATGATGTTTACTTCCGGTCCATCAGCCAATCGGGTGCAAGACAAAGGAACAGGTTTTTCTTAACGTAGAAAGGAGGAAACAACTTAAATAATCATTTACTGTACTCCTGCAATTTCTCTTTTTTAAACTCATAATACCAATTTATGTATTTCTTTAAATATTAATATTTTCTAATATCAATTTTAGATCAAAACAAAATTATTGTACTTTAATTACATGCTGTTGGATTTGATTCATGTATTACTTTTATTATGCAATTTTTTTCACATCCTTTTCATACCTAAATATAAAAAAATATATATCTATATTTTTGTTTTCCATATATTGTTGTGTTTTGGTTTTATTTTATTTTACCTGCTCAGAGAAACTGGATTTCAGTTTAATAGTTTTTTTCTAAATTAAAATCTAAAATGAACCGGAACTTGGAAAATAAAAAACTTTTATCAAGTGACTTATTATGTTTATACACTAAATTCTGAATCGTTTGATTGGATATTGATTCTCTCCAGGAATGTAGCTGTTATGTTTCCTAATGATTTTAAAAATACTTGATTTGAGAGGTCAGACACAGATACACCTGAAGAGCACAAGAGAAAGTGCTGTAGATTTTAGGGCAGCTAATGAAAAGAAATAGTGCAAACCAATTAAATGGACACAATATACAAGTTGGTGCTGTGTAAGTGCACCATATTAAAGCTACTTGGCATAGTTTCCAAAGTCTTGCCAGTAGAGGGAAGTTGAACTTGGAAAGATCAGCTTTAGAAATAGCTCTTCTCCCTGTCTGACATGCGTTTTCCACTTGGTGTCACCGGCTCACAGGTCACAGTTGACTGACTGATAATCTCCTGTTTGGAGAGTGGACATTAAATTCCATGGACTGTTTACCTGAGTGAAACACTTACCCGCTGACCTCTGCCAACCTCTCAGATAAATAGGTTAAAGTTTAATTCAAGATTCAAGCCATTAACTGCATTTTCTCTCTTATTTTTTTATATTTTTAATAATCTTTTTCAGTCTAAACAGACAGCAAAGTCACCACTGACTACTCTCTGGCCAACTGTTATGTCATGGATTTGGGAAGAAGGGTGGGTGAGAGAGAGAGAGAGAGAGGGAGAGAGGGAGAGAGGGAGAGAGAGAAAGAGGGAGGGAGGGAGAGAAGGACTTTTGCACAGCTTGTCCATCTTGTTATTCTGTGCCAGCTACAGCATGCATGTCTATCTATCTGTTGTTTTGGGGCTCCTGTCGTGAATGCAAGTCTCACCTTGATCTGCAGCAACTGCTTCTCATCTAGCAACTCCTTCAGCACCGTGCCAAGTGGTCACAGGTATTCTGGGATATTGTTTTTCCTTTTAGTCTTACAAGAGAAAGTTTTAGCAAAGCCTAAAATATATAGAAGAATGTAGTTTTGGCCTTGAGTCAAGAATATGCTCAGATTTTTGGGTTGTTGTGTGTCGTGCATTAAAAGTTTGTTATGTGTTAGAAGGGTCATCATGGGTCACTCTGGTGTTGTGAAGGACAAAATCTCACCTTACACAAGACATAGAAGCTGCTTTAAAGAGCTGGTTTGTCTTATCAAGCTATTCTCCCACTTTGACATTGAAAGCTGACCTTTTGCAAAAATCTGATATCAGATATCATTCAGTCCTCATCACACATTAGCACAGAGAGAATGTCCTCAATCTCCCTTACCATTTACTTTACCAGTCTGTTATCGCTGCTAAAGGATCAATGTGGAATCCAATTACTCAAGTAGGCCATGAAATAGAGGAAGACAGAGTAGAAAAAGTTGATGGGTTTCTTAGCAGCCAGAGACACAGATGAATCCCTGTGTGTGAATGGTTTAAAATGTTTATGTGGCCAACTTTAATGTTTCAACTAGCTGTGTCACTATGGAGTTGCACAGGTCTACAGGATACACAGCTTGAGACAGACAATATGGCAGCTAGTTGGTCATTAAATCAGTGACGTCTGGTGGGCATCTGTTTCTATCTGCACACTCTGGAAGGGGTGGAGTTATTCGATATCCAGGATTTCAATCATAAAAGTATGTTAAAAAATGAAAAAGTACTAAAGTCAATAGCAAAAGACATAAGAAATCCATCAGTGTGTAGAATTTAGGAGGATCGTTTAAATATGGCAGAAAATTAATGTAATATTAGTAAATATTTTTTTCTTCAGTGTAAAACCACCTGAAAATAAGAAATAGCCTCAGAAATAGCCTTCTAGATCTACAGAGGAAGCAGGTCCTCTTCCACTGAGTCCACCATGTTGCAATGTCATGTTCCTACAGGAGCCCAGAATGGACAAACCTAACACAAGCTCTAGAGAAGTTCTCTAAAGTTTTTTTGCAAGTTTTGCAGAAAGTGTAAGTTCTCCACGCACTTGGAAGAGGAGGTTGAGCACAGGAATTTTCAGTTGGGTGCAATATGCAACTTCACCACTAGATGCCACTAATTTCTACACACTCAATCATTAAATTAATAAGATGTAACATTTCAAAAAAAAAGTGTGAAAATTACTAGACTTTATGTTTTTTTTATATGTATATTTCTTCTCTGCTTGAGTCAGTCAGATAGATTTTCATCTGCAATTTTTGCTGTTTAAGACTGAAATAAGCAAATCCCATGATCACTCACTACTTCACTTTGTCAATCAACTTTATCTTTTGTTTCTATCTTTTCAATAGACAGACTTCTAGTGGCAGAAATTACATAATGGGCCTTTAACACAAACGTGTCCATTAATAATCTTGATCGTGATTTAGCTCCATAAAGGCACTGATGTGTTGTGGAAATGTTTATTCAAGGCCTGTTAAACCTTTTCATGGATTTTGCCCTGCTGCCAGACTCAAAGTCAGAGGTTTTATTGCACAAAATAATCAAGCTGTTGCGTAACAGATGGGAGGGGTGAATGTTTTCTCATATGAGGAACACAAAAGGAGTAGTGTTTTATAAATTGGGAGCACATACGGTACTGATAGGTCCTATGATGTTTCGATGATGATGGAAGATTTCTGTCAAGATTATGTTCCCAAAGCCATGCATAAGATTTGGATCAACAACCAAAGAATCAACAAAATTAAAGTTTAAACAAATTGATATGCTTCCAAGTTGGCTTGTGAGTCCTTGAGACCATCCAAATTTTACTAATCAAAAGTTAAACATTATATGAGCTGTGAGCCTTTTAAAACAGAGGAAGTTTTACCCTCCATATTGCATAATTTCCATCAGTTTTAAGAACCTAAAAAATAGAGAAGACAAACGTAATTTCCAAAAAGTAATAAGAATTTTATTAACTCTATTTGATCATTTAATGCAATGACAAACATTACATTTGTAAACAAATATTATTCACTAAAACAGTACAACCCTTGTTGAGTCTAACTGGTAAATTGCATTTACATTTTGCTTCCTGTCGCAGGTACAAATTATCACCAATTACAACTGCTTATTTTGCTTACAGTCAGCAGGCAGCAATACTTCTTAGATTTCAGTTTCACAACTTAAAGTAAAATTGAGTGCAAATGTACAGATATTCACACCCTGTCAAGGCTGTTAAATGATCTCTACTTGTTAGGCAGGGTTATCTTATGTTTATTTTTAGAGGCACCGAGGAAATTTAAGGGGCACAATCGTAGTTCTCTTAAAAGAATTATATCAATGCATTTTTGGGGCATTTTATATCTAGTGTGCATTGGTAAAAAACAAAGCAGCAGCAAACTAGCTTAACTATGACTTTATTACAGAAATATGAAATGTAACTGGGACCCCAGAAAAGTGAATTTGTTTTGCTGAGGTACAATTACTGTTTTTTAACTAGTAAAGGTTTGATTGCATAGGACCCCTTATCATTGCACAATGTACAAATACTGTGACAACAAATGCTGTTTGGTATCTAACAAGAAGGCAAGAAGTATTAAGTGCAGTAAAAATACATATATGTGTAGCAGTAATATATAGAATAATCAGAAAGAGATAGATGGCACTAAGGTATATGCCAGGTATATAATAAAACAGCTGGAGGTATGATACTAGTGTATACACATTGGTAACATAAATATAATACTGTAATATAAATATAATTATCTTATACGTCAGGTGTATACAGCAGGGACAGCAGTATAAACTACACCATCCACCAGTTTATTTTTGCCCAAGTATTCTTTCACATTTGCACAATCTCATTTTCACTTTTATGCTCACAGTGTAGAGCATTCGAGTGAGCACAGACAGGCTGCACGCTACGAATGTGATACAACACTGGATAGTGAGGAGCAGTGTTGAGAGACTCTATTCTGGAGCTGGCACGGGGGGGTGAATACTTTCTGCAATCAAAGCTGAGACACGGCACAAGGGGTGAAGAAGGTCACCTTGAGCCTGATTTATGCAAACAAGCATGTACAGTATATACAGTTTGCATACATAACCTGGAAAGTGCTTTTTTTTTTGGAAATTAAGATTTTATACTGTTGAGATTGAATGTAACGATCTCAGTTTTGGTTAAAATGAGAATTATGATGTTTCAGACTTAATGGATAATATGTCACCTTCCTTTTATGTTCCTGCTCTCACGTCATGTGAAATCACTGAAATAGCTTCCACTCTTGGGTGACAGATGGAGATGTATATAGTGACTAAACATAGTAAGATATGCAGGTCGAGGCTATAGATAGTCACAGCCGGTGCAACACAGAGCGGCCGGTGAGCAACTTTTTCCAACCGCAGTCTCACTGATGTCACACAGAACACAGACCTGTTGACAAATACAGATAAGCTTGTTGCACATTGTTACTCATTAAACTATTCGTGTATTAAATTTTTCATGTTGCTCTGATAGACTGAAGCTTGTGTTTGAAAAAACTGGACAATCCCGATGGAAAGCATTCAGTGACCTGCCAAGTTTTGCTGCCTGCCCAGTGTCTTTTTTGATATTACCACCAGGATGTGCTAAAGAGAGACAATAATAATAATAATAATAATAATAATAATAATAATAATAATAATAATAATAAAAAGTTATATCCCACTCAAGACTTGATTTGTGAGTTCAACCATTTTTCCTTTTTTGTCTTTTTTGTCTCTGAAGCAGCCAGCCTTCACTCTGGAGGGAAAAGCCCCAGTCGAGTCCTCCAGGGGGGATGGAGGAGGCAGGGAGGCTGGTCACCTCAGCCCGGGACCGTCTGCTCCACCTCTGACCCAAACAGAGAGCCTTGGACCCTGGCAGAGCGAGAGCCTGCTGGCAGAGTCCTGGTCCACGATGGGCGACGTGGACCACGAGGACACAAAGAGCCTGGACAGCAGTGAAGGGGCAGCTCTGGCCGGGGAGGAGAACCACTCTTCCAACTCTGACATGGTCCACCTGGAGCGAGAGGAGGCCGAGATGCTCGAGGAGGCAGAGAAAGAAGAAAAGGTGAAGAGAACCGAGGAAGAGGAGGAAGAAGACGAGGAGCTGCAGACGAGTGTGTTGAGCGTCTTAGGTGGGGAGGGGGAGCTGGTTAGACTCAGGGAGGAGGAGGAGCGGGATCTACGACCACCAGAAACTGAGGAGCTCCTGGTGTCAGCAGAGGAGCCCCACAAGGAGAGGGAGCCTGCTGAGTTCATGCAGGTGGTTCCCCCGATGGCTCTGCCTCCTCTGCCCATCGTCAGGCTCGATCCCCCCTCCACTACATCCACCCCGGTCCCTTCTACCACAACCTCTGAAGTTGAGGAGCTCTATTCAGCTCATGGGCTCCATCCTCCTGCTATCCTTGCACCGGTAGCGGCAGAGCCTCCAACAGAGAGTGTCGAGCAGCTAAAATTCTCACAGATTCCCCTCTCAGACGTGGAGGAACATTCAGTAGAAGCCTCTCAAGCAGCACCAGAAAAGCCAGAGCTGCCTGCTCCACCAAAGACTACCAAGCCTCTGAGCTCCACTGAGCTGCTGTGTGGAGGTGCTGCTTTAGTAGCTGTTGTGGGAGTAGTGGCATATGGTGCTGTGGCCTACTGCAGAAAGTAGAGAAGCTCTCTCTTAACCACTCTGAATCACCCTTTTAACACAGGTCTTTTGTTTTTGAATCTATTCCAATGAAATATTCCACTTTCTTCTATGAATTCAGGATCTGATTCTCTAACACTCTTTGTATTGTAGCTATTATAAGACACATTAATTAGATTTTTTTCAGATTGGTTTTGTGCTACCTCAGCTCACAACAGAGCTCATGGCCTTTGTTTTTCAGTATACAATAGATCTCTGAGGAAGTCTAGCCAGTGAAAATGTTAATCTGGAATGTAAATTCATGTATGGTTCAATTTTAAAGAATGTTGAAATTTGAGGAGTTTGATTTGATTCCTTTGTGTGGCTGAGTCTTTTATTATTTTAGTTCCAGAAAATGACTGAATGAAACCAGTTCCTCTTGATATGAAAAAAACCATGTGATCCCCCATTATGGACACATTTTTATATACTGTATATCATCTTTAAACACCAATAATTCTACCGATAAACTTTTTTTTGTGTGTGGATTGCATATGGCTTAATTATTTACTTGATTGACGCACCTCCTCTACCAAAAAGTTATTCAATGTCAGATTCATCTGAGACTGAGAAAGGAAAAGAAGATGCAGAAACAGAGGACTGATTGCACAAACACCAGAGAATCTGACAGATTAAATGCAAGTATAAATTCATAAATAATCATTAAGAATAAATGGAGGCTGCTTCCTTTTGTAGCTGGACTTTAGTTTAAATCTCCCCCCTGCTGTGGCCCCCATTCTGCAGACAGGGGGAGTTTTTATATTTGTGTTACAGTGTTTGGTTTGTTGCTGCCGTCTGCTGGTCAGTCAGCAACATTTCAAACATTTAGACAAAAAGCTAAAAAAAACTTTATCAACCTTATCATCTGGACCAGGAAAAAAAAAAACTTAATCTAAAAATGTATCAATTAATTATTAACCTAAACTCGATTCTTTAAAACATAAATGATGAGTTCAGTTATGGTTATGGAGAAGAAATAAAAAAAATTATTGTGCAACTTCAGTTTAAACAAATAAAGTGGTTCACTGGGATTAGAAATAAAAATAAAACCCTCCGAACCAGCTATGAGCATCATTTTTTTTTTTTGGATGTTCTCGCCCAGAACACGAACATGATCTCATAGATAATGATTATTACTCTGCGGTCACGCCTAGCGCTTAGCCTGACACCAGTGGCTTTTGACACTTCTTGATTTTCATCGAGTGCCAGTAAATAAAGAAGAACAATAGGGTTGACTGTGCTGCGGTCAGCCTGCCGTTCCCACATGGGTGCCAACATGAACGCAGCTATTGAATTGAGAAGGGGAAGGAAAGTGCTTCTTTGTTTGGAAAGATAAAGGTGCAGCATGCCTGCTCCACCAGACAGCACACTGTGGCACCATCTTAGACAAACATCAACCTCTTTACCATCCCAACTCCCACTTCACCAAACTAACCGCATGATAAACATGGAGATATACTGCTCTGATTTTTTTAAACAGTTAGGACACCTGACATATTCATTCAGCATATACTCACCTGAAAACAACGAAAATATACATGATTAAAGATTATAATTATAGTTCATAGATAGATAGATAGATAGATAGATAGATAGATAGATAGATCAGTTGGGATGCTAACATGCTAATGGTTAGCAAGCATAATTTTAACCTTGTTCACCATCATAGTTTGAAATGTTCATGCTAACATTTACTAAAAGGCACTGAACATAACACACAGATCAGGCTGATGAGAATTTCGTTAGTCTTGCGGTTTGTTTATTGCTAAAGAAAAAGTTAAAGGTTTATCAAGTTATTGAACTTCATCCTCTGGCCACAGTGGGTGTTTGAACAAAATTTCACACCGATCCGTCAGATGGTTGAGATAATATGGCAGCTGTCTGTCATTAAAAAGGTTGCATTTCACTGGTTTCCTTAATAGGTGCTTTGAAAAAACACACTGTTCTCCAAAGGTAGGGCCAAGTCAGTTTTGCAAGTCACAATTAAGTCTCAAATTGAAATCAATCTGATCAAGCATCAGTGATATCGGGGAGGTGAGGTGCCTGCACAGAGCCAAGAGGATCCTGAAAGACAACACCCACCCCAGCCACGGCCTGTTCACCCTGCTGCCGTCAGGCAAAAGATACAGAAGTATCTGCTGCCGTACCACCAGACTACAGAGCAGCTTC